>JAOWCC010001589.1:80508981-80952175 GCA_030867875.1 Actinernus sp. WN-2022
AATTAAAAAACACTAACCATCAGTGAATGTAAGTGCTACTATCTTAAAAAAAAATAGGTTTTAAAAAATCTGAAAATCTTGCACTGGTGCGGTCGCCTTGCTACATACATGTAGGCAATATAATAAAAATAACAATAATAACAATGGCAGCAACATAATGGAGTGTTTTTAGCCATTAAGTGCTGCTTTGTCTGGCTACATGTATATTTTCTGCAGGCAATAATGGGACAAGTTTGGCTTAACCATTATCATTCCATTTAAGCATGCACCTTTTTTCTTCACAGAAAAGCCAACTAGATGTATTTTCCTATTTCAATAAACATTGTCAGTCATGCAGAAAGGGGACAACAGAAAGCTTAGACCAAGTAAATCACAAGAGTCTGTGTTCCTTTGGTTTCATTGTTCAGTATTGAACAGATTTGAATAGGAATTAATTAATGTTTTCCTTCTGAAACAATTGTCTTCTTCTGTTGTCTGTTGCAAATTATTCAAATTAGTCAACATTTTTGATTGATTGCTGATTGGTCAGCTTTCAGCATGTGCATGCAAAATCTACTCGACTCTCTTTCGTCAGTGACCTTCCAGTGTACAGAATGGCTGAAAGTGAGTCTAAGACTCTGACTAATATGATATGTTTACTCACCTTTGTATTTTCCATAAAAGAAACTAATGCATGTAATAACAAAGGACCAGCAAATCCCAGTCCATCACCAAGAGTTTCAGTAATCCTAATGAGTAATACTGCCAACCAAAACAATGGTGTAATGCACCCAATAGGCTCCTCTTGACTGTTGTACTAGTATAAAGGAGTTCTTCACCTGTTGAAAATCTCACATCAATGTTTGAGCCACTATCATCAAAATCTGAGTAAGTACTATTTGATGTGGGTGATCTAGGCTCTGGAGCTGACACTGGCTCTTTGTGGTATAATTCTTTTGAAAATCTATTTTGTACATTGTCTGTTCTTAGGCTGTTTGGCAACATAAATAGATCCTCTGCAGTTTGGATATGACCTTTATAGCCTTTGATCATTATGGATCTCACCCACCAAAAGGAGAGCTTGGAGAAAATGTTTGACTGATCTTCCGCAACTCCCAAGTCATCTGTGACACACTGTGTACTGCTATAAAATGTTCCGTGTGAAATTGATCTGAGTAAAGCTTCCCGTTCACTTTCATCTTGAGCTTGAATACCAGCAGTTCCAAAAGATGGAAAGCTGTGGTCATCACTGACCCTGAGCGTGTTACAGGAGAATACGGACATAAGGTACATAAGCTGCAGTATTGACCTGGTAATTGTCCCATACTCCTTGACACCAAGGTAACTGTTATCAAAGCCATGTAAATCTTTAACATGGATAATCACTGAATAAATTTGGACCCTGAGGCCACAAATACTAAGGTGGTGGCAATAAGATGGCATTGGGGCAAACATGTCTTTGTGAGAAATAAATATCTTAGTTTCCAAATAGCAAAAGAGTTAAATATCCATGTTAAACAGATCAGAGAATTTAAAAATAGATAGGAAGGTGGGTGATAGTTCTCCAATAAAATCGAACAGATAATCTCAGCCAGAGACTCGGTGAATACAAAACACGACAGAATGACCCGCAGCTTGATCAACAGAGGAAGAGAATAATCCCTCAGTGATATTCTGGGTATTTCTTCCAATTAAATACGCGCTGGTAAATAATAAAAGTACATTGGATGGGCACACGATAACCAAGTTCTCAAACATGGTCCGAAATCCTTGATCTTAGAATCCCAAGCTTTGAACGAGTTATTTTTCAGACCACAGAAGCTGTTTAAAGTCTCCATTTTACGCCAAAGCAGCCTATCAGGTGTGGGGTCCATTTCTTGGAATATAAAATCCACAGTGGGTAGGAACCAAATCCATGAAAACCCTCCCGCCATTTTGTTTGTATGACGACTAACACCACAGGCAGCCCAAGCCTGGACAAACTGATAAACGACTGACGAGACCGGATGTGTAAAATTTTTTTTTTTTTTTTTAATAAATTAGTATGTTTACCAATAAGAACTGAATAGCGATACTTACTGTTTGTAAACACTGACGTCATTTATATATTTGCATATATAATGTGGTTGGCAAAAAATCCCGCGTGTTTGTATGACTTGTATGGGAACTAGCGATTAGGCCTCACAAAATACATCTAAAGTCTCAATTCTGATTCCAAATCTTAATTCCTTTATAAGACTTATAAGTTAAGAGCATATAAGCTTCGATGAAAGGGCTTGCTTGCATTTTGGAAGGAACAAGAAAGTAATTTGGCGATGAATAAGCACCGACCTGTGATATTTTATAAGCATCTGACTGGGTTCACGCTTCATTTCTGCCAACCACAGAAAGCAACAAATGTGGCGTGACTGGCCTGTGTGACGTCACAGTACGGTATCGCTATAGGGCATGCTTTCGAAAATCACAACGACTGTGAAACTGCTTTACATAGTTCGATTATGTTTTCGATTAGAGATTGTGAAATTCCTGATTTTGAGTGCAACAGACATTTATATCTAACTTTCTATCTAAATTTGACCATGTTTCGCCTTTACTTTATGAGCTCCACTGGCTACCTGTGGAGCACCGTATTGTTTTTAAGATTTGTTATCAGTTTTTAAGTCTCTAAATAACCTAGCTCCTATTTATATCAGTGATTTATTAAAGAAATACATCCCTGACCGTAATCTCAGGTCTTCTCATAGCTCTTTACTTGCAGTTTCCAGGTCCAATCAAAGGACCTATGGTGACAGAGCTTTCGCGGTAGCTGCCCCGCGCCTGTGGAATGCTCTGCCCATCGATATGAGAAGGCCTGACATGTCAATTACAATTTTTAAGAATAGTCTGAAGACTTACCCTTTTTGGAAGCTTTTTTTGTAAATATTAATTTTATTTTTTAATGTAGTAATGTAAAGAGCCATAGTGCAGTTAGTGGATATGCGCTATATAAATTTATTAATATTATTATTATTATTATTTCAAGGTCGCCATTTAATATTACCACTACGATATCTACTTCAATTAGCGATAGAATCGGTGCTACCGAAAAGAGCTCCTGAAAATTAGTCAAAATCCCAAATTTGAGAGTTATACCTCACCTAGAAGGCAAGATATACTCAAGTAAAGTGCGCTATTTAAATTATTGCACCCCCTCATTCAAATGTCTGTAAAATTGTCTTACTATGTGGGACTGTATATTTGCTCACATACAATATATAACTATCAAATTTGGGATTTTGACTAATTTTTAGGTGCTCTTTGTAGCAGTACCGGTGCTATCGCTAATTGAAGTAGATATCGTAGTGTTAATGGTGACCTTGAAATGGTAGGGGTGGCGAATGGTAAATCCGAGACTTTTCAAAACCCGAGCCCGAGACTTTAAAGCGATTTGAAAATCCGAGACCGAGACTTTGAGATTTCGAAATACTAGCCCGAGTTCGTCCGTTTTCAAAATCCGAGCTGTTGTTATTTTAGTTATGACGAAACACCCAGTACCTTTCATCGCGCCAGGTGAGGAATTCGCTATTCAACCAATTAGCTGTCGTTCGCGTACCTTATAAAACACATGCAGAGGCCGCCAAAAAACTGCAACTCCAATAAAAGCTAATAAAAAGAGTAAAAAGGCGCGACTCCGAGACCCACCCAAAAAATCCGAGACTCCGAGACCCTCTCCAAAAAGAATCCGAGACTCCGAGACTCTCTCCAAAAAGAATCCAAGACTCCGAGACCCTCTCCAAAAAGAATCCGAGACTCCGAGACGGGCAAAGTAAAGAAAAATCGAGACTCCGAGACCCGACCAATAAAATGCGAGATTTCGAGACCCTCCATTTTTCTTGAACCCTGCTAGCAGAGGTTCTTTTCTCTTACCCTCTCTCCAGTTCCACTAACGAGGGAGAAAGTAACCTCTGCCACTATCCGAACGGTTTTCTGTTGAGCATGCGCCACGGTATCTGGATTGCCATTGGCCGAGAAAAACGAGACAGTAAACATTGTAGATTTCCTATTGTTAACGGCAAGAGAAGGCGTGGGAAAAATAAAATAAATTTCCTTCGTCGAGAGTGATGTTGCTTTCCTTGAGGTTTGACACAGCTGCTTTTAACGCTACTTCGAACTCGCTCACGCTCATGTTCACTCCAAAAACAGATGACATCTATTCTAGACTGGGCAGTGTTTTAATAGTATCAGCAGGTCATGTGCGTGTGACGTCGATCTCGAGAAACCGGTTTTTAAACCGGTTAGTCATGTGACTTACCTCCAAAAACTTGGAGCCGGCGAGATCTAAAGAACCGTTCGGATCGTGGCAGAGGTTACTTTCTCCCTCGTTAGTGGAACTGGAGAGAGGGTAAGAGAAAAGAACCTCTGCTAGCATGGTTTTTTTCTTGACACCATTCGCCACCCCTAATGGTCTATAGACCCTTTCACGGTTTTTTTGAACTTTTGATATATACGTATAACAGCAAAACCGTCGATGCTGCTGAAAAGAGCACCTCGAAGTTAGTCAAAATCCCAAATTTGAGAATTATATATCTTGAATAGGAGCAAATCTACAGGCCCGCCAACTCGGAAATTTTCGGGAAATTATTTTACAGAATTTGTTATGATATCTTGATCGATATGTTCGACTGGGGGGCAAAATCTGTAAACTTTCCGAGTTTGCAGGCCTATAACTTTGCTCCTATTCAAGATATAACTCTCAAATTTGTGATTTCGACTAACTTTGAGGTGCTCTTTTCAAGCAGTATCGACGGTTATACGCGGTATATATCAAAAGTTCAAAAAAAAAATGTGGAAGGGTCTATTCACGCTTAGAATATGATGTAAAGTGGTATGCTGTAGTGCTATGTGTGCACGCCCTACGAGGGAAAGAGAAATAATCTCTGACCCAAGTGGGACTCGAACCCAACGACCTCCAGGTTGCATGTCTGGCGCTCTACCAACTGAGCTATCAAGTCAGATGAGAGCAATCGTGGGTATTGGTGCGTTTTATGGTCACGGCGATAATATATGTATATGTAGTTATGATATGAAATCATGTTTGCCGCGTAGCACTAGTAGGTGTAAAGAATATGATGTAAAGTGGTATGCTGTAGTGCTATGCTGTAGTGCTATTCACGCTTGCTGCACTGTTCTTAGCCAATCAGGCGGAATCGGAAGTTGTGGAGTTTCAAAAATCAAAACATTCTAGCCCTGTAAGTATTTTGATGGGAACCATTTTTGTTTTTCTCTACCTGGTACCCGGCCCTTACCGATATAAAGTTTGATCAAAACTTTTGGTTTGGCTGATAAAAAGCATTCAGTTAAAAGTTTCCATCTTTCATATGGTGTTGTTATCATGGGGGTAACACTTTACCCTACTACACTTAATAATCTCATAGGCATGCAGAAGAAAACATTACGGCGGGATTAATACATTATCTAACTATGATGCTCATACTAACCTGTGTTTTTTTTTTTTTTTTTTTTTTTTTCTGACAATATAAAAGTTACAATTTCGAAAGGCCGAAGCCAGAGGCTTATTTGGCATGTTACTGTATAAATAAACTAAACATGCTGAAATTCCCCGATATAATACTTTACAGACTGTCTCCCATGTTTATGCTTCATTATCATAACCATAATCTTCCTTCAGCTTTGATATCAGCTTTTTTTTCGGGGGGGGAGGGGGTGGTACTCCCTATAATGGACTATACGGGGAGTGTAGATATATAAAAGGGTAGGGATTTCACGAGTTGAAGTATAGAAAAGGGTATAGGGAAAACTGTCATTTTTATTCAGTGAAGGCTGCAAAGAAAATCACTCGCTGTTTGTGTACCTGATGTCCGGAGTATCTTGACTACCACCACAACGTGAACTGAATAAATAATATTGTTGTTTGGTTAACATCTCTACTAGTATGTAATCAACTAAAGTCGATTAAGATATGCTAACCGCCGTGGAAAGCGAGTAGCAGCTGACGTTTCGAGCTCTAGCCCTTCGTCAGAGGCTCTAGCCCCTCTGACGAAGGGCTAGAGCTCGAAATGTCAGCTGCTACTCGCTTTCCACGGCGGTTAGCATACCTCAATCGACTTTAGTTGATTACATACCAGTGTTTATCTTCCCGCCGACGCAGACCAACACTAGTTTTTACAGGAACTAGTTGCCTATTGTAACATCTCTACTGGTAACGCTTGATGTTTTCCGGGATATCGTTCATTAAGTTCATTCCAAGGGTATAGAAAAGGCATGCAGTGTTCCTACCGTGGGTACGGGAAAGGGGTACCATTTTTTTATGGAAGGTATATGAAAGGGTTACCTTTTCTGTCAAAAATGGTATATAAAAGGGTAAGGGTTTGGACCTCGGGGCGAAGCCTCCCCGTATAAAACTTTGTTGAGTTTCGGCTGGCTCGAGTCAGAAATCGCAAGTTTTTTTCCTTTATCTTTTATCTTTTATTTTTGCGCCGTCAACCAATCAGATTGCGCCTTCTTTGGAAGTTCTTTTTGCCACCGTACCAATCAGATTGCACTGTGCTGGTCACGTGAACAGTGGACAACATTACCATGTTTTTCAAGATGGCGGCGAGTGGGAGAACCTTTAATATCTGCTGTTTTTTGTGTAAACCAAAGGTTCCTTCAAGTGCAATACCAATATTTTTGTCTTTTCTAAAGCTGAGAGGTGTTTCACGGGCTTTGGACGGGAATTTATCACATATTATGCGACATGCTTTAAGATACACTCGTGAGACGTGACAGTCCGCTCTGCGATCAACACTGACTATATATAAAGACAACAGCTTGTAAATGTAAGTAGCCGCTAATCTGAACATGATAACCTTTATACCAATTGACTGTCGTTGTGTTGTTATTTATTGTTATTAACCTCTCGAAAGTGTAGTAGAAATGACCCGATTTCTCAGTTCTCTGACTGACAGGGGCCTTTTAAAAGAATTAAAGTCGTTTCGCCCCGCATGCACATGTATTTAAATGTTTATAAATTCGGGAACGAAAATCCAGCATGCAGTGAGTGAGTATAAACTGAGTAAGTAATCCGAAATGAAGATTTTTTCAAACGAACGATAAATGACTCTGATGTGGAAATCGCATATTTATCTGTGGCGTGTTATTGACACTGGTTTTATTTTGTTCTATTTCCCGGGTCTACTGATTTACATCTGGCCTGTACCTCTTTGTATTTGATTATTATCTCTTGGTTTAGGCATTCTACAGTGTATTTAATGTGTTTTTTAGAACTGACATAATGATATTATGTATAGAGTAGTGTATTTATCATTATTGCAAGTTTATAACATAACATAACTAAATTTGGTCCAGAACTGAGAGTATACTTACATGAAAGTGACACTCTTTCTTTCCCTTCCCCTTTCTTGGTACCATTACTGATATCCATGCAAGCTAGATCTTGTTTCAGTGTTTTCCATCTGAGGTGGTCCTGGCTTAAGATAACTGTAATGTTACCTTAAGGACCTACCTTCTCATCATTGTATTTCTTATTATGCCTTATTACTCGTAAACATTTCCATCATCTTATGAGAAAATAAATGTAATTGTTGTTGTTGTTCCTCAGTTCTTGACGTCAGCATCGTCACTTTCACTCGGTCATGATCAGGAGTACGAGTACTTTTACGAATTATTTGGGAATGAAAATTAATCTTGCTGCGACCCCAATGATATAAAAAGAGTGGACACTGCATGTTTATTTGTGGCCTGCCATTATAAGTTTCAGTCTCCTTCAAGATGTAGAAAATGAGCACTAGCACAGTGGCAGCTCACTAATACTAGAAAATGGTGGTCTGCAGTTTATGACCTCAATCGAAAATATTGTATTGAGAATTTAGCCTGAATGTCAGCCGTCTCCACTGTTTTGTTAATAATTGAGAATTACAAATAGATGACTTTATTTCACATGTAGAATGACATTACCTAACTATTCACAATGAATAGCCACATTATGTGGAATTTGTTGTTATAAATTGCTTGATTTCTCATAGTTGTACTGCACCTGATATAATTACAATGCATCAAATTTGAGTGACTCAATATCGTGCAGACTACTCAAATAACCATTGCACTTCAATCAACAACACCCATACCAAGTTTTTTTTGTAATTCTAACGACCCTCAAGGAACAATAATATTGAAAAGAAAGTAATATTAAACTACAGAATTGAGGGAAATTGTGGGTGAAATGTACATGCACAGCATGTATGTATGTGTGTGTTGTGTGTGTATTATGGCTCTATCATTTCCACAACCCCCACCCCCCCCCCAGGCATACCCTAACCTAACCCCCGCCTCCCGGAATACGTGGGGCATTTGCACATTGACATTTGACAGACAAGAGCATCAGTAGAGAACCAATTCTCTGGCTACGCTAGCACAAATCATGTTGACACAAAATTATTCTAGAACTCCATGCAGTACATGCTATAGATGGCCCGAGTTAAGGCCACTCAGGGCCTCTTGTTCAAAAGGAATTGCACTTTCCCAGTAGAAGTTTTCTGGTAAGAGTATAGAAGTTTTTGCACGTCTTTCAATATGGCAAACGTTGCTTCAAAACTCTGTTGATGTTCTGTAAAAAAATCAGACTGACACGTTCACGCCTGACTGATTGCATGCACGTGGAAATTCAGACTCCAAGAAGACACTTGAGAAGAGTTGAGATTTTAATACGCAAACATCTACAATAATTTCTGCCGAAACCTTTTAATACTAGTAACAAGACAAGGATCTGCCGTAAACGTGAAACTACACTGAAGCAAAAGTTTATTTAGTGTTATGCTTTGCGCTCAGCGAGTGAGTCAAGCTAGCTTTAAAGCGGGCCACGTACCACCGGTCTGGGAACTAAGCGAGCAGCCGTTTTGTTTCAGTTTACGGCTCACGATATTTCGATAACTGCATGGTCCGAATTTACTTGAAAATTTTATGCAATAACTTTACAAAATAGTAAAGAAAGTAAACTTAAACATGGTTATGATGCTATATGCCCGTAGTAGACCATTTAAACGAAAACATTGCTACACATTAATGCATGTTAGTATAGTACATTACACATCAAATCTTATACCGTTACCGTTAAAAACAGTTAAAATATATTAGTTATGTTACTATATAGTTTTATACCCAGGGAGCCAGAGGCAAATCCCAGTTCCAAGTAAGAATTGCATGTGTACATATAGCAGATAAGTCTAGCACAAGGGTAACCAGTTGAATTGATATTCATACGATAATTGTAAACAATGAGAATAAATATATTCATTATTCATTTGTGTTTACTAGTCCATTTCCTCTAGACGCAATCATCATGTAAAAAAAAAATAAGAGGTATATTTTTTCGGTACTTTCCTTGGTTTCACCAAACGAATACATTTCTAAAATCTGAATGAAATTTATATTACTTCAAAATATGATTCTTTTCGAACGAACGCACTTCCTAACTGATAGTTACCCTATATAGTTCATCTGCATCTGTTCATCGCGATTAATTTCCTCCCCATGTCGTGGCATATGAGTAGAATTTTCCCCGCTATTCTGGTCTGTGGTATTCTTCTTTTACCGATAACTAAGTTTATCTCATCTTTCGCGTCGCAAGATCTACCAAAACACTTGAAAAGAGAAAATTCTCCAAACCACAATTTATTGATCGCCATTTTTAAGTTAACAGAGGAACCTAGCCTGGTTTGAGCCACAGGAAGCCCGTTTGTAAAATACTGAACTAGTAATCGAGGTGGCCATGGTATCAAAAGGATTGGGATGAATTAAATTTTGGTGTCTTCGATACGTATGATCTTTATAGATTGTGTCAGTTGAATCCATTAACAATATTTACAACGAGTCTGTGCTCCTCGCATGTTAGGATAGGGGAATCATTACTCCCAACCCAGAGGCGGATTCAGGCTTTTGTGAAAGGGGGTTGAGCGAGACAGGGGGGGGGGGGGGGGGGGGTACTCCCTTAAATTTAGTATGGGAGTGTGCCACTGAGTCGCTGAGACCCTGACCCTGTTCCAGACAAAAGAAAGATAATTTTGCAACCCTGTTCCAGACTGTTATTGTAGTCATAAATTGCCGATATAACTCTTATTGCAATAAATGGTAATGTATACAATGGATGTGCTTGGTAATCAGAGAAATGCGGTACGCAACTACTCACTCTACGACATAAGCGTGCTGCTCACACTCGCTTGGCGTTGCGTGACAAACAACGATTTTTCTAGCGGCAGACTTGTTCGTGAATAATCGAGGATTCTGAGTAAAAATCGACCCTGTTCCAGAGCCAAATTCAACGTAAAATATACCCATGTCCCAGACAGAAACTGATTTATATGCCCTGTTGCAGTCTCAGAGGGCAAAAACCATACCCTGTTCAGCGGCACATCCCAGTATAGGCCATATGGGAGTACCCATCCCTCCCCCCTGAACTGCTTACGACCAGGCTTCCTGTGATTTGAACCTGGCTAGGCTCCTCACAACTCGCTTGGCATTGCGTGACAAACAACGGTTTTTCCAGCGGCAGACTTGTTCGTGAATAATCGAGGATTCTGGATAAACAATCGACCCTGTTCCAGAGCCAAACTGAAGATAAAATATACCCCTATCCCAGACAAAAACAGTGATTTGTATATCCTGTTCCAGACTCAAAGGGCAAAAACCATACCCTGTTGAGCGGCGCATCCCAGTACATAATACATAACATAACATATTTTTTATTAGCTCTTTGTACTACATAGGTACATCAGATTGTTGCTAATAAACTTTTAAAGTAGCTAAAAAATATAAAAGTAACTAATTAAAATATTAAGATCCTTGTATCGTGATAGATCTGGCATTCATGCATTCATACACGTATTTTGCAGCTATAGTTGAAACCTCCCTTGAGGGATTGATAATAGTTAAGAAAATATCGTTTTCTGACATACGGCTACTATCTAGGTTAGCAAGAGTTTTTAATTTGAATAAGAAATCATTCCTGATTGCCTCAAACGTTTTACATCTTATTAGGAAGTGTATTTCGTCTTCCATTTCTTTGTTGCAGGTTGGGCATATTCGATCTTCTGGTTTTAAATAGGGCTTAACATGTCTACCTTTCTCAATCTGTAGGCAATGATTGCTTATTCTTAATTTCGTGAATGTAATTCTGTGTTTAATGTTTTTAACAGTATTCAAATAATCTTCGAATTCATACTTTGTTTTGAATGTACGGTAGACCCGTAGTTTGTTGCCCTGGTTTGGGTTTTGCCTTTGATCATTAAATATATCGCTGAGCCAATATTGTAGTTCTATGTCTTTTAATCGTTGTTTAATGCTCTTTAGGAGTCCCCTGTACTCTAGCAAATTATTCTGAAGTATCCATATGTTACCGAAGCCAAGGCTCTGTATGGTATTTTGAATTTTAGAGCTCCAGAATGTTGGTTTATTTAGCTGTAAACTGTCAATATATATTATAAAAGTAAGTTCTGGCTCTCTGTTAATTAATATTTTTGTCCAGTATTTGATACTTCTGAATGTTGATTCATGCCTAAGGGGATACCTACCGAGCTCTGCTCTGCAAGCGTTATTGGCAGATGTTCTTGTAGTTCCTAGAAGTAGTTTACAGAATTTAGTATGTACTATTTCAATCGGATCATTTGTGTCAGATCCTTTGTTGTTGTCAATTCCCCAGACCTCGCTTCCATATAACAGGATGGGTTTGATTAAAGTGTCAAATAATTTGATCGTGAGTTTAAGGTCAGATCTGAAGAAAGTTCCCATTTCTTGTTTGAGTTTAAACAGAGCTTTTAGTGCTGACTTTTTTAGTTCTTGTTTTGCAACAGTGAAATTTCCGTATGCACTGAAAGTGAGCCCGAGATATTTATACATACGGACGTTTTCTAGTTGATCGTTATTATAATAAAAACAAGAGCCCATCTGGGCTTTCACTCGGGCCACATGAGATTGAAGATGAAATACACTTTCATTTGAAATCCTCTTAGTAATAACCAAAGGGAAGAATTATTAGCAGTCTTTAGGAGTGGCCGGTAGCGCGGTGACTTTCATTCTCTGCTCCCCCAGTATATATATACATGTATGTAATTTAATATTTTTGTTTTCTCGTATGTAAATTAACGTAGTTGATCTTTTATTGAAAACACTACTTATTCATGTGTGTATGTATGTTCAGACTACTATCGTGCAGCTAGCTAGAGTCTTGAGATATCTGTCAGCAACTCGCAGCTAGTTAATAAATTAGTACTGTTCAGACCTAGTAACTTAGTAGGTTTTACTTTTTGTTTTTCCGTTCCAGTCGTAAACAGTCCGAGTTTGACCAAAGTGAAACGATCGAGCTGCTCGCGTCCGTAGATATATATTTCTTCGTTTGCACTTTTGACATGATATAATTCTTCAAATGGCACCATTGTTTTATTTCTTATGTTTAATAATACAGTTCTCAGCTGTAAATAAAATAGAACATTCTATGGAAGATTTCTTGTCCTAAAGTTTGGAAACGTAACACATGCATTTGACGCTAGAAAGTTCAGTACTCGCAAGGTCAATTTACTAGTGGCAGTTTACTAGTTTGCACTATCGGCTGTTATGGAATGGAAACATACTTTCACAGCTTAATATGTATGTCGATTGGTCAGAAGGATATCTTGTTTAAATGCTACGGTCCTTTCGGCATCAGGAAATTTTTAAACGGGAGTTTTCGTACAGTATTTCAAGCTATGCTGTAGTGCGAGTTCAGTTACGCCACAAATGTCGGTGAAACTAATACCGTGTTCATTATTATCGGTTTTCTCTATGGGTTCTCATGTATTCAATAATTGCTTCTGGAGCTTCATATTTATGTCGATTGGTCACAATGATTTCCTCTTTCAGTTTTTCCCTTTAGTTTGGACATTAGGGATATATCCTTGGAGATTTCGTACAGTTTAGCGACCGTTGTGTCGAAAGTAGAAATGTTCGTTTGACATGAAAGTGCGTAAACAAACTGTCACAAGCGGTTTCATAGCAGCTCGATGTTTGACTCCCATATAGTCGATGATAACGTATATAGCTTCATATGTACGTCGATTTCTCACAAGGATTTCCTCTTTCAGTTTTCGGGTAGTTGCCCCACTGAGCCGTAACCACAAAACGAGCACAGCATTTCAGTTGGCATACACTGCGTACATCTGCTTAACTAATTAGATTTGTAAAAATCTTAGCGGATCATGTAAATATTCCGCTTGGCTCAAATATGAGGGTTTCTGCCGTCAAAGTTCATTTTGTGTTTCAGTTTTCCCCATATTAGCAGACTTGTATAATGTCTCGAGCTCTCCGAATCCAGTAGAAAGACTCTGGTTATTCTGTCGTAAAACATGGACCTGACCCAAATTTAGGTTGTATTGCATCATTGCCCACGATGGAATAGATTTCTGACAATGACTATTTGAAATTGATATCTCCTTGTCTCGCCTAGTCTGAGCTTTGAATTTTCTTATCTGAGCGCGCCTGAGGAAATCTAACCTTTGTTTGCGTGACCAGCACAGTGCAATCTGATTGGTTGGAATTTGACCTTTAACGCATGCGCAGAAGCCGTCTGACATGGATTAAAAAAAATAACCACTTGCATTTTAAGACTCGGCGCTGCCACAGGCAGCCCGAGTAATTATAAATCCAAGTATAGGGCATATAGGCCGGGGATAACCCCCCCCCCCCCCCACCATTTTTTTCCGGGACTGCTTACAACCGGGCGTCCAGTGGCCGTTTGAACCTGGCTTGGCTCCTCTGTTTACTTCAAAATGGCGACCTGTAAAATGTGGTTCTTTTCACTGGTGAAGTATTTTTATAGCAGATCTTTCGACGGGAAAGATAAGATAACCTTAGTTATCGGTAATAGAAGAATACTGCAGACCAGAATAGCGGGAGAAATTCTACTTATATATAGGCGACAACATGGAGGGAAATTAATCGCAAATCCGATCTTTGAAGTGGCAAACAGATGCAGATGACTATATATATACAGTATAGTCAGTAAGCTTATACCATACTACGAGTACGACAGAATGTGTTATGCGATCCAGTAGACAGCGAAGGAACTCAAAGGTATTATATTAATACTCAGAGATGTATTTTTAGACAGTTTAGAGGTGATTCCGTTGATTCCGTTAAATCAAGATGCCGCCCAAAAAACGAATTTAAAATTCATTTTCAGGATTAGTATCATACTATTTCAGGTCTCCCAGTACTCTCAATATCACATTTACTCATTTTGCAATGATCTAATATAGTGTACAAATAAAGTCGTTGTTGTTGTGGGGAGCCGAGGTGGCGCAGTGGTTAAGCGCTTCGCCTCTCACCCCTGATTCCCGGATCCGCCGCCATATATGTGAATATCTCAACCTTGCTCCGAAGGTTTTTCTCCGGGTTCTCCTGTTTTCCTGCCTCCGCAAAAACTAACATGCTAAATTCCAATTCGATCTGTGGATTACTGAGCCCGCCCGGTCCTGACTTTGATCAGCTCTCCGGCCATGATTGTTTCAGGTCTCGTTAGAAATTCAGAGTTGTTGTCGTCCAATTACCCTATATCATTATGACGTCACGGCTTGTTTATGAGGGGGACAGAATCGACTTGAACAATAGAATTTTGAACTAAATCTGCTCTGCTGAGGAAAATTTTACTTCGAATTGTCTGGTTTCCAGATATCAGCTGTATCAATGTTTATCCCACAATATTTACCGTATTTGGTGGCTGTTACCGCTATTCTACGTACTTCAAAATGCATTTGATAGCGATTTCCTTTGTGGTGTTGCTGTTTTGTCCCTGTTACGACCGTGATCCTTAGCGTTTAAACAATAGATTGTTTTGATATGACGTCATAGTGATATAGGTCAATTTCCTTACTGATTCGACCTCCTTTCGATCGGGTGGATCCTTGGCTCCGAAATATTTTAATAAGTTGCGTGAGTTTGGTTGGCACCATGCACAGGCAGCCCAAGCTCTAATATCTAGCTAATACTGACAAAAAAAGGAAGGGAGCAGAGGAAATGAAAATTAACTCGCTAAAATCGCTTCATATCAACCCTGTTACCACACAGACAGCAAGTAATACACTATGGAAGCAAGGTAAGGCATTTTATTCATTAATTCTTTCGTATTTCTAGCTCGTTGAAATTCCCATACAAACGCGCTGTAAGTATTAGCTAGGTATTAGAGCTTGGCTGCCTGTGCACCATGCAGTTTTGGGTAGGCTTTGCGGTATGGGCCGCGGTGCTCCATCTTGTACGAAGGTCATGTTCTTGTTTGAGCTGAACAGCTTTCTCTTTACGGGTTACTCAGTTGTAGATCTCCCGGCTAAGTAATGGTCTGACCTCCTTCTCGGCTAGGATCCTGTTGATATAGCAGTTGGCCGTCACAGTTTGCCCTTGTGGAATGAAGTGCAAATTTGTCAAGCCGCGACCTGTCATCCCACTCCAAAAGAGCCATTTTGAACAAGATGGCGGAACTTGGCTTTCTTGCGAGCACCATACTACTGATCATTCTTTGGATTTGGCAGATGGAATAGATACTTAGGGAATTCGTCTGAAAAAAAGGAAATCATCCCACTCTTGTGCACAATTGTGCAGTAAAGGTGGGTATTTTTTTGCAAACGTCAGGCGAGCTGTGCGTTGCTTTTCTGTCAAAAGTGGTCAAAAGGCTTCCAACCTTTTTTATTCATATATATATCTCGTCATATTGTCGCTCTTGAACCAGATAAACCTTTATTCTGTAGATGTTTAGTAATCTTTCCAGTGGAGTTACCTCGTTTGTACTTGGCTTTTTCGATGACATTTTTTTGCCTTCCCGTTCTTGCTTTGTCTTCGAACTCTTCTCGACCTGACCACTTTTTCACCCAACGCTCACTTTTGTTCAATAATTTCGAAGTTTCTTTTACAGATAGCTATAGCCCTGAGGATCTTAGTACTATAGAAGCTTGTGCTCTCAAATATGAGTTTTTTTGCGGTATATCTGAAAAAGAAGTCCAAACTAAGGAAAACATTAGAAAACTGAAAGACAACAAAAAAGGCGGGAAACGGAATTGCACGCGCGCCACACGTTTTGGCGGGAAAATAAAAAAATATCCTTTATATTATTTTGAACTTTGATATAAGTATTAAATCTTATATCTAATATAATTTAGAGGCTTTTTTGGAAAATATAATTCCTTTGACGCGAAAATTGCATAAGATATACGGTTATAAAGTAGGGGCACGAACTTATGAGACACCCTGTATAATACTAATGAGAAAAATATACAATATAATACAAGTGTCAAGAGATGGAATTACACCGCAATAGTTACACAATAATTACAACGCACTAATCAAGGGCACCCAACGAGTACTTTTTGAAATTCGTTTGAAACCAGTTGTATGCAGCTCATCTAGCCATTTTAAGGCGCCTACTATGTCATTTGGCCTTATTCTAGAAAACTATTAGCTATTCGGATTTTCTAGGTGGAAATCGCGTCAACCGAAAATACTATGGCAAAATATTCCCGGCCTACGAATTTGTTAGTAGTCTAGAACATAAACAAGAATTTTCTAGCCCAAGTAACTTCATGTTGCAAAGTTTTGTGGAGGTACGAATTTTTTAGGGTTCTTGTTTCCTTTTAGGTGACCTCCATTTGCTAAAGGTTTATTCTTTCGGATTTTAGATGTCAGAATTTCTTAGAGAATGAAAATGTGTTCTCGAAAACTTTAGGTGACCGCTTCACTAAATGATTTGTGATAATATGTGGTGTTTTTTTTCATTCCAACCAATGTTTTTTCCCGGATCGTTCTGACTCTATTGATCAGACGAAAATGTACGAATATTTTAGGGGAAAGCTCTTCATCCTCTATTGATCAGACGAATACGCACGAATATTTTAGGAGAAACCTTTTAGTCTCCCTTTTCTTCTATAATTTTCTAGGGATTGAAAACAAATTTTCTAGCCAGTATTTCAGAAAACAATTTTCTAGGGATTTTTTTTTTAAATCCGAAAGTTTTAGGCTAACTTACTCTCCCGAACAGCTATTTAACAAGGGCACCCAACGAGTACTTTTTGAAATTCGTTTGAAACCATGCAGTTGTCTGCAGCTTATCTAGCCATTTTAAGGCGCCTACTATGTCTTTTGACGTATTCTAGAAAGCTATTAGCTGTTCGGATTTTCTAGGTGGAAATCGCGTCAACCGAAAATACTATGCCTCTGGCAAAATATTCCCGACCTACGAATTTGTTAGTAGTCTAGAATATTTTAGGGGAAACCTTTTAGTCTCCCTTTTCTTCTATAATTTTCTAGGGATTGAAAACAAATTTGCTAGCCAGTATTTCAGAAAACAATTTTCTAGGGACAATTTTTTCAAATCCGAAAGTTTTACTCTCCCGAACAGTTTTTTAACCGAAAACTTCGTTGGGTGCCCTTGATTTAACCGAAAACTTCGTTGGGTGCCCTTGACTAATCAATTACAAAATAAAGTCCAATTCAAATATACTCAAGTCTTAAAGAGGCCCTTGTACATGTGCTTAAGACGTTCCTAGACTCTTTACAGAATTTTTTAATATTCGTGGTACTTCTTATACCAGCTGGTAGTCAGCTGGTATAAGAAGGTGTGCGGCCTGGTCTTGTAATGCCGTTACTTTTAAAAAGGAATCTCCAGCTACAAGCTGCTGTTTGACCTTAAGATTCTACTATGTTGAAATAATTTAAGCTTTAAGTAATTGGGCCAGTTAGAGTTGTGAAGAGCCTATGTGTAGCTTTAAGTATGTACCACTCCCGCCATTTACTATGTTGAAATAATTTAACTTTTAAGTATAATTGGGCCAGTTAGAGTTGTGAAGAGCCTATATGTATAGCTTTAAGTATGTACGTGCCACCATTTGAGTTTTAGAATGTCATCCATATTGGCATAATTATCTGCCAATTACAAAGCTTTCTACCGCCTTTTGTAGTTTCATTAAAATACTCAGGTATACAATTACGCAAAAAACGTCGTTTTTTACGCAAATTTTGAGCTGTGGGACCGACATTTCGACATATAGTGAGCTGTGTCCACAGGACTGAAATAAAAATGGCTATAGAGTGAAGTTAAGCTACAGCTCAACAACAGCTGATAAGATTTATCAAGTCATCTATGCTTTCTCTTTTAGCTTCTTTTATAAAGCTGGGACACTGAGAAGTGGAAACGTGAAGGACCTAATTTTCCTAGAACTGAAATTTATGTGATACCTGATTGTAACCCCTAGTCATTGTAATGTAACTTAGGCCTACGGCAAACGTCGAACTAGCCATGAACTTAATTCAGTCGAACCTATTAATTTTGAAATAGGCTCATAGTACGACGTTTGCCGCAATTGAGATCGACCTATTCAATCGGGTGACGAGTCCGGCATGAGGTTCGAGTAGCCAAGTCTGGTGCGACTTTACGGCAAACGTCGTTCCATTGTTAACACGCGCCGAACAAAATTCGTAAATTATGTAAAATAATAAATAAATCATGCAAATCGTATGGATTGTGCCAAAACCGTGAAAACAACATCTCCCAAACACTGATTCCCCCCTGGTGAGCATGCGCTGTACAAAGGGCGAAATGGCGGCCTATCGGAAGTCATTGCCGCATGACGCTCAGCCGGAAATGTGTAGTTCGTGCTTTAACGTCACAAAATATCGAAAATACATTTGCCTTAAATGCGAAATGCCCTTTTGTAATAAATGCTCAGTATTCGATCGAAAGTAATGAAAATGCGCCTGGCTGGAATACCGGCAGAAGCATCGGGCTATTGCGAATGCTGCGATATAGCTCGCTTTGAAACGCTTCTACCATATGAAATCAAACCATCCAGAATGTCGTTGAAAACTGCGGCATAATCGACTATTAACAGAGGTTTCAAAGTGTGAATCGCAAACGCTAGAAACACGGCCAATAACGCCACTTGCAGTAACAACCATCGTCTCCTATACACGGCACCGAGTGCTGTGTAGAACGCCATTCTTCTGTTTCTGTTTTGGACAATCATTTTCCACAGAAAGGCCTTTTTTAGATTCGTCCGAGCGCTGTACGCCATATCACTAGCCGAGGACGAAAAGTGAAACGCGCCAGGACACGTGTTAGTTCCCGTGATTTAATTAGGCGCAAGTGAATTAAGATTGACATATGTTCGACGTTTGCTGCCACGTCGGCCCTAAGTCGATCTTCTACCGAACCAATTTTTTAATAGGTTCGGCGCGACTAAGTTCGACGTTTGCCGTAGGCCTTAAGTTCGACGTTTGCCGTAGGCCTTAGATAACACAAGTGCATGCACCAGGCTTTTCCGGATGTGGAAAGGCAATATATTTTTCAATTTCCGTAATGTCGCTAGAGTGGCATAACATGATGCAGCTACATTTTTAACATTATCTTCCCATTTCAAGTGAATACTGCGAACTTGCGAAAATTTTGCGAAAGCAAGCAACCGTGAACGACAATCCTGCTGGTGTACGTTGGATCAAACCGAGTGATCTAATCTACTTATCAAATAAAAATAACTATAAAGAGGCAAAGACCCGGATACAACGAAGAATTTGAAACTAGAGGTACACTGAATATTCCGGCTGACCACACCAGCCTTCTTCACGTGCAATTAAGAAATTAAATAAAATTTACATTATTGGCGTGTATTTTTGAACTAACTGCCCCTGGATATCCGAGGATGATCCACTTCAATAACGTACTTGGAAAAGTTAGGGGGAGGGATGATCTTGCTCACTGCGTATCCGCGTATTCGCGTTGCCACTTCAATAACGTACCTGGAAAAGTTTAATATTAATTTTCTCGTTCTACATTTAATTACTATGTTATTTACTGTTTCGTAAGGTACTGTACAATAATTAGAAGGGAGGGGTGAGAAGGGGGCCTTCATCTTAAATTAATCCAAAAAACGGGGAGGGCAGTAAGGTGGGGGCGGGGTTAATGACGAATAATCGGGGGTCTGGGTTTAATAGTTCCAACTTCCAAGGCTGGTAAAGAGTCACCCAGAGGTACTACACTTGGTACCAAAAGCGGGCTAAGTAAGATGTGTGGCAATGTCTTATCAGTTTCAATTGTTCAGAAATTAAAAGAACAGGTCAGAGACATGGACCGCAGTTAGGCCTGAGCGGATTATGCTAGCATAATTTTTGGCATAATTGGAGCAAACGAGCATAATTTTTCAAAGAAGCACTGCTCGAGTATAATTACCAGATTGTAGCATAATTTGAAGCATTAAAGCCAAAAGCAATGCTATTATTGCTTTTATAGTGCCTTTCCTAATTATCAGCTGGTATATTTTGCTTAGATTCTAAATTTTTCCAAAGCAAATACTCGAATTTCACTTAATGAGTGTGCGTTAAACGTGAAAAAAGCCAAAAATAGGTCACCTAATAAAATGTTGTGTGAACAACTAAAAATGCCGCGCATCAACTAATGCCGGCCGTCTTCGAAAAACGTTTTTGTGAGCATAATTGTGTAATCTACGAGCATAATTTTTGAACTTTGGCATAATTTGGGCATAATTCGACAAAATTTGGAGCAGTGCTAGCGGCATAATATGCCACTTTTAGGAGCACAATCCGCTCAGGCCTAACCGCAGTATTAGAATACTTGACTTTTTCTTGTGATCAGGCCTGAGCTGCAGCCGACAGGAAGGATGAACGCGGGTAGTGTGCTACGAAATCCTAATTAATTACCGGGGTTCGATAACTTTTGTATGTGTATATATACTTTTGATTTTTAAATAAATTTATATATTATTAATCTTCAGTATACATTATTTGTAAATATTACCAGAAGTAATTACTTGTATGTGTTTATCGTATCTTATATCGTAACTTCCGCTTTTAGATTGTATATATCAGTTTTCAATTCTTGTAATTGCTGCGAAGGTGGTAGCCATAGCAGCATCCCTAATTTGGGCTCCCTGTGGTGGACTTGAATTGACCTATATCATTATGACGTCACGGCTTGTTTATGAGGGGGACAGAATCGACATGAACAATAGAATTTTGAACTAAATCTGCTCTGCTGAGGAAAATTTTACTTCGAATTGTCTGGTTTCCAGATATCAGCTGTATCAATGTTTATCCCACAATATTTACTGTATTTGGTGGCTGTTACCGCTATTCTACGTTCTACAAAATGCATTTGATAGCGATTTCCTTTGTGTTGTTGCTGTTTTGTCCCCCTCCCACGACCGTGATCCTTAGCGTTTAAACAATAGATTGTTTTGATTTGACGTCATAATGATATAGGGCAAATTAGGCGGATGCTTTCTAGGATTTTGCGATGTCCACAACATTTGCCTCGATCTGGTGCTTGACGTCATGCTCAGCGGTAATGTCACTCGGGGCGTTGTTGAATTGCGTTAGTGACCTTCGAGCTCGGTAAGTATTTTCCCCTCAAACATCATGATTCTAGTGGGAAAAGTTATTGAAACGTTTTTCCAAAGCATCTGGAAACTTTGGAGTTTGTATAATAGGAAAATTTTGCCGATTTTCTTTGCTAAGCACAACACACCGTGTGATCTATGTGATCAATGCGCGAATAGAATTTCCTGTGTTGTCGCTAGTCAAAGCAGGTAAATATGCTCAAAGGCGAATGGACCAACATGACAAACAAGATCAGCTGACTTACTTTGTTCATACCGAGCAACAAAACAAAACGATCAAACATCACTGTTGTTTTACAACTGAGACAAATGCCGATGTCGGCCAGCCAAATGATGGCCTTGATAGGAGGTCGTGCCAACTGAATGAAAGGCCGTTGTGCCAACTGAATGACAGGCTATTGTGCCAACCAAATGACAGGCTATTAACTGAGACAAATGACAGGCCGTTGTGCCAGCCAAATAATGGAGGCCATTGCGCCAACCAATGACTGAATGTTGCTGCAAAACAAATGAGCCAACCAACCGCTGTGGTTGCAATTTGCATAGGGAATCATTCAACCAATCAATATGTACTGACATAGAAACTGATGAACCACAGAATTTTCCTGATGCTTTGGAAAAAGTTCAAAGGATTATTTATTTCCTGTGTCAAGGGGAAGGTCGGAATAGAAAGAAACGTGACACAATTTGAAAATTGGAATCAACTTTGTGTAAACTATTGAAAATTGGAATGAACGTTGCGTACCATGCCACTGCCCTTGATGATTGCAGTCATGTGTCTTGCAAGATGGTGCCACAGAGTCATTGCACTGGAGTCACATGACCTGTGCAAAACCTGTATTTTATTGTATTCTTTATCAAGTTAGTGCTAAAGACTACATACCAAATAACCTCTCTACTCTGCTCTGTCCGTCAATTGTTTTTCAGTCGTTCAAAGTGCCAAAAAAATCAATCACTTCGCAGCACTTCCTGTAGTTGTTAAGGTATATAATTTTATTAAACCCGTTTATTATTATTATTTATTTATTATACTGCTACCTGCATGCGCGCAAGCGTGCAAATATGGAAATCTCACATCACGTGACGAAACTTCAGGGTTATAACCGCGGGACAGAATACACGCGGGCCAATTGCTAGCTGCGCGTCAATGTACGTAACGGACGCCATTTCCGCAATCAGTCAGTACCGGTACTTTAGTACTCAAGTAAAAGCCGAAAAAGCATTTTCACAGGCATCCTACTTCTCTAAATAATACCTCAGTATATGGAAAAAGATTTGGAACGTTATTTGTGGGTGTTTGGCGAGTGTGTTCCTATCCAGGACGGTTCGAAAATGACCGTACGAGAGTGTTTCTCGAGTTAATGGCGGATTTGCTCAAGCCGGGCGATGTTGTCAGACAGCGATGGAAAATCGTAAGTTAATTGGAAATATTCCTATAATGCAAGGCTTTCAAATACTTTACTGGGTGATTATCGTGTTAAGGAAGATAGTTGCAGTTGTGATAAACGCTTGTGGGTTTCTACAGATGTGGTTTATTAGACCGAATTTCAATCATTCGTGTTAGTAAAATTCCTGTATTTCCTCATTCTGACTCTGTACGTACGTGGAGCTCAGCTGTTGCGATTTCGCTGAAAGTTGCGTAACATCAAGAACTTTCCCGTTGATTAAACCAAAGTCCAGTCACTTAAAAAGACTTCAAGGAAGTGCAGTCTTTAATTTTGTTTTTACTTTGATAAGGAGTACTTTCAGTGGAGCAGTTTCGAGGAATTAGGATAGAGAGAATGATCGAATATCGTTATCCATGCCAGCCTGTCAGAGTTAGTGTTACGTGTGAAAACAAATTCAACGTGTACCGGTGACGGCGCCGGTGTGTCAGAATTTTGTAAAGCGTGGCCCGAACCTGTAGCTTTAAAATTAACGCATTTTGTGTCAGTGTAGAAGAACTCAAATGTTTGACCAAGGTTTGATGTATTTCTATTATTGCATGCCTGTCCATTTGTGTTAATTATAAATTAATTTACATACGCGTTTGCCCCACTGCTCGAAGTTCTCCTTGGCTTTGTTGCTTGTTTTGACTCAATGTAGCTTGCGTTTGGTTCTTAATCTTTGGGAATTGGCTGTCTAATCTGTTCACGAAACTACATTTCAGAAAATATCCTAAGCTTTAAGGATTTCAACATAAACGTGTGAACTTTGAATATAATTTCCCTTTGTTTGTTTTAATTTTGATGTCAACTGAAAGTAGGATAGTGTTTGTCTATTGACAAGCAAATGATAAATGCATGTTTTTTTTAATCGAAAGAATTTTCTTTTCTTGCACTATAAGTTCTAGAACAAATTTGTGATGTTCTTATAATGTTGGGCTTTGAACAAAGTCAATGGCAGTGAACTAACTGTACAGTGTACAAGGATATTATACTCATGATCAGCGATGTGGAACTAGATTTACTGAACTTTGAACAGTTCGATCTGCAAATTGCAACATGAACAACTCAACCTTTACTAAGAAGTGCTGACAGAAATCTCAAATGCCCACTAGAGTATGTTCCTACTGTGTTTACAGTACATTGTAAAACTCTAGACCTTCAAGTATATTAGTTATACCAGTTATGGCAAAACTGATTAATAGGAAAGAATCTGCCAGTTGTATTCAATTAAAATATTAATTTGTATGTCTGAATATTAAAACATTTTCCCCTGGGAACCTTTGCTATCAATCCGTTGTTTTGCACAGACTGTTGATTCAGCAAGGAGAGTAAAACATTTCATTCTCTGTCTTACTTGTGTCCATGACTATAATTTTGCCTAGTAGAAAGATGACTTGATTTTGTGTAAATCAATATTCATTCTTAATTATTCATTATCAGCTTGCCCAGCCAAGATCATCATAGATAGGGCTATATTTGGAGATTCTTTTGAGCAATCAAATGGTGATTTCAACTTAACTTACAGTGTATTTGGCTTCCTTTAAACACTGTTTGCGTGACAATAAGTAGACCCCAAGATCTGCTGTATAAACATTTGATTTTAAAATGAAAGATTCTCATAAAGATGAGTGTAGAGTATTTAAACATATGTACAATGTACTGTATGAGCTAAAGTGATATACGTGTAGGATTTCACATAAGATATTCAGGTTAGACCCTTAGTAAGATTATAAATAGGCACTGCATGCCCAATGATGGGCACAACACTTTTGCAATTAAAGCCTTCAGTTTTTATCTATTGCTCTGACTTTTCATGCATAACATGCAATAGCTACAGCTGTGACAGGTGTTCAAGTCATGGCCATTCATGACTTGTTAAGGATTTTGCACTAAACAAAATGAGATATTTGACAGAATTTAAAGAATGTAAATGCCATGGACATGTTGGATCCTACTAAACTTTAACCAAATGTCCTTGGCTGGTATTAGATTGTGTTCATTTTATGATGTTTGCATAATTTTATTTTTCATGAATTGATCATTATGCCTAAAGGACTATCACTTGGATTGTAGCAGTTTGGAATATACTTTGTCATACATGTTGTACTCTGCTTAGCTGTGTCCCTATAACACAGCCTTGTCAATCTTTTTTAGAAGAAGACCAATAGGTACTGTTTTGTAGAAATATTTGATTTCTTATCATGACAGACATGGTCAAAACCTCAGAGGAGACAGCCCAATGAACTGCCAACTAGCTGGTTTTCAGAAGGCTGATAACATTATTTTGTATGTTTGTATTTGTGTATGTTAATTATGTTGGGTAAATGTTGACAATGTATATCAAAATTATTTCCTTTAATTCTCACATTGATTCTAGAAATCCTCATAATTATAACCTGAACACATGTACCACACCCAATATACTAACTAAACCTGGCAATATGAGTTCAGAAAAAAAACACTTCGGCTGCGAAAATGGAGCTACATGTATATCATTTATACACAAGGGCTTGAAGAAACCACTTGTCCACTTGTCAGGACGAGTGCTAAATGGCATCGGGCGAGCACTAGAAAATAACACTTCCCCAATGGGCAAGTTGACTCTTGATACCCCTTACTATGTACAAGATTTTCAAAGAGTACATTAATTTTATTGCTTGAAAAGAATGTTTTTTGTAGTATTTGAACAATTTATATCAAAGCTTGAACTTGCAGCTGGAGCCTGGAGTCAATTCATTTTACGGTTGATTCAAAACTCCTTGAGGAGTACAGGAAAATTGCACCACTGTAAGCGAACAATTATTATCAGAGCAGGGAAAACTATTGAAGCACTGCTCCACACCATGTACATGTAGACTGTTTGTCACATTCTAATTTTATCGTGCTGAAGCAAAACCATCAAACCTCAGCTTCCTGCATTGAATTCTCTGAAAAGTTTTGGTTAATTGAATATCACAAAACTTTATTGCTTGATTCTTTGTGGACTTCGGTCTTCGATGATACTAACTTCTTGGAATTTGAGTTGAATTCCTCCAGCTATTATTTGTCCTAAGAACTTTACAGTCGCTGCCAAATTTAGTCACAAACTCAATTGTGCTGCTTTCTCTTTTCTTCATCTTTTATGACTACCACCAAGAACAATCTACTTTTACTTTTTTGGGCATTGCATTACAAATGAAAAGTAGCACAGAGAATCACAGGATAGCGAGAATGAAATAACATGTCCAGTGAGTGACAGCATCAGCTGGCAATCACTTTTTGTGCATTTTTTTAGCGGGAAATCAGAAAGTCGCATTTTCAAGGCTTTTAAAATATTTTTTTTTAGTTTGCTTTGTTTTGTGATGCTAGATTATATTAGGGCTTTTAAATTTAGAATTTGCGGGGGAAAACATTTTCAAAACTTCCATTTTGAACCTTTGTTGAGACCTTAACAGGGATTTACTGTACTTCGCCTCTCGTGATACTGCTGAACTAAGTTTTCATTTATGTGTCTTGCATTTAATTTTAAGCAGCTTAACCTTTTAAACGTAAGAGAGAGAACATGTTGTCTTACTGATAGGACACAATACGTTTTGAATCGCAATAAAATAGTTTGGGCAAGTGAGAAGAGGAATTGGGCAAGTACAATTTAGAATTACTTAATTGCCCTCTGGGGAAGTAGGTCTTAATTTTTTTTCTATTATAATTATAGATGAAATATTTTCACACGTGAAGGTTTCACTTTTGAAAATGACTGGCTTTTTAAAATTTTGAGCCTTTGTAGTAAGAGATGAAAACTGGTATGTCATTGAACATTTTATTAAACAGAACACTACGTATACATGGCCGCTTGGAGATACAAATTTTATCTTCTCATGTTGATGAAATATCTTACTTGTTCCCTGTACTCACTTGTAAGATATCAAAGATAATATCTGTATCTCCATACGGCCATGTAATATCCTCTATCTATAGAAGATAAAATCCATATCTCCATGCAGCCATGTAATATCCTCTATCTATACATGTATGTAGAAGATAAAATCCATATCTCCATGCAGCCATGGAATATCCTCTATCTATAGAAGATAAAATCCATATCTCCATGCAGCCATGGAATATCCTCTATCTGGGCCATTCCACAGTATTTGGGACATGGAACTCTGAATTCTTAATTACTGAAAACTTACACGATCATTTCATTTTGCCATTATTTAATAACTAAAGTATAAAAAAATATGATTTTGAAATGTTGGCACACTCTTACATTTGTATCTTGTCATAAATTATCATTAATTAGCTCAAATACAAAATTGCTTGTCACTGAGGGGAAAACCACAAAAAACCTATGAGCTACTTGCTTTATAATTATGTCAAAAACAAATAAAAATATCAGGTCACACAGTTCTTCACATGCACTAATAGAGAAACAAAAAATAATTTCAGTTGCTGTCAAGGGGGTGTTGCTACAGCTCGTCCAAGAGGGAACTTTCCCTTCCATGACAAAATTTGGTATAAAAGTTTTGATATTTCCAAAACAGTCCAAACAAAATTCACAATATTAATTTTTATAAGCTTCTGAGTTCAAGTTCAATACAACTATATAAATGAACAAAATTTCTGAACTGCAAGTTTTCTTTGTTCTATTTCAATAATAACAAGTGTCACGGAGGGGGAAATTATGTCACGGAGGGGAAATAAAACTTTAAAAGCTGTTTAAATTACTTAGAAATTGCATAAAATGTATAATTTTCATACATTGTACCCAAATCAGATAATTGTAACCTCTGAGCATGCTCATAGCAGCAATGCATTGTAGGCAAAAGTTCATTTGAGCATGCTCATAGCAGCAATGCATTGTGGGCAACCTTTGCCATGTGCGCCATGTAAGTGTAACTAGTATCATAGATTGACATTTACAGCCTTGTTTATGTTCCCAGGATAATTACATAATGTTATATAAGTTAAATTAATAATTATTCCAGTTAAGACAACATTGGTATGGCATTAATTGTTATGGCACAAAATTTCCCCTCCATGACGCTGGTCCTTTAGACTTAACTCCTAGCTGGAGAAGTTAGAGAAATTAAACATTTGATTATTTGATTATTTGAAGTCATTTGTTAGTTGATGAACTAAATGTTTAATAAAACTTGTGATTAAAGTTGTAGCTTTTATATATTCACAGGAATTTGGGATTAGTTTTGGAATTGTACTTTTTGTGACTTCTCTGTTCCCCTCCATGACAACTATCATTAAAATAATATCTCCCAGGGTATTTTACAAAACATTTTGAAATTCATCACACCAAAAGAGCTATTGAAAATGGTATACATGTACATGATGGTTCAAAAGTGTGTTTAAATTCAAGTATCTAATTGTTAGGCAGCTTTCAACCTTGTGATTTTCCCCTCCGTGACAATTGCAAAATACTGTGGAATTGCCCAATTCTAGAAGATAAAATCCATATCTCCATGCAGCCATGTAATATCCTCTATCTATACATGTATGTAGAAGATAAAATCCATATCTTCATGCATGCAGCCATGTAATATCCTCTATCTATAGTTCAGATAAAATCCATATCTCCATGCAGCCATGTAATATTCTCTATCTATAGAAGATAAAATTAGTATCTCCATGCAGCCATGTAATATTATCCTCTGTATATTTCGCAGATCAAGAAAATCGGTGGAGGTGGATTTGGTAAGTCGTGATTCATGCTAAAGATTTATTAAGGTGCAATGTATTAACACCTACTATCAGACAGTTTACTTTGATCGCTTCCAGTCATATAACAAAGAGAGCTACGTATATACATTGTGTATTGCCAATGTTTTTCTTCCTTCGTGATCTTTAATAGTTGTGACTACGTTTGCATAACCAAATTCCTTTCCAATTTCAATATTCTCTCTGAAAATCGAGTTAAGCTATCCGTTGTTGACAAACCTAGTATCGGACACAACAACCTACTACTGGACAGGCAATACCTATCATCAGACACTCAGTGTTTCTGCACTTAATTGTAACCATGGGAAAACCTTTAAAACATGTTTGGATTATGGCTAGAGTTATTCAGTGACTATTTTAGGCCTGTAAAATGTACAGTACTTCATTTGGAGTAAGCATGGCAGGAATAAGCTATTGTTGTTGCCTTGTTGTATTTACAGTAGTTGTTTTATACATGTAGCTTCTTTACTGCTATAATTTTATATTAGTGTGCCTAGAGTTTTCACATTCTTATAATAAACAGTTTCTTTGTGATAACTTACCTTTCCTTTGCCTTTTTCACTATAAATTTGTTTGTTTACACTCTGGGCAACACGGCTGTGTTTGCGTACCAGTTCGTCATGTTTCATCCACAGTGTGTGCAATAGTAGGTACATGCAGAGTTACATCGAGAATTTACTCTCTCAGCAGTGGAAAATCGCCACAGAGCATATACATGTACATGTATTACAGTTTTTGGGTGGAGTTGTGCTGCTTTTGGGTTTGATTTTATTCACTTTTTGTGGTCACTGCAATATGTGAAGTACAGCGCAAGGAAGGAGTGCTATTTATGTAACAGGTAAACAGAAAGTATTTTATTTCACTGAATTTTCAGAGTCAAGAAACAAGATGATAGGGTTACATACATGTACATGTAGTATCGATATAAAGTGAAGAGTCTCAGATACAATGTAGACTTCAAAACGTTTTTGTGTGCCTCCTCTAAGGAGATACATTGTATTTATTTGTTGACATGCATGCCTGTGAATTTGTTCTGTCTGATAGTACATGTAGGTGGTATATAATACCTTAACTAAAGCCACAGGTACATTTAATATAAATGTCATTTCTCTTTGGATGAGTAAACAAGCATAGCGAAGTGCACGAAGGAAAAGAGAAATTAGTTCCTAATCGAAAGTAAACACTGTCTATTGTTGTGCTGTCAAGTGACAGCCAATCAGATTTTGCTAGATTAGTTGAATATGTAATGAGCATCTTGTTTATAAGGGAATGTGTTAGGATTATTCAGTAATCGTGGTTCTGATCTGACTAAAATATAATGTCTAATTTTATGTAAGCTGGATGTAAAGTAAATAAAGTAGACTGGGGCTAGCTGATTAGAACCATTCCACCGCATATGTGCTTGTGTGTTGATCTAAAGATTAGATATATTTGAAACTGAAATTTTATATTCTTACATTGTATTGTGTAATTAATTTACCTCTTCTCAGGAAAGAATGAAAATGCACAATATATTTAAGAAGGCTAAAGTGAACAATCTGCACCGAAAAAAAGTGGTCGGTAAGTGGTCGGCCGACCACTTACCGACCACTTACCGACCACTTACCAACCACTTACCGACCACTTACCGACAACACTTGAGAACTGCAGTTTCGATGGTTTCCCGTCATTTATGCCGATGGTTTCCAGTCATTTATGCATTGGAACATACGCTTACTATGTTGTAGAGAGTTGGATATTGTTGAAAATAGTTTACTCATTATATTTGTCTGTTCTTCTTTGCAGCATTTTCTCAGTATAAATGCCAAAAATGGTCACACTCAACTCCGTGAATTAGCGAACCCGACAATACTTGAGAACTGCAGTTTAGATGGTTTCCTCTGCCATTTATGCATTGGAACATACGCTTACAATGTTGTAGACAGTTGGATATTGATGAAAATAGTGTACTTGTCTCTTCTTCTTTGATCTTCTTCTTTGCAGCATTCACTCCTTGAATTAGCGAATCCGCGCCATCTTGGATTCCCATCTTGCCATTTAACAACACAGGCAGCCCGCAGCAAATAAACATACTGCTATCGATATCTGGATTTATAATTAGAGATATCGATAGCAGCTGGTGCTAACAGTGATCGACTTTATTCATTATATATAGACTATAATTATTGCAAACTACAAGTTTGGCTTGTCGAGAAGAGGCCATTTATTATTAGCGTAAGCATGCCGCGAAGAAAAGCGTGCCAACAAGATGCCATTTATTTTGTTTGTCGGCCTGTCCCTCAGTAGCGCCAGCTAATTAGTAGCGCCAGCGTGCCGACAAGAGGCCGTTTATTATTAGCGTAAACATGCCGCGAAGAAATATATATATTATTAAAACGTGCCGCGAAGTAATTTTTTTTTTATTAAAGCCAATTAAGGTCAGCTAGGTTATGGGTTTCTGCATGATCATGAGGTCATTGCCTTTCAGAGATGGTGTGGCTCCTAAAGGAGCCGTTGTTTGTGGTTGATCAGACTAATCTGATCGGTAGAATGCCTCATCAAAGGCCATTGGCAGCAGCCTCCCATCAGCTCTCATCGCAGCTATCTCTTCTCGGAAATTCCAAAGTTTTCTCCGGCATGTCTGACGCTTCTCGAAGAACAACGGAGAAGCACTGCGAGTCTACTAGCGCAGCTTTAGTTCCGTTAGGACTGGTAACAAGTGATGCCATGCGGTCAAAACAAAATGGCGTCGGGTTTACGCTCGTGAAGAACTATCGATGTTATTGTTGGCCCTCATTGTTGCAAGAACACTAAAGTGTTGTGAAACTATCTTTAGAAGCTTTGAAGTGTTCTTATATGGTATTTTATTTCAACTGGACCACGTAATTTTCGAGTTCGCAAGTTACCGACCACTTACCAACCACTTACCAACCACTTACCAACCACTTACCGACCACTTACCGACCACTTACCGACCACTTACCGACACAGTTTTACCGACCACTTACCGACCACTTACCGACCACTTACCGACCACTTACCGACCACTTACCGACCACTTACCGACCACTTACCGACCACTTTTTTTCGGTGCAGATTGTTCACTTTAGCCATTTAAGAAACATGCCTAATCAGTAAGCCATAATTTTTAGGTACTTTATTTATTACATAAAGCAATGGCTGTCACTGTAACTTGTCACACCTAGATGAATGTTTTTTGAGTAGTGAAATGTTCCAAAACTGAGCTAGAAATATTACCATGCATTAATCGATTAACTGAAATGTTCTGTTTAATAAAAAAGGGAACTCAACCACACCATTTTTTCCCTTCCACAGCTGGCCACCCAATTAATTATCTTGACAGCATTACCATATTTGTTTCTCTGTTATTAGGGGAGATCTACCGGGGGCTGGATCTCGTCACCCAAGAAAACACTGCCATAAAACTGGAGTCAGTCAATCAATCCAAGCAGGTCCTGAAAATGGAGGTTGCTGTGCTGAAGAAACTGCAAGGTAGAATTGTGTGTTTATGACAGTAGAATTATGCTTACAATGTTGTAGCAACTAACAACTTACTAATTGTAAAGTGTTGCTGATGTGACATACATGTAGCTGTTAGTCAACCAGTGATTTTATACATATTGCATGTTTTGAGGCCCTGGCATGCACTGCATACAAAAATATGAGTCCCAGACCAAAAATGATGAATCCAAGAACCAAAATCCATGAGTCCCTGTCCCAGAACAAGAATCAAGGCAAAATTACTGTAAATACCCACATATAAAGCTGCACTTGTGTGGACAAAAGTTTGGGGTACGGCTTATATGCAGGTACAACCACATAATTTATATTTTATCACAGAAAAAAAAATCTGAATTTTTAACAGGACCTGAAACAACCATAGAGGATGTCGACCAAAGTCAGGATCTGGCTAAACCACAGATGGATTAGAATTAAGCCCCAGGCCCTTCCTTGAAAATCCAAGATGGCGGACCTCTGACTTGTGCGCGTATACTGTATTTCCTCACATATAAGCCACACCTTTTTCGACCTTTCAGATTTTGAAAGTAACTAAAAGTTGCCTCAAAGTTGGGGGTGCTGCTTATACGTGAGTGTTAAAAAAAATTATTTTGCAATGGCCGTAAACAAAGCCATATGAGCAACATAAATGGCACATTATTTGCAGAACATGAGTGTCCGTAACATTTATACTCAATCTCCTCTCCTTCGATTTCCAAAGAAAACTAGATTTGTCATCTGTTTTCTCTGCTACATGTAACTCCTCGAATGGTTCTTACTGTTGTTATTAAAGCCCATAACTGGTCTAGGAAGCCTTCAAATTTTAAAATAAAGTATAATTCTCGTCGAGATCATGTTCAATTTCATTCAACTTTGGAGCTCATACTCAATCAGACATTCAAGAAAACACTTGCCCCAGGCCCCTCTCATTGAAAATTGAAGATGGCGGACCAAGGACTCAGACACATGCGCATATTGTTTCGCCAGAAAATCTTACTTTCTTGTGTGCTTAAAGGAATGAGTTCCTTAATATGTTGTTAGTTTATGGGGGAACAACGTGCATGCATGCAGTAGCCCAGAAGAATTCTGAAGTGATTTAAAGACAGCAGGTTAAAAATATTAATACATGTATACACAAGAAAGAACAAGGAAAGTTGTAACCATATTCGAAGTTGCGACAGCAGTAGGCATTTGGAATGACAACAATCTCTTCTAAAGAGGTTTTTGCTTCAAGTACAAGCATTTATGAACTTGAACAAACTATTCTTCTTCCTGAGCTTGGGGTGCAGCCTATATGTGGATACTGTATTTACGGTAATCAAATCTTTAGTACTAAATTACTGTTTCTCCATATCTCGTTGGTGTACATGTACGTACATGTAATGGCATTGGACAAACGGTCAGTTTGACATGTCTAACCCAGCTTCACTTTGCAATGAATCATCTACAATGTACATGCAATGTTGGCTGTGTTTAAAAAAATTTTTTTGCTGTGGTAATTAAGGCTTAACCTTTTTTCCAGAGGCATTGCCAAATAATCAAGTTTGAATTTTATTCTTGGCTTTAAGGGACAGAACATGTATGCAAGTTTGTGAGCTGTGGTAGAAATGAGAGCTTCAACTACTTGGTGATGTCCCTGCAAGGAACTAACCTTGCAGAACTACGTCGCAGCCAACCCAAGGGTGTATTTTCTAACAGCACCATGTTGAGGCTAGGAGTGCAGATACTGAAGTCAATCAAATCTATTCACGAATCTGGTTTCTTACACAGAGACATCAAACCAGTAAGTCTGGAGTGCAATATTTTTGTACAGGCTAGTGCATCTTGTTAATTGAAGGGTTCCATGCAAGAACAGTGACTGCTTATCACATTCTAAATTCTCCTTTATATTCGTTGTTTTGTAAGGGAGAATTTAGAACTTGATCATGTAAGTCACTTAATATGCTGTTCTTGTACAGACCTCTCAGAGGTTTCATTAATTAAAACCTTTGGGGTATTTCAATATCTCTACTCCCTATCTTTCCCAACCCGTTCCTCAATAAATAAGTTTAAATTTTAGATAGTACATCGTACATCTGAAACTGACATGGCCCCTCAATAAGCGACAAAATACCATGCTTAAAAATCTGAAGTGTTCATGGCAGAGGTAAAAAGCCAACATGTTCTTTGCTGTTTTAGAAGATCCTTTTGCAGAAAATTTTATGCATCAATTTTCTTCGAGCAACTTCTTTATTTGCAGTCATTGGTTTCCAGATATCCTGGTAGCCATGCTAACTATGCATGACATGTGACAAACTGCATTATGTTGTTTTGACTTTGGTTTGTGAGCTCCCTCCCTCCCACGTGGGGTCAGTACCTACAGTAGTGCTCTGAATGAGCCACGAATTGTACACCATTGGCAAATGAACATTAGGGTAGCCAAGCACAACAAAGAACATGGCTTACCAAACAATGCAACAATGGCTGGTCAACCAAACAATACAACTAATCTTAGCCAAACAAACCACAAATTCCCCTTCCGATCCGCTAGGACCTTACCGCCCATATGTCATGAAGCAGGCGGTTTGTGTAAGTGGCCTTTAGACAAAATTCTGCACCGGTAATAAATTTGGAAGAGAATGAGGTGGCTTTTGCTTTGGAGGAAACTTCAGGACTTTACTCAGCCATTTTGTACTTTTAGCTAAGGAAAAAGAGGAGAAAGTTACAGATTTCATACTACAGGTACATGTTACACGCAGTACCGACCAGAACAGGTTTGCTTTAGCAAAGCGAATGCAAAGGAAACACAGGGTTCTCTTGAAGCAAACACAGAGGGGTTCCCTCTAATCATTGGGTTTGCTGCGGTCGCAAACCAAAGCAAACCCAGAAAGCTCTGCGTGAACCTGGCAAACCTAAAATGAACCTGGCAAACTCTGAGCACACCAGTCAAACCAAAACGAACCCAGCACCCGGCAAACCCTGAACAAGACCTATGAACGTAGTGAACACAAAAGCAAACTCAGTGAACCCAGCGAATGCAAATAAATCTTAGGAATAATTCGGAAGGGTTAAATTATTATGGATTTCCTATCTCTTGGATAAACTGATAAACCTTGAATGGCGTGGCGATGACAACACAGCAAACCTCTCAACATTTTTTAAAGAATGTTTGGTGTCTGAGAACTATTTACCGATATTATTTTCACCGATGAGAGCACAATCGAAGCACACTGCTACATGATGAAGAAATTTAGAGAAGTTGGGGAAATGAAGAAATAAAAGTATCAAGATAGATCGAAACAAAAATCGAAACAAAAACTTCCTTTGAGGAAAGCTGACCTGGGAACAGAAGTTGCAATCATAGCATGAAAGCGAGGCCAAAACTGACATTCAAATACTCAGAACTCTGTAAATTATTTGAGTTTACATGTATAAAAATATTAATAAAACCACTCTAAAATAATTAATTGTCTAAGAGGAGCTTCAAGGTGTCAACTGATCAAGGGCTCTAAGACAATTATCACGTTTTTATTCAATCCGATTGCGAGAGTCAATAAATAGACCCTTCCACGGTTTCTTTAAACTTTTGATATATACGTATAACAGCAAAACCGTCGATACTGCTGAAAAGAGCACCTCGAAGTTAGTCAAAATCCCAAATTTGAGAGTTATATCTTGAATAGGAGCAAAGCTATAGGCCCACAAACTTGGAAAAATTCGGAAAATTTACAGACATTTGTATGGAAATTTTGATTGGGGGCACAAACTTGCTCAAAAGTTCAAAGAAACCGTGGAATGGTCTATTGTCTGTGAATGAATATTGATAAGCTTAGAATACCATTCAAAATATCATATTTTCCCGTAAATTAAAGTTATTGTGAATGAGCTAAAGAATTAAAGTACTTACAGTGCTGCTCAAAAGTAAGTGTGCAGACACGCAGGCAAATCCGCGGGCAGTCCGCGGGCAGTCCGCGGGCAGACCGCGGTCAGTCCGCGGTCAGTCCGCGGGCAGACTTCGGGCAGACTTCGGGCAGTCCGCGGGCAGACTTCGGGCAGACTTCGGGCAGTCCGAGGGCAGACTTCGGGCAATACACCTAACGAGTTTCGTGTTCGATTACCCGTATAAAAGTTACCGAGTTTTGAATTAATACGTACGTTGTTTCTTTGCGAAAGCATTTTTATTTTAAAGCGAAGAAGCCAGACATTGGCGTTCGTGTTTGTAAACTGACTATTCAAAATAAAAATACTCGCGACTAGACTGCTGACACAAGTTTATTCTTGTGTCACTTAGAGTTGTGTTCTATTTTTGAACACCGCCGTTCGTATTTGTAAACTGAGTAAGGCAAGCGCCGCTTTAAATGAAAAATACTCACGACTATTAAGACTCGCTCATACGCGGCAAAAGTTTATTCTTGTCTCACTTCAAGAGTTGTGTTCTATTTTAGAACACCGCCGTTCGTGTTTGTAAACTGACTAAGGCCGCTTTAAATGAAAATACTCACGACTATAGACTCGCTCATACGCGGCAAAACATTCTCTCACTTCAAGAGTGTGTTCTATTTTAGAACACTGGCTTTCGTGTTTGTAAACTGGGATCCGTAAACTGAGTAAGACAAGCACTTTTAATAAATGTAAATACTCACGACCAGACTCACTCATACGCGGCAAAAGTTTATTCTTGTCTCACCTCAAGAGTTGTTCTATTTTCGAACACCGCCGTTCGTGTTTGTAAACTGACTAAGGCTGCTTTAAATGAAAATATGCTGCAAAACATTATTGTCTCACTTCAAGAGTTGTGTTCTATTTTAGAACACTGGCGTTCGTGTTTGTAAACCGACTAAGACAAGTGCTTTACAACGATTCTCAGTGACACGTGCCCGTTTTAAAATTTGTCTCCGACGAAGAAGTTGCGTTTTGGTGGACGTCAATCATTTGTTTCCATGACAATTCATTAATTTTCTGTCACGGAGTTCCGAACTTTCAGCTTTCCTACGTTAGGATCCATCTCTGAGAAGGATTTCGTCGGATTAATCCTAATCCGGATTTCTTGGATTTGTATTACTCGGGGTATTACTGTAAAGCTTTGCCTTTTTGGGGGAAAAGTAAAAAGTCTGTTTTCGAGTATTAATTGGCTTGTGGCCAAGATCATCACAATGCCATGGAGATGCCGAAGTGTTTCACAATAACTCAAGTGGAAATTTTTAACACACCAAATCTAGCAAGAAAATATTTCAGTGTTGTTATTTTTCTCGGCCTACCGAATTCTTTTCTAATTTTCTATTTATTACCGAATTATATTTGGATTCTCGATCTCACGCGGTAAACATGTGAATGCAAACTTACATTTATAAGACTACAGTTTCTTCGGTACATGTTTATTTCTTCAGTTACAATATTGTTTTCTTCAGTTACAATGTTGTGAACAAACCGAGCAGTAAAAGTTTAACGAGTCGTAAAAGTCCACGTGAAGTTTACGACTCCAGTATTTATACGTGCTATTATTAAGGTACAGTGTAAGTCGTACGTACACTTGGCGTGTGAACTACATGACTGTAGTTAGCACGGTTGTTAACTTACAGGTACATGTATAAGCTCAGAATTTATGAATGTGTTTCTTGCTTGTTTATACACATACTTCCTCGACACTACAGTTATTTTGTGTAATGGCTTGGTGTAAAAATGGATTGATTCAATAACTTTTAACCCTGATACACAGGTACAAATTTTACACGCGTAAGGTTTAGTTTGCGTTCGAACATCGTAGATGTGCGATAGAAGCTGGAAGAAACTTGAATAATAATAATACGTATTAGGAGCATCATACATAAGTCTCGATGCTCTTACAATATGGGCAGTCTGCCTGAATCTTGCCCGCGGACTGCCTGAAGTCTGCCCGTGGACTGCCCGCGGGCGTCTGCACACTTACTTTCGAGCTGCACTGTATCTTTTGTCGTAATTTGCTTGTTTCTGATTTAAATTTCAGTTATGGTGAATCCCCTTCATGCATGCTTGGTGACTTAAAATTTCCAATCAAGCACATCCAATTCACTTATTTAAATCACTCGATGGATGTCAGTTAACAAGTTGATCGTTAACTCGCCCTCCACTCCACTGAGAGAAGAAAGAGGGTGTAGAAAGCAACAACTCAGGCCTTTGTCCTCTCATCTGCTAATTACCATGTATCAAAAATGACAGTTGCTATAGACCCTATGTATAAGTCCTGGTAACTAGCATGTCAACGAGGCCGGTAGGTCCTCTGGAATGTTGAAATTGAAGCGCCTGGGGAGATTGTGAAATGCATTGAATGAATGTTCAATGAAACAATGCCATTAATTTGCTATGCACCTGGCTGGTTGTACTATAAAGAAAAAGGGTACAGGTATATTGCTAGTCATGAAGTTGCTAGAACTTTGCGAGTTGTATTTTTAAATGTAGGATTATGATTTGGATTACCGGTGTTGTATTTATAAAACCCAAAATTAGTGACTACATGTAGCTCTAAACACCCTAAATTAGTTAGCCACCCGTTTTTGACGGTTAGGGTATTTTTAAAATAAGGTAGGGTTAGGATTTTGGATTCGCAGCTAGCAACTGCAGCTAGCAACTTCATGACTAGCATATTTCCCACACTCAAAGAAAAATAAAGGATAAATGAGGACAGATTAGCAACATTGTTCAACCAAACAATCATGTTCAACATGTTTCACACCTCCTGCTAGTATTTCAACTTCAACATTCCAGAGGACCTACCAGCCTCTTTTTCCTGTTGTTACCATGCGAGTTATGCATAGTGTATATGGGACAATGATGAAAGATGGATACCCAAGAAAATAGCAATGACTCGTTTGCATAATAAACCAACTAAATGGATTTCTAGATTAACGTGTCAACACCCTTCGCACACTAACAAACATGAGGTCCTTGCTGTGATGACATGTACACAAATGTCCCTTTATAAAGTGCACGTTTATAATTGAAGGGGTCCGTGCAAGAACAACGTAAGTGACTTTTAATCAAGTTCTAAATTCTCTCTTAGAAAACAAAGAATATCAAGAAGAATTTGGAATTTGATCAGAAGTCACTTACGTTGTTCTTGCACGGACCCCTTCAATTGTTAGTGTTGTGAAGGTTGTTGACAAGTTAATCTAGGAATCCATTTTGTAGGTTTCTTATTCAAATGAGTTATTGCTATTTTCTTGGATATATATAGATCCATCTTTCATTGTTGTCCCATAGCAACTGTCATTTTCAATATACAGTAATTAGCAGATGAGAGGACAAAGGCCTGAGTTGTTGCTTCCTTCCCATCTTTCTTCTCTCAGTGGAGTGGAGGGCGAGTTAATGATCAACTTATTAACTGATATCCATTGAGGGATTTAAGTGGATAGGATGCACTCCATCGGGAATTTTAAGTCGCCAAGCATGCATGAAGGGGATTCGTCATAACAACTGCAGTCAGGCATACCCTGCATTTGCTTGGGAATGAACCTGAATGCATTAGAGGTTAGTTCTGGTTGGTACTGTACATGTATTTTGATCTTAATATCACCGAGAACTGGTTGCCTAGTTAAGTTTAGTTGCCAAACAATGTTTTAGTTGCATTGTAAAGGTAAACTGGTACCGTATTCCCTCACAGATAAGCCGCATCCCGAGTTTAGAAGCTTGATTTAGGGAGAAGTTTTTTTTGAAGAATATCCAATGTACACTATCGGAAAAAAAAAATTATGCAATCCGCCTGCAGAAAGTTTTACCTGAAATTATTCATCATGACCAGAATGCATATGTAAAGGGACGTAATATTTATTTTTTTCTAACGGAGGAACAAATATTCACAACATAAACGGATCTGTTAGGAGCCACCAAACTTGCAAAAGCAATACAATTTATGGCCAGTGCTTTACATTGTTTTGGTTTGGTGTAGTATTTATTAGTAGCTTAGTATTTATTTTAAATGTTAATTATGGAAATTTACTGAACCTTACATGTAGATGTTCTCCCAGATAAGCTGCACCCCCGATTTTAAACAAAGATTTTGGGTAAAAAGGTGTGGCTTCTCTGTGAGTGAATATGGTATTCATTTATACAATACAAATATAAAAGTATATGAATATACATGAAAATAATTGCAACAATTTCACAATAAACAAGTGGCTTTAAGTGCACAAGTGACACATGCATAGACTTAGTTTGTTATTGAGCTTGCTATTTTTACATGTACCCATATCAATAATACATTGCTATGTATTTACAGTCAAACTTTGCCATGGGTGCTACACCAGAAACATGCCATACTTGCTTTATGTTGGATTTTGGATTAGCCAGGCAATATACAAAGGCTAATGGTGAAGTTAGACCAGTAAGTACCATTTGAATAATGTTGCAATGTCCCATATAAAATGTACATGTATGTGTCAAGTTAACTGGCTTTGAGATAGACTGTCCAAATACTATTCAGCCCATTTTTTGTTTTCAAGCAATAACTCTTGTTCAGAGTAATGGGTATCATGAGTCTGCTCTTGTAGTGCCCGCCCAATGCCACTTTAATAGCCCTGTCATGTCCTGATAAGTGGATGAGTCGTTTCTTTGAAACCTGAGCTGTAGACACCCTCACATTTCTGGCATAGGCCAACAGCTTTAAAAATGCATAATAAGTATTTTATATCACCAGGAAGTGCTGTCCATGGACCATATATGTTAATAATAGTCTCATACTTTTACATGCATCTTGTTGTCTTTTAACCCCAAACATTCCTTTTCCAGCCACGATGTACTGCAGGATTCAGAGGGACAGTCCGCTATGCTTCAATTAATGCTCATGAAAGCAAGGCAAGTTTGGTGCTTTATTACTCACAAATAATTAATGAGTTCAACAGCCAATCGGGTCCCATTTTGGTCAAGTACATTTGTACATGTACCTTGATCTCCGATGAAAACATGCTGTGTTTGGATCTGGTCAAACCTGGTATCCAAATATGCCATGAAGTACACAATGTGTTTCTTAATCTAAATATTCATGACACTTGAAATTTAATTAAGTAACAGGAATTACATTCTAGCTGTAGATTTACATAAGGAGAAGTAAAGGAAAAGATAGAATTAAGGACGGTGCCTACTAATTGCAAACCAATTTGTTTTCTAAAAATGTATATGGATTGTTTGAACCCCCTAAGGAGCTTTTGAAATCAGAAAAAAAATTATGGGGTACCCATACGTTTAAGAGAGATAATTAAGGATGAAAATCGAAAAAAGTGCTGACTCAGCATTTTTCTTTGTCCGAGAAACTTTTAATTCGATTCATATTTTGGGTTATCTGGCAAAATATTAGGGCAAAAGGATGCCAATCAAACCATTTATCTTACAATGATTATCATTTTTTGTACAAATTTTGCTTTGTAAGCCTCATTAGTGACCATGAACAGACATATATTTTTTGCTGAAATGAACATCAAGTTTCAATTTTATAAATACAAAAAATATAATTATAGAAACGTTGTTTAGCTTCTATATTTTAGATTATAAAAAGAAAAAATGGGGGTATCCACGCGTTTTAAAAAGTTATGTGGACGGTAGGCCTCTTTATCGCTAATTTTATTTTCAAAAATTTACATTTTTTACCAAGGCCTCCCTAGTAAGTCTGAAAATTGGTTTCTTTTATTGCATTCTGGGAGATTTTCAAGATGGCGGTAGGGAAAAGAGTCAGTCCCGTCTTTCGACTTTCTTCATTGAAAATCAAAGCTGTTACTGCTTCCTTTGTGCTCAAACCCCATACAGTCCTTCCTTCTTCATTCTTCTTTGGATTTCCAAGAGGTTTACCCATTTTCACAAAGCTTATTTGATCGTATTCACACATTATTTATACTCGCCTAGTCCATGTTTGGAGAAACTGACGAAACTCGAAAGCATCGACAGGCCTAAAGCACAAGGCGCTGGACAAAAAGACATCAGCGATTCATGGCAGTCCAAACAACCTTCATTCAATTGGTCGGGTAAATCTCCTAAATCTACTATTCTTCGACCATCTCCCCACGATAAATCATTGAAATGGTCGGCTGTTTTAATACCATTTCAGCTGAAAATTGTCTTTCGTGGCCGTGTAGTGGAATTTAAAGATTTCCCAAATCGTTCATTTCTGAAGCATATCTTTCGACCGTATATTTAAAATCCTTCATCTTTCCGTCTGTCAAATTACACAGCTTTTTCAAAATAGTTCTGCAAATGGCCTGTCTCGCGGGATGACCCGCGGGACGCAACATGCGCAGAACGGCATGCGTGCTGACAATAGTAGGCACCATCCTTAAAAAAAACAGCATAAATGAATCCAACCACCAACCTCATGAGTGTCTCCTACTTCTAGTCCTCTGATATATGCCCACTACACTACAGGAACGCTTGTTGAAATGAACCAGAGAAAATAACAATGACAAGCCTTGTGATCAATAACTGTATAGAGCTACTGTACTTCTAGTCCTCTGACATGCAGGATTTTCAATAGAAGCCGGCAGCTGGCAGCCGCCTACTTTGATTGAAAAAATTCCCCAAAATTTGATATTTGCGCCAATGGCGCTCGATGCTCGCCGCCTACTCTTCAAGTTTTTCCACTTACTTCAAATGTTATTGAAAACCCTGGACATGTCCACTACACTATGCTTGTTGAAATGACCAACAGAAAATAACAATGACAAGCATTGTGATGAAGAACTGTATGCAGCAAAATACCAGACAAAATACTCCCTAATGATCTATGAATGCATGTATTGTTTCAGTTGGAGAAGCAATTTCCTGTAGCTTCGTTTTCCATTAGGGGACTCCAAACACCTCAAAACGATAAAAGCACTCGGCTGAAGTGGCACTGTGCTTTCTTCTGTTCTTGGTGTTTGGATCTCCTGGTGAAACACTCACTCTCCTTTTGGAAATATTAACTTGAATAATTCAGATGTACTGGTCAATGACAATCTTATTCGTTGTCCTTTTTTACATGATTATGCAGGAAATGAGTCGTCATGATGATCTGTGGTCATTCATCTACTTGATAGTTGAGTTCACAGTTGGTCATTTGCCGTGGAGAAAGATTAAAGATAAGGTACATTTCTGTCAATGATAATGTTTCCTTATCCTTTGTTTAACCTAAAATGATCCGTATTGAATTTAAAAATACAATGTTCTATTTATAAACAGTAACCATTATAATTATTATTATTTCCTCATGTACAAATGTATATGCCCATGTACATGTAGGTCAAAATGTTTTTTGAAGAAATTTAAAAGTGCAAAATAATATCTTTTTTTTATATTGTACGATTGTGTTTGTTTCTCACAAAAAGGTATTGATCTTTCAAATTTCGTAACATTTTGGCATTTAATCCCTAATTCTGGTTACTTTTCATGGATCCTGTGACGTCATAACTAGATGAATCGACTCCCCCCCCCCCCCCCCCCCAAGAGAAAACTACAATAAAATCTGGTAGCTTTCAATTGCAACATCACAAGATGAATCAATCCCAATCCCACAAGTTGGGTAGCATTATTTTATTCTAGTTTAATTGCTGCTCCTGCCTCTCAAAGAAAACTAATTAAAGGCTTTAGAAAAGGGAAAAGAGATATGTATGGTTTTCCTTGATATAAGTAAGGCGTTTGATAGAGTTTAATTTACAACCTAGAAAATCTAGGAGTTAAAGATCCTCTTTTAAGATGGATTCGCAGCTATCTAAGTTTCAGAAAACAAAGAGTAGTTATTGAAGGGCAAAGCTCAAATTGGTTAAATATTGATGCCGGTGTTCTACATGGTTCTTTACTTGGGCCATTGCTCTTTCTCATTTACATTAATGATCTAAGTACAAATGTTTCATCCAACTGTTTTGTTTATGCTGATGATACGTCACTATTTGATGTATACGTAGTAGATGATCCATCATTTCTTGTGTAAAATATTATTAAACAAATATCTTAATACTATTAACATGTGGTGTAAGCAGTGGCTGATGACTATGAACCCTAGCAAATGTGAATGCATCACATTTTCAGTAAAGCAATTTAAAATAATTCATCCTACACTTTACTTGGATCATATTGCGTTAAGTGAAGTGGACTCTCATACCCATTTGGGACTAACTCTGTTGGCTAATTTCTCTTGGAGTAACCATATTCTTGGTGTACATCAGAAAGCAAGTAAATGTATGAATGTTTTAAAAGGGGTAAAATACAAGCTCAACAGATCCACTCTTATTTCCCTGTACAAAAGCCTTATTAGACCTGATTAATGGAGTGTGCAGATGTTATATGGGATGGGTGTAATGAAGGAGAAGCTAATCTTTTAGAATGTGTTCAGTGTGAATCAGCTAGGATCGCTACTGGAGCTATGAAGGGAACTACATGTTGTAATAGAAAGCGACTGTTAAATGAATTATGCTGGGAGGATAATTATGGTAACTAGAAGATTTCTACATAAATTAACTTTATTTTATAAAATAGTTAACTCGTATACACTGTCCTACCTTCGTGAGCTTTTATCTGTTAAAGTAAGTCAAAGATCAAGATATGCATTACGATCAAATGAAAATTGTACGCTAATTTATATGCGTACTGAGCACTTTAAGAAATCGTTTTTCCCATCGACAATAGTATCATGGAATAATTTGGATATTGGTTCACGTTCTGTCGAACCTCTGTCTTTATTCAAAACTAGATACTTTCTGTGGGAATAAATATAACAAAATTTACAACGTTTCCTTGAGTCAATATGGCTCGATTTTACGTACCAGATTGCGTTTAAATCATTGCGCTCTCAATGCGCACCTATATAGAATTAATTGTAAACCCTCTCCTTTCTGCGATTGTACATGGGAAACAATTGAAACTGTCCAACATTATTTTCTATATTGCCCCCGATATGCCGCCCAGCGTCAGCAATTAGTTTCCTTCTCTGCACAGTTTCTCCATTCCAGATGGTTAAGTTGATCAGATTCACAAAAAAAATCAAGATTGGCAATGAAGAAAACTATTCTCTAATGTATAATGTTCAGTCATTCATATTGAAAACCAAACGATTGAACAACTGATCAGACAATTAACTGATGAAAATAGTAGCAGCTAGACCATTGACTTATGATTTAGTATCTTTTGTCTTTTGTTTATGCACTTTGTTAGTATATTTGTTTATATTTGTCATTATATTTACTGTTAATTTAGTTAAATATCAATATTACTATAATGCACTCTCCACTACTTATGTAAATAATACAGACATAATCTCCCTCAATGAGCTTTGCTCTTGGAGAAAATATTGAGAAAAAATTAGTTTAATAAAAAAAAAATTTTTTAGACAACTGAAGTATATCGGAAATAGAATTGTGGGCAAAAATAGTTCATGTTCCTTCCTCCATAATAATCAACCGTGAGTGGAGTATAGTGTGTCCAAAACAGTTACAGTGTAATGTATGTAGTGGGGCATGTGTGAGGAGTAAAAGCAGGCCCCCACCAGCTGTAAGCTGTGATACTCAGCCTGCTATAACAAAATAATAAAATATTTTTTATGTTTTTTTTTGGCACTACTTGCACTTTAAAGACTTGAATTGCAATATTATTGCTTATTTATAGGAGCAAGTTGGTAAGATAAAGAAGAGCTACGATCTACAGTCATTGCTAAAGCCTATGCCAGCAGAGTTCACACAGTTTGTTGACCACATATTGAAATTAAAATATGAAGACAAGCCTGATTACAAGGTGGGTACCAACATGATCACTTTCACAAACTGTCAAACAATTTTTAGTTAGCAGCCCTGAGTTAAAAGAGTAGGTGTATGAACTGCCTAATTTGTAGCCTGCGAAAACAGCTGTCTCTATTTGAGGGCCAAAAGTGAGTCCCCTGAGAGAGAAATCAGCATTTCAAGTGAATAAATTCCATACTGATTACATGTACATATTCTCATACAGAATCCTGGCGAACTCGCCGATTAGTCAGTTCATTAAGATTTGCATAAATTACATAAAAATATCACAACTTTGCACAAACATCTGCATATCGAGCTTTAATTGCTGGGATATTTCTGCCAGTGTGTTGATTCTAAAAATCATCTCTGCAGGCGTCATCAATGAGCTTCGAACTTTGCATTGTTTTGTTTGGGAAAAGGAAGTATTTGTCAGTCTTCTGATAGGATCAGGGAAATCTTTTGTCTTTCAAATTAAATGGTGGCACTAAATAAACACGTGCCTGCTTATATTCAAAGGCTGTCACAGTTGGATGCTGATCAGAGATGTGAATTGTTTTGCTCATTGTGGCATTTGCTTGCAGTCCATTTAAGACAGAGCATTTCCGTTACGTTGATGTGATTTCTGAGCTCCAACTCAGTGGAGACAAGATTATCAACCAGTTTCTGTGTCTTCTCGAGTAGTCTTTTGCACACACGACAGAAAATGGATTTTTTTGTGCCAAACACTGAAGGATTTGATATGTCATACTCAAGCAGTTTGGCAAGATGTTGTGTCAATTTTCGAATTAGATCCGTAACAAATGTGAAGGTATCAGCCCTAACATAATATTGATCCCATTTCTCTGCCTCTTTTCTCCAAAGGATGTAAATATTGTTCAGATTTCAATGAATATGAATAATTTATGTTGCTCAGATTCACATGACAGCCGGAATATTTAGTTATATACATTTTTTTGTAACTTGCAGTTTTATCGTAATACGTCAATGAAATGCAGACATCCGTAGGTTACCTAATTGGTAGTGACAGTAGGCGACAGTATGAGGAGCTTCTAATGAAACCCCTGATAATATGTGATTGGCCAGATACAACATTGTATTTGGATTTATTTAGTACATTAACTGAGTGTCTTCTACTTTTTATTTATTTCAGTTGTTGATGGGATTACTAGAACAGATAATGAGAAGAAAAGGAGTAAAAGAGTCGGACCCCTTTGACTGGGAAAAGGTCCAGAATGATGTCTCACAGACTACTACTACCACCAGCACCCCTCCTGTAGGGCAGATGATGACCACCCCTCATGAGAACAGAGGGGATCTCTTAAACATCCATGCCTCGGAACATATGTCACCCACAGCAGAGCTCATAGAAGAGATTAGTGACCACCTCAGGGCACCTGAAATTAAGGGTTCTAAGCCAAAGGGACTGAAGATCTCAAATGGTAGAGGGAATAAACTGGGTACCAGTGATAAAGGTGTGATTCAGAAGATAAGGGAGGTTCTTGATGCGGTTGAGAAGGAGAATGGGAGGTTTATTGATACCAAATCAGAGCCAGTTGCTGTATTCAAAGAGGTTAGTCCAGAACTCCCTATTCAAAGGAAGGGATTGCTATTTTTATAGCCACCCATGTTTCGTTGTTGTTACCTATAGCAACTCATTGTCGGTTATAATTAGCAGACAACAGAGAGCTGAGTCAGCTTCCCTTAATCCCTTCCCTTTATTTAATTCACTAGTTTATTGTAAAGAATGTCTTGCAGATTGCGTGATTTTGGTCCATACGAAAATCATCCTTTCCTTCTACTTTGGCTAACCAGATATTTGTTGCCTTCTTGACCTAGGATAAACCTAAGAATGGAGATTTCAGGGTGCTGGAGACCCCAGCTTTAATATCTGCCATTGTCAAAGATGTGCAGGAGGCAAAAGTAACTAAATCCAAACCGACTGAAGAACCACAAAACGATAAAATAGTACCAGAATTACAGACAAAGAAAACTGCCAATCCAAAGACTGCGCAATGGTCCCTTCCAAATTGTGAAAATAAAAACACCAAACAAAAAGAACTAAGAAGAGTGGGTCAGCCTGCAGAATGGTTTGATACTGTCGAGAATTCTGGAGCCAATCCTCCACGCCTAGAACCACCAGTTGTGCAACTTGAGCGTTTGGAGTCCCAAGAAGGGACCCAAAAAACAATTATCTTATCTCCAACCACCTCACCACTTAACCAAGCCATCAGTCCGAGAGAACTTCTAGATGGGCGACCTGTACTAGAGTCCCCTGAAATAGTAATAAGTAGTCCCGAGGGGAATAATGAGGAGGACAAAAAGCAGGATGGGCATAAAGCAAGTATTCCTTGGGTAGATGACACCCTTCAGGATAGACCCGTTGTCATGCCAACCCCGTTATTACATGGTAACTATAGTGATGATGGAGAGTCCCCGGAGATAGTTAGGCACAGGGAGATGCGCCCTAGTCTGAATAAACACCACTCACTTCTTTCGGCTGATATAAATGAACTGATGAGTCCAGATCACGACGGTGATTTCTCGCATCGTGGATGGAGACGTACGTGCAGCTATGAGCATCTTGCAATTGGTGACCAGATTGATGTAGCAATAGAGCGTAGATTGCACACCTCGTCGTCTTCGCCTGACCTTCAGGTCAATCTAGAACTCTACCGTGTACCAACTGTACTAGAACAGATGGAGAACGAACCTCCAGCACAGATTGCAAAGAATGTGCAAGTGCACGGAAGTCCGGATGTTGCCGAGTACAAACTGGACTCAGCAGATTTTTTGTCTGATAAGGAAGCGTCTTCAACGAATTCACACCACGCGCTGCATATACACGAATCTGCAGTCGCCATTACTACTTTTAATGAGCTTCAGTTTCGGGATAGCGAGGATGGGATTTTGGGTGAATCAGAAGTTGTTCCAGCCATTGAAGGTCTTCTTTCCTCATTGAAGCATTCCTTAGACCATCATGAGCCAAAAGGCTCATCAAACTACGTTTCTAATTCCGAGGACACCAAAAGCGAAAGAGTTGACGAGAAGCAAAGCTATAGTGACGTTGATTTTCCTGCTCCTGGAAAACTCCCTCTTGATGTTGATGCAGAATCGGCCAAGGACAAAGTTGAAGAGCTGGATGATGTGTTAGCTTCTGGAAGTACTTCTTTACATGATATGGCTAACGAAGAAGTTCATGAAATATGGAGTGAGGATGATATTGTATCAAATAAATGCGAAGGAGAAGAAAATGTAAATAACGTTCAATTGACCAATGAAACAGATGATAGGAATAAAGATACCCAATTACACGTGAATGCTCAGGGTGTTCAAAATTATAAGGAGCCTTATAGTGAACAGCCCAGCTCGAGTAGATACACTGGAGCTGATGTTAATTTTCAATCTGCAGAGCTGGTCTCTGCACTGGGTCAGGTGAATGATTTTGGTGACTATTTCCAAGAGGACAAGTGTCGAATACCAACGTTAACAGAGTTAGCAAGTGAGTCTGAGGAAGTTGTTGAGGCTTGCACGAGTAATGATGTGTTAGCTGGTAGGAGGTACTCTGAAGATGACAGCTACGAAAGCAATATTGACAACAGAGGAACTTCGCAGTCTGCTGTGATTAATCCAAAACCACCTCCGGGTCGATCAGGCAGGGGCTGTATATCAGCGAGGTAAGGAGCTGTCGAGTTTAAAGAGCTGTGAGAATTTAATGATTAAAGTACAGTTAGCCCAAGGTTTTCTCTTATTGCAGTTATAATCCGCATGTTGTTCAGGGATTGCCCTCCGGGTAGGTCAAAGTAAAATATTAGCCCTTTTTAAACCTTCAAATATTTTCTCACGCGCATGATTGGTGGAATGTGCCACGTGATCCGATATTTTCTCCGTTAGATGACAAATATGAGCGAGCGTGAGCGTAAGCGTGCGTCAAAGAAAGTATTTGAAGGATGATGATAACCTACATTGTGGCATCGAAATATGCCCTGATATGTCTTTGGATATTATATGATCCTCGTAGCTCACAGTTTCCCTCGTGCCTCGCTCTCGGGAACTGTTCTCTTCTCGGAACAGATAATATCAGGACATATTTCGACGCCACAAATAAAATTGATTAATATATGATTAATATAGCCATAAATATAGCTTTCCAAAACAGTCCACGCAACATTTTTTGAAATATAAATTCTAGTTACCATCGGGGTGCCATCACTAGGTTCTTGTTCGGATGACGATTTTTACTTCCCAGGTCTACTTTCGCACGATCAATAGCGCTTTCCTGTGCAAATTATTAACAGGCTATATCTTATTTTCAGGTTACGACGCTACAAACCCAGGAAACATGGATTGGGATTCATCCAGCCACTTGTTGCCATCAGTGACAAACCAGTAGTGATCTAATAATGCCAAGTGTGGCATTCATCAAACTGTTGGTTTGCTAAGCAAATGCAGGGGATCTGGGCATTCTTCGTAAAATCTTTGCTTTGCGCAAATGTACATGTATGTCAACCCTGTTTCTATTAGCTTTTGAATTTCTGTCAAGCTCGAGTAAGGAGGTGAGAGGTAACACTCAATTTTTTTTTAGTTTGATTTACGTGCACTATTTTAACTTATACTTGATTACTGGCTCTGATTCCTTTGTGATAATAATCAAAATCCAGGGAAATTCCCAGCTAGTCCTCATCAGAGGAAGGGTTTTCTTGTTCTAGTTAAAAAGGTTCGAAGCTAGATCCGTGCGGTTTTAGCCTGCTAGCGGCTCTTAGGTGGTTTTGTCACTATTTTTTCCCGAATTGAGAGCGCGCCACAGGAAGCCCAATCCGAAAAAAGAACGAAAAACCGCTAGCAGGCTAATAATCATTGAATAGGGACTTGATATATATGCGGGTTTTGAATTGTTATGAAATAAATCTTATTTAAAATATGAGTTTTGAGCTAAATTCGTTGTTGGTGTCAAAAATGGTTGGCGCCAGCATTTATTGAAAACTCTCGTCAATTAAAAAAGGCTACAAGTAATCCTCTTCTTTTCACACTCGCACGTAGTAAAGTATTGGCTTGTAGCGGTGTAAATTTTGTATGGTTTTGATATTTACGAGAGCTATTTGCTGTTCTAAATTTAAACACTCCCCTGTATTTATATATTTAACAGACCTTTATGTCAGAATAGAATTTACACTAAAAAGAAAATGTCAATAACAAATTTCATCGTTTGTAAACATTCAATTATATGATGCCAACTAGGATTTAAAGGAGCTCCGGCGCTTTGTGCCAGGAGCCAGTGACTCGCAGTTGGCAAAGCCAGTTATGACTGGTTTGTTCTATAATATACTCATCTGCTTTCTTCAGTAATTTCTCAGATAGTACTTAATACTGCTTTAAGACAAGTTCTTGCGTTTCCGTCCTTCCTTGTTTATATGAAGTGATTTCAACTCCACCACGCAGGACTAGTTAGTTTGATATGTCCTCAACGGAATCACATCGTTTGCACGAGCGATATAAACTTTGGGCTTCAATTCAGAGTTAAAATACATGACCATATAACTTACAGTCCCTTTAAATAGAATTATGGTCGTGTCTGTTAGCGCTGACGATCATTAGGGCAAGTACTTCATGTAGCTGCACAAACTGTCCCAAACCCTTATAAAACCCTGACCCTACATTTAAAAAACACCCTAACCGTCAACAACGGGTGCTCACTAAGTTAGGGTGTTTAGAGGTGGTCACTAATTTTGGGTGTTTTAGAGCTAATCACTAATTGGGCTAATTTAGGCTATTGTCACAGCTACATGAAGTAGTACCCATCATTAGATGCTTTCACTTAACCCATGAAACAAAAATTTATGTCAAATAGAAACAAAAGTAAAAATGTAATTAGGGTCTAATATCTATTTCATGGTTTAAGTAAAATCACTATATATGATATACCAGTGCTTTGTAATTCACCAATACACTTCTCAATTTGGATGTGATCTATTGGGTCGGGTGGAACTTCTCGAAACCTTTAGAAAGTGCATTACAAAAACAATAGAAGTAGTATTATGGGTGCAATCAGAATACAGGTCTCGAGATGTTCCGTGCTACTCGATCTGTTAACTCCATCCACTCTAGTTCCTCGTGAGGTATCTTACTTATTAGTGCTTGTATGAGCGAGACTAGATGGGTTGGCTCTATTGTAAATGTCAAATAACCCTTGGCAGCCATCATTATGCCAAGTCCCAACCTACGGGAGAGGAATCGGTCAAATGAAAGTTTACTAATGGCCTGAGAAGTCGGACTTTATATGATAAATAAGATTTGTAAGTGACCGTGAACTACATTGTACCTTAAATAAATCCTGACTTTACACAATGTTCAATGTTCAACCTTCGCTGATCGCCGATAAAGAACAGTCAAGGAAGGGTTCTGTTTAGGATTCTCATTTGTCGTTCTTCAGTTGATCAGGATGCCACGCAGAATTGAAAAGGCATTTGCCTTTGACTTGAGCATTTTGTCAAACATCTAGTGCCCAGGCTCCTACTCAGAAACGCTTGAAACGTCAGCTGAGTCACCTTTATTTATAGGCGGAGGGTTTAAACCGGCTAACAGTTATCTAGCACGTGGCCCTCTCTTTACTTTAGTCCTACGGTTTTACGTCCTTATCCGAGAAGGTCTAACCGTTTACTGTTCGATTATGTATAGGCAGCACCTTCTACTCAGTTATTTTAAGACCCTGAGTGCTTGTCCGGCCGGTAGGCTTTTATCGATCGTACTACCACATTTTTTAGCATAATTTGGGAAAACGAGCACATTTTTGGCACTTTTCAAAGTAGCAGCACTGCTAGCATAATCGGCATATTTTTATTATTTTCAGAGCACATTACTAGAGCCATGACTCGTTTTATTTCTTATATTGGTGCATTCAAGCTTTATTCAGCCTGTTTTCATAATTCATTCCGCTAGAAGTCCAGGCCTTAGTTGTCTAGGCTAGGTAGGCTCATATCGGACCCAGTCCACGCTCTCATAGCTATCAAAATGGCGTCAGCCACGCCGGCCGAATCGAGCGATAACTCACAGCTCGAGTTCATACGAGGAGAGCAACCGGCTGATCGTGATACTGATAGGCCAAAGGCTGCAAATATTGCTCGAGAACGGTGCCTGGATGTAAACAAGGGCAAATATACGAGGAGGGGAGCCTGTGATGTGAACGGAAAATTGCCCTACGGGATCGTGTAAAGTCAGTTTCCAGATCAGCATCTGAGTGTTAGAGGCAATACGATTTTGTGTAATGCTTGTAAAGAAGTCATTTCATCAAAGAAGAGCATTTTGATTGCTCATTGTGCTTCAAGAAAACACGCCAGTGGGAAAGAAAAGATGACAGAGAGGTTGAGAGAGCAAACCATCGCTGAGGCGCGGAGTCGAGAGAGGAGTCACAAAGAGAGTAGTGGAGGAGTTTTTGAAGGCAGGCATTCCCATCAGCAAAATTGACAAGCTTCGGCCTCTTCTGCCTCGCTAGTAGCCCCAATCTCGGGCAGTATATATCCCTCATTTCCAAGCAGGAAATTGAGAGAATATAGCACGAAATACAATGTATCTGTGCCAGGAAATGTAGAGATGACATTGATGTGTGTCGGTAATATTCGACCGGAGCATCAGGCAAGGCGAGGCCATTGCAATAATCGTTAGCTTCATCGATGAAGAATGGATGATAACTCAGCGTCTAATACGAATTGACATTTGCTCGAAGTAAGTAAATTCAGAAGAGCTAGCAAGAGTTCTCAACGAAAGCCTGTCCATCGAATATGGGATCAGGGCAAACTCTGCTTGCAGCGATGCGTGTGGGTTGCTTTTCCCACACGCTCGATAATGTGGGCAACCACTGACCTGGTTGTTCCTACTCTATTGGAGTTTGGAAGCCTGTGGATCCGCCTGTTTAGTCACAGCCACAAGGCAAAGTTGGCATGGCAGAACCTGACCGGTCGAAAGCCGAAATTCTACAGTGAGACACGGTGGTAGTCGAAATGGGAAGTGTACCAGTAGCTGTTGGGGCAATTTGGAGACGTTGCGAGCTTTTTACAAGAGGCGGAAGTAGAGAAAATCGCTCCACATATTATGTCACAGCTTCAAGCTATTGTGTCTGATCCACAGCGCCAAGTCAACCTTAAGCTCGAGCTGGCTGTCACCATTGATGTCGGGGAGCATTTTGTCAAGGGTACTTATTACTTGGAAGGTGATGGTCCTCAGTCTTGTGTTTTCATGCTACGAGAAGCATGTAACACAGCTAAACCCTAACCCTGTTGCCGAGGCTTACCAGGCTCCACATTTTCCAAATATACGTGCAATGTAGATGCTAACCAACACGCTGCAACTCTTGAAAAGGGCCAAAGCATGTGTACAGCCAGCCATAGTGGTTCTTGCGGAAGTTTAATGTGGAGCTTAACGACACAGTCTCGGCTTTCAAGGCTGCAAGAGTGATGTGCCCAGTCACCGTCCAGTGGTTAAGTCTTACACACGCTAGAGTAGTAGGATCTTCGCATTTCTCAACATTGATGCAACCATCAATGGCCTGATCAGAGAGCTACCACAGTACATCGCTGCTGCACAAGACGTGATCATTCCTTGCGAAGAGAAAAAAGGTGGAATGGAGGCAGCACCAATGCAGAGCAAGTTAAGAAAGTGCTGCTGGTTCAACCATCATCTGCTGCTGCAGAGAGCCGAGTTTTCTCTATACTCTCCGCTTCATTTAACGACCAGCAAGATCATGCACTTGCAGATTACTTACAAGCAAGTGTAATGCTTCAATACAACAAACGCTAAGCTGATATTATAGGAGAACTGAATCAAATGCTAGAAAGAGCATGGAGCATTTTGAAGACACTGACTGAGTCATCGGTATAGTTTTGTGTTTAGAACAGTTCAGGAGAAAGAAGTAATCATTTCAAAGCTATAAACTTGCTTTCGCTAACAAGCATTTAATTTTGACTTTTCTAGTGTATTTTGTGAACAGCATAATTTTTGTAAACTAGCATAATTTGGACAAAAAACGAGCACTGCTAGTAGCATAAAGTGCTACTTTTACTAGCACAATCGATAAAAGCCTACCGGCCGGGGTTTGAACCCACGACCTCCCGCTCAACAGACCTGAGCTTAACCACAGCAAAGCGGGAGGCTACTCGTTTCTCACTATTATACCAGTGTTTATCTTCCCCGCCGAGGCAGTCTACTAGTTTTTACAGGAACCAACGTATAGTTATCTATTGATGTAGCCTCGTTTCAGTGTTATTAGTGAACAGGAACAGGTTTGGATGACGTGCGAGAAGTCAACGGCGTGAGTGTTACATGGAGCAATTCCAACAATGTTGCAGGTAATCTCAAACATATGCACTATTCATAAGATCCTGAACCAATGAAATATCTCGAAATGGTCACATGCATCGATAATCCCCAACCCGAAGTAAATGTTTTGAAGCCGGTTAATAAACTCGCAGTGCGTGTTTTATCAGGTCTTCTCAAACTCATTAATAATTTTTGATCTCATTGGCCAACCACACTCAATAATCTGGTCAGGTTGTATGGAACATATTTTCATCACTAGTGATGAAAATGTTCTTAATCTACATATCCTTTGAACCGCTAACTATTCTTACCAGGAGCGTGCATCTCCCAGATTAGGTCTGTCCAACAGGCAGCAGAACAGATGATGTAGCTATTGTTAGCTTTGTATTTCCCGCGAGAAGAAACAATGGCCATCACTTTTAACCAATCAGGATGCACTGAAAAATTGTAATTAACACTGTTCAAACTGATAAAAATACTAAAGCGCAAGAGAACGAAAGACAACGTAATCGCATACCAGAACTTCACGACTATAAATAGCCACATCGACTACTGTGCTGTGGACGCTACCCATCACATAGGTACGCTCCTGGTGGTATATACTATAAATAGCCACATCGACTACTGTGCTGTGGACGCTACCCATCACATAGGTACGCTCCTGGTGGTATATACTATAAATAGCCACATCGACTACTGTGCTGTGGACGCTACCCATCACATAGGTACGCTCCTGCTGGTATATACTATAAATAGCCACATCGTCTACTGTGCTGTGGGCGCTACCCATCACATAGGTACGCTACCCATCACATAGGTACGCTCCTGGTAATGGGCTCCTCGCGATATATATACTATAAATAGCCACATCGTCTACTGTGCTGTGGGTGCTACCCATCACATAGGTACGCTCCTGGTGATATATACTATAAATAGCCACATCGTCTACTGTGCTGTGGGCGCTACCCATCACATAGGTACGCTCCTGGTAATGGGCTCCTGGTGATATATACTATAAATAGCCACATCGTCTACTGTGCTGTGGGTGCTACCCATCACATAGGTACGCTCCTGGTAATGGGCTCCTCGTGATATATATACTATAAATAGCCACATCGTCTACTGTGCTGTGGGTGCTACCCATCACATAGGTACGCTACCCATCACATAGGTACGCTCCTGGTAATGGGCTCCTGTACTTATACTGACAAACTACAAGTAAGAAGTGAAGAAGTAAAGAATGACAGAGAAAGAAAGCGTGCCTCCACTGGAGTTTGAACCTCGACCCTTCCTGTTTGTACTAACTCTTGGCCACTACAATACCGAGTACACTACCGAGTACACTACCGAGTACGCTAGCAAAAAAAAAGAAGAATAAGCCATCTATGGAATAATTATATAGAACAGTCAAACTAAGCAAACTTGCTAAAGAAGCGTATGTAAATGTTCGGTTTAGCCAGTCTAGTCCTTCTGGCTGATATTGTCTCAGTGGGTTAATGGTCCCGTGGTTTGTAATGACTTGTGACGTCACAACCATGACAAACCACAGGGATTCCAATAATCCACTCAGACAAAATACCAGCCAGAAGGCAGTTTCCAATATGCAAGCACGGTCAGCACGTGTTTTATTGTTCTGCCCAATCAAAGCCATTGTTAGAATTTTAGTGAATTGGCGCGCCAGTGAACTCTCTTATGATTGGTCAATGGCAAATATATTGTCCGATTCCTTTTAAATGCAACATTACGTCACTTTCCAGGATATGGTAGGTAAAATCGGATTGGTCCATAACACAATGAGGTGTGCATATTGGAAACTAATTAAGCGCTCGGGTAAGCAGACGTTACTTTTTTCTTCGAAGAGTGAAAAAATACGTCTGTATAGCAGGCTAGAAGGCCTTGGGACTTGGCTGCGGATTGCCAAGAGAAGTTATTTCAAACACTCCTTGTTCGTGTTTCATCAGGGATTCCAAATATTGTGGACAGGACAGCGGAAGCATTCATGAGGTGGGCACGCATTAAGATTATAGTGTAATCCTTATTACTTACTAAAATTCAAGTTTTTCAACTAATCGGAGCAACCTTGATCTGTCATTTGATTGGAGATCAAGATGCATCCTCAGATCTTCATGGAGTTTCATCGTGTATCAAGGTACAATCCACCTGACCAAAATGGGATGACCGGATTGGCTGTTGAAGTCATGAATTATTCACGAGTTTGAAAAACGTAAAAAAAGTCGTTAAATTATTATAAGCCCACATTCAGATTGGTCGCCTTGTTTATTTGTTAAATATTATAACATGTATGTACAATGTGTTACAGTATTTACAATGCCTTCGCAAGTTCTCACGAATAGGTCATTTTACTACACTTATCGGAATCTTTTCAAATTCTTTTTCTCATTCAGATTTTTAAATTCTGAGAGTTCCAAGACAATCGTCCAAATTTAGAGGAACGAAAGAATCCGCGCAAAGAGTTCTGGTAGTTGTAGTATGTGACGTCATTATGCAAATGTGCTATTGTTTTCTTTAGCAGATGTACTCGGCTGGTCCCCAAGGTGTCTATGTATCGTAGCAACACCGTGAAAAAAAACGCGTTAAAAGAAGGGGTATTTCTCGCTGGAGTTTTCTAGTATTATACAATCATATTTTTAGATCGCATTCATGATTACAATTACTGATAGAAGCTGAACACAATGTTAACGGGTTCGAAAGATATTTCCGACATGTCGTTATGCAAGCTTCCGCCGATTGATACAAGGGGCTTTACTTACCAATCAACCAATTGCAATACATGTTTTGAAAATCATTCATACATTTTGGGTACTTTTATTTGACATCGAGATACAGGGAGCCCGACATTACCGGGTCTCCCAAGCCAGTGGCTTGTAATCGACGAATTCCTGGTTCGGTTGATTTTTGAGGAGCGAGGAAAACCCAAGACCCTGGAGAAAAATCCTTAGAGCAAGGGCGAGATACCAGAAAAATCGAACCCAGGTCAGCGCCATCCCGGTTCAGGTAGCCTGTGTTTTTTTGCTCATTTGTTTACGGAATGGGTTACCTGTGGCGCGCAAATCGTTTTTATTGCTCATTTGTTTTCGGATTGGGTTACCTGTGGGGCGAGGAGAAAAGGAAAGTACATTTTGACCGCACGCCACAGGTAACCCAATCCGAAAACAAATGAGCAAAAAAAAATAGCCGCAAACAGGCTACAATTAAAAACAAGAACGCCGCCAGGTCAGATACCATGCAGTAACAATTTTGAGAGATTTTTTCTTATGTTGGGCCAGGGTGTGCCCTGTCATTCTGGAAGCATCACAAGGCTGCAAAATCCTCCTGGAGTTGTTTGATGAGCTCTTGGCTATCACAGTGGTCTGGGTATCCTTCTAGTGATTTGTTCGCTGAACTGTAACTGCTCTGCAAATCACCAATCTGTAAAAGAAACGAGAATTAACAAAGGAAACAATTCCCTAAAGTTATCTGATATCCTTCCAGCCTCTCAAATCACTTTTTGAACATAAATGGTTTCAACTCGTAGTACAAGTAACGTGGAATTTTCACAGCATCTGGGAACTCGTTGAAGGCAACACCTCATGGCTTGAAATAGCATATTATTAATTGTAACCGCGAAAAGGTGAGAGTGAGAGTATCCTGACGCCAGAGGTTAGCTCTCGTGCACTTTCGAAATAGCCGTTCTTTGACCATAACATTCTTATTCATAAATTAGAACTTTATGGTTTTAGAGGGATTGTTAAAGGCTGGTTCATTTCTTACCTGAGCAATAGGAGATATTGTAGTTGAGTCTACGAATAGCAGTTTCAGCGGTATTGACCTCACTTCAATGTATTGACCTCACTTCAATGTAACGAAGCGCCATTGAAACCATCATTCTTACACGACACCAACACCCTCCTAAACAAGCACGACTAATTTAGATACACAGTTTGAATAGCGCTTCATTACATTGAAGTGAGGCGTTCGGGTCAATACCGCTGAAACTGCTATTCGTAGACTCCACTACAATATCTCCTAAAAGTCAGAGCGTATTAAAGTGCACCTAACCCCTTTTGCAATTTTTAAACATATGAAACTTTGAAAGGTTTTGAGTACTTCTGCGAAGAAATTTTTGGCTTACAGAGAATATTCTATGTTCTAGGCTTGTTTGAAATGGTGAAAATTTGACCTTTCCTGACCCATGACCGCGTAAGAAAAAGCCTGGGTCGATTCTGGATCTTACGTCACCTCATTAATGCATTATTCTCCATGGCCAACACATCCTCCCCGTTGAATTCACAACTATCCTTAAATGGAAAACACGCTTGAAATAACGATAATCATAATTCTAATGACATTCTGAAAACCAGTCTAGGATAAAGATAAACATTTGTTACATTCCGAACGGCGGTAGGCCGGCTTAGTGTAGTAGTGATGACGTCTGCACTACACTGCAGTACACACAAAGGGCTAGGGGTTCGAGTCCGAGTAGGAGCGCTCAAAAAATACTTTCCTCTCTTTACCTTCTCTTCTTGTTTACCTGTGAACCCTAGCTCTAGGTGAGTGAGAACCCGTCGGTTACCCGTGAACTCGTCCGATGGTTAGGGTTTGGTTTGTGGTTCGGGTTAGGATTTGTCGTAGAATTAACGATTATCATTGTTCCAAGCGTGTTTGCCATTTCAGGATAATTGTTAATTCAACGGGGAGAATGCGTTGCCATGGCGCCTTTCTATCACAAGAACATTGCTATATAGAGAATTTATACGGTCTGTGAGTTGTTAGTAAAGAAAACAGTTATTTTAGACAAAATGCTAAACATTTGTTCAACTAATTGCAAAGTCGAATGAATTAGATGACGTAAGATCCAGAATCGACCCAGGCTTTTTCTTACGCGGTCATGGGTCAGGAAAGGTCAAATTTTCACCATTTCAAACAAGCCTTGAACATAAAGTATTCTTTGTAAGCCAAAAAATTATTCGCAGAAGTACTCAAAACCTTTCAAAGATTCATATGTATAAAAATCGCAAAAGGGGTTAGGTGCACTTTAAGTGGTGATATTAATAGCGATACTTATGCCACGTCATCCATTGTCATTAATGTGCCAACCAGAGATCCATTGGTTCTTGACACAAAGCGGCCTTTTGAAATCATGGTTGGACATTAGCATAACAATTATAATGTTGATCAACACGAAGTATCGCTATTCTTTCGATTGGAGTTCCTTAAAGCCTAGTTTCCATATAATCGCTACGATCGCTGAAAACTTGGCCCAGCAATCGTAGCGATCATATGGAAACCAATTTTTCGGCGATCGAAACGATTATATGGAAACCACTCCAGCGATCCAAACGATCCCATAAAGCATTGCTCACCAACATAAACATCCCATGATGCACCCAGGTTTTCTCGCACTCGGCAAAATGGCGTCTACCAGTGCAGATACTAACAACAACGCGAGTTTTATGCAAGAAGTCCAGGTATACGAATGCCTGTACAATAAATTCAGCAAAGATTACAAGGACAAGTTTGTCAAAATCAACTGCTGGAAACAAATTGCCGAAAAGTTCTCGATAACTCCTAGCGAAGCAGAAAAGAAGTTCAAATAACCGCATACGGGAGATTTCTAAGGAAAAAGAAGACTATACCCTCGGGCTCAGGGAGGGAAGCAGTGCCCGTCCCGAGTGTTTAGTCAGCTGGACTGGCTGTAAAACCTCAACGTTTTATGTGTGCTTGGACGATCGTAGCGATCATATGGAAACCGATCAAAGATTTAGGATCGCTACGATCGCCGGGATCGCTGGGCCAATTTTTCAGCGATCGTAGCGATTATATGGAAACTAGGCTTAAGGACCTCTTTCATTCTTACTTTATATAAATAATTCAGTTCCATAAAGCCTCCACTGTGCTCGACTCTCACTTATTTGCAGATGACTCAAATTTATTTTATGCTCATAAGTGTTTATCCCTCGAATCTATTATTAATCAAGAACTCATCAGGTTCTTCAGCATACTAAGTTATACTAGCTTTGATTCACGCTTATTCATAGACACACTCCATCTCGGCCACTAGGAATATGGATGCTGATTGCTCATGGGAAGGAGAGAAACTTCGCTCCTTCCCATCCTCCTTCGGGCGCTCCTCATTTCTCCTTGTTAGATGTCTAACAAAGTTATGAACTTTACGAGTTCTGGCAAAAGTTGGGGCAGACTTCGGCAATGTAGGACGACACGATTTTTTTACCAAAAATACAATAGAATACAACACAATACAATTCAATACAACAATAGAACGCAACACAATACAATAGAATACAATTTGGTAGCAATTCGTCTCGTCCTACATGAAGGGATGGCCCAGACTACTTCACCGTTTGCAACCTGAAATGTTATTGGTTACCCAAACAATAGCCTACCCCTAAAACAATACTAACCCTAAAACAATGGGATTCTTTATCAGTGAAGTCCAATAGGATATGACCTACAGACCAGTGAAGTCTAACCGCAAAAGTTGGTGGTTTGCATAGTCACAGCTGCATCGCACGAGTGCGTTTAATCAGGCGCTGATTGGCTGAGGAGTAGTAATTCAGAGTAGAATAACCACAGTAGACTACGCGCGCTATTTATAACTTAGTAAAATATCAACAAAAATCATTCATCGGACTATGCGATTCAAAGAAAATCACATGCCTGATTAGGTAATTCCACGTTAAATTGCACTCGAAAAACCGATATTACGTTAGATTAGACTGTATTTTCCAAACATTGTACTTTTTATTCACTGAATAATCCAGGTCGTTACACGTTTCAACTCCCTTATACGTTTCTAGAGATATTTAATCGACTTTCTGTTTACGATTTTGGTTATTTATTACAACTCGGATTGATGATTTAAATTCATTTTGTGGGGGATAAAAGAAAATAAAGCTGGATTTAAGCAGCCGCTTCTTTATGTTGAGGGAAAGTTTGTTTGCATAAAGCCATGATTGCTGAATATGGATCTCCAACACAAAACAGGTGCGGTGCCATACACACTACACAAAAACGGTACGTACCTTGAAGGAGCTGGCCGTGGTTGTAATGCGGTTCGTACATGTGCGGTGCCATACATACACGGTATACGTACCTTGAAGGAGAGCTGGCCATGGTTGTAATGCGGTTCGTACATGTGCGGTGCCATACATACACGGTATACGTACCTTGAAGGAGAGCTGGCCGTGGTTGTAATGCGGTTCGTACATGTGCGGTGCCATACATACACGGTACGTACCTTGAAGAAGAGCTGGCAGTGGTTGTAATGCGGTTCGTACATGTGCGGTGCCATACATACACGGTATACATACCTTGAAGGAGAGCTGGCCGTGGTTGTAATGCGGTTCGTACATGTGCGGTGCCATACATACACGGTATACGTACCTTGAAGGAGAGCTGGCCGTGGTTGTAATGCGGTTCGTACATGTGTGGAGCCAGAGACGCAGCCGCTTGAAGAAACGCACGTGCCTGGTGACGAGTGAAAGGAATGAATTACAGGAGTTCTCCAATGGCTTTGTCATTCCTGATCAAATTTCGAACCAACGAATATCGAGAATAACTTAGAACTTGATCAAGAGTCGGTAAAGCTGCATGGAGATGTGGGTCTTCCTCGTTCGGTGATTACAAAATAGCAAATAACGTAGCGATAACAATTGGATTGCTCAGAAACAATACCTGGTCATTGTGTCCCTTTCTCATTTCCAGCACGCCCAGGTTATTGTAGGCCTCTGAGTGATCGTTGTTGTAAGCCAAGGCAAGTCTAAAGCACTGATAGGCCAGAGCCATGTCCCCAATACCCTGAGATATAACATATATTTAATGGCGACTTGACGCACAAATACGGCGATTAAGATTTTAAATAAACTTTGTAACAAAAAACAGCTCGAGTATTAAAAGATTGAACCAACAGAAAAGTGCGTGAACGTGATTTTCTATCTCGGTCATTAATATAGGATTGCTCAATTTATTCATAAGCAATGGTGCCTTCCTACACCAACTTGATTGTACACTCGCCACATTGAGTTAGCCAATAGGCCTTATGACAATTACCAAATTGAAAAAAAGTTTGTAAAGTTAATCTAATTAAGAAATGAACTCCATCACAAGAAACAGTACATCAAAATTAAGTTTACCAAGTTTGGAGACGTTTCATTGGATATTTATCATGTGGTGAGCTTTCAAATATCGCAAAAATAAGAGATTTGTATGGATTGGGACTATAAGCGTCCCTCCAATCCATACAGAGATCTCTCTTGCTATTCAGTTTCTATTTACCAAATCATGCTCAAACTTGATATTCCTACTAATCCCGAGGTGCTCTTTCTTATGGCGAGGTTTATTGGTTAATTGGGTGAACTTTAAAAACTCGGCCCCAGTACACTTCCAGCATTTTCTTATTCAAACTCCTGAGAAAACCAAGACAATGTGACTGGTCTAAATTAGAGTAACAAAAGAAGATCCTGATAGTGTAGGTATAATGTCATCATTACATAAGGCATATTAACATCATTCCCATCATCATTGTTAGGTGAAAATAAACGGCTCAAAGCCATCAACTATGCTGGCTGCTCCTGTTTTTCTGTGTCAGCTTGTCGACTGGGCTGCACCGTGAACCCACACAGCGGTCAAACGTCTGCGCGTGCGAATTACGGTCAGTCTGGTGGGCGGCCACACGAATTTCCCGCGCAAAATTTACCTTAAAACATATTACAGTGAACTTCTACCCCAAAAAGTTAAGAAAAATACGTGAAAGTTAAGCGTTCTATTTTCACAGTCGACGGGAAATTGAACAAACTTCAAACTGAGTTTACCAATTTTTTTCGTAATTTACCAAAAAAGTTCTCTAGGTTTGAAAACGGGTGTGTGAACAGTGACGCCGCCGGCTCGCAATGAATTTGTTTTGGAATATGTTGTTGTTGCAAGATTTTTGACGCATGCGCAGACGTTTGACCGCTGTGTACCGTGAACCCATCCAGTGGGCAGGAACTCCATTCCTTCCATTTTCCTACCTTTCCTCCCTCCCCTTTCAGTGCCAGTCTAGAATTATAGCACACTGTGATTACGTGCTCTTCCCTGCTAGCAAAGAAAACTGACTCTGCCCCCAGTCGCAACATCGTTTGATCTAACCGCCATCAACGACCATGGACGAATAAGTTATAAAAATATACAGTACGCATGCTTGTGTAAAAGATTTGCTGATTTAAAATTGAGCCCGTTATGATACCGCGCGCCTGCCGACGTCAGTCATTAGTTTGCATACTAATTACCCTGGGGTCACTTTCTTCTCATGGGTCAACCAGTCCAAGCGTGCCAAGTGTTTTCGTGTCGCTTAGTAACGCTAACGCATGCGCAACAAACAACGTTGCGACTGGGGACAGGTTTCTTTTCTCCCGCCAGTTCGCGAAGCGATTGCAAAAGAAAGGGAAAAGGAACCTCTGCTAGCAGGGAATGCCTGACCTACCAGTGCCACGTGCCCTATGTTGTACCAAACATCTGCCATGTTCTCGTCAGATGCTAAGGCTAGTGCGCGTCTAAAGCAGCTGAGGGTCATGTCGTACTGCTGCGCGTAGAAGCAGCACAATCCTAAGTTGTTAAACAGCTCCGCATTATACACACCCATTTGAAGTAAACGTCTGCATAATAAAAACAAATACATGGCTGCCATTTAAAAAATAAAATCTGTAATAAAATCTGTAGTAAGATCATATAACTCCTGTAGATCATATAACTCCTGTCTTGCACAAATTACACTGGCTCCCCGTTAAATATAGGATAATATTTAAAGTTTTACTCACTACTTTTAAGATTATTAATAGCTCCGCTCCATCATACTTAATTAGTCTACTGGAACCTTACGTTCCAAGGCGTTCCCTTCACTCTGCCTCTCAAGGCCTTCTAGTCGTACCTAGTTCATCTACTACAACATATGGGGATAGGGCATTTTCTATAGCGGCTCCTAAGCAATGGAATAGCCTGCCGGCAAGCATTAGGAATACGGATTCTGTAAACTTATTCAAATCTAGGATCAAGACTTACCTTTTTAAAGAAGCATTTATGTAACTTAACTTAATTTTAAAATTTTCTATGAATTATGTGTTAATTATAACAATTAGTATATACATTATTACTTAGTTATTGATATGTAATATTCACATGAATTGTATATGGTTTTAGCATTGTAAACGCAGAGGCGTATGCTAAATGCGTATCTAAAAACTGTAATTATTATTATTATTAATAATGACAATCATCTGCTCAAGAAACTCTTACCAACATTAAGTTCTCTAGAATTTAAAGAAAACAAAGCTCTCAGTGGACAAGGATTAGTACTTCACGTTACAATAATTCCTTTGTAAATACATTAATTTTTAGATATAATTTGGATGTTTAATTCATTATTCTTGTAGACTTTTTACACCATTCATATACAGTATTTTGATTTATATATTTGAAACAATTTTATGTAACACTCGATAAGAATTTTATCAGTGACCCAATAAAGACTTTAATAATTAATTGATTGTATTAATTATTCAATCAATCAATTTGTATTAATTAATTAATTTCTTTGTTTATTTAATTAAATCTTAATGCAGAAATATATGTTAACTTGCGCCATAGAAATGTTAAATATTATTATTATTAAAATTCCAGTTCAGCAGAGCTGGTTTAAACGGAGTCCTGCGTAAACACATTAAAGGGATACCCGAGTGAAAAACACATTTGGGCCCAAAAGAATCTTTAATATGTCCTTTGCTCAGAAAATGTATTAAAATTTGATAAAACTTGTTTAGTGTTGAGAACGAGCACTTCAAAGTTGGCCCCGCAAAGACCTGGGCGCCGCCATCTTGTTACATTTACGGAAGTGACGTTTTTTACGACATTTCGACCCACCGGACTCTCGCGGCTACTTGTGGCGACTTGTTTTCTTTGTAGGATTTTCACACGCTCGGAATGAAAGAATTTTCATCGATATGACAGAGCCATATTTTACTGAGAGGATGATGAAAACCATTTGGACAGCAAAATGACCAAAGCTGGTGGACGGTATGCTTGTACGCGCAGCGTGTTGACTCGACAACATTGTGCTACGATGTGCATGAGATACAGTAATTTCAATTAATATTGTCTGAGAGATGGGAATAAGGCATTAGGCATAGGGTATTAAGGAATAGGGAATATGGCATTAAGGAATACGGCATTAGGGAATTGGTGAATAAGGCATTTTTAAAATGTAGGATGGCTGTACGCAGGCCAAAAATGGATAAATAAACCGTAAGCTAAGGTGATTAAGTCATCCAGTCCCGGGGAGGGGGGGACTCCCTTATGTGAGGGGTACATGGATGCTCGTCGTACCTTTTAGGGGTCAAAATCAGGAGTTTGGTACCACTTACGGTATCCACCATCAAACACAGACATTTCTATGTAAAGCGGTACCTTTTAGGGGTCGGGTGTCAATTGAACAAAAAACCTGTTATCAATTTACATTTTTATTATCTTTTAGGGGTCAAAATAAGCTTGAGCCACGCCCATTTTAGTACCTCTTAGGGGTCAAATCGAAAAAGTCCGACGAGCATCCCTACCCCTTTTATATGGGAGTCTCCCCCCCCCCCCCCCCCCCCCCCCCCCCCCCCCCGGGCATCCAGGTCGTATAACTCGTAACCATAATTCATTTCCTCCACCTCCATCTCCAAGGTAATAAAACATTTATTGACCAAGCTTGTGCGGTCCGGATGGGAGGATATTGGTCTCGTTCTTTTTTTGTGTGTATGGACCTCGGGCTCGGTCCATATACACACACAAAAAATAACTCAACCAATATCCCCCCATCCGGACCCGCACAAGCTTGGTCAATAACCTCTATACACCGGTATATGAAATAGAGTGCAAACGGTCTATAAATAGCAACATACTTTATTAGAAAAGATGTCACGCCGTGCGCAGCATTGCAAGCATGATATTGACTTGCAGGTAATTGGAGTATGTTTCTAAGCCTAACACGTAATATTTGTATAGAAGCGACTTAAGTTAGAATTACGAATAGAATTCGGCAGATTGTCATGGTTCCCACACATTTGCAGGAGAAAAATTCCCTGACATTTCACTGCCTGACCAAGAAGCATTTGTCACTGATTCAGTCCAGCGCTGGGACGGCAACATTCAACAAAACAGCCCCAAAAATTGGTACGTGAAGCCTGAAAATAAAATTCCACTGACTTTTCATTAAAATTTGGGATTTCCCTGACCAAATCCAATAGTTTGAAAGCGTTTAGTGTGATATTTGGTACAAGAGGTGAGCTGTTGTATGTAACTCGTTTACTGGTCTAAGTTTAATATAGTTGTTGATACGAATGGAATAGTGGCCTGCCAGTACAACACTTAAAATAAAAAAATCAGGTCTTATATCATGCCAATAGGAAAGAGGCAAAATATTTAGATTCAAAAAGTGCTCACGATAATTATAAAGGTTATGCTTCCCATAATTCAAAATAGTTTCACTCCTATTCTCTAGATACATTATGATAGTTTCATTCATCTATTCTCAACAATGCTAAATAGTTTCATTCATTTATTTTCCACAATGATAAATACATGCTAAATAGTTAGTAGTATAGTCGGAGTCAAAACTGATACCCGTTTTTTGTTGCACAAGGACGTCAAAAAGTGAATTCGCGCGAATTCAGAAATTCACGCGAATCCACTTTTTGACGTCCTTGTGCAACAAAAAACGGGTATCAGTTTTGACTCCGACTATACTACTAGGGTACTAAGGGTCATCCAAATTGTCACTAGACATTCTTGCACCTAAAATCCAAACTTGATAACCTATTAGAGATATGATTAGCATATAGTTATATCGACGTTCTTCGCCCCGCAACATCCTTACACCTAAAAATCCAAACTTGAGTATCTGTTAGAGACATCCTAACGTATAGTTATATCGAAGGGAGAATGGCGAGACCGCGTAGTGAGCCACTTCCACGGAGTCTAGCTCGAGAGGCAGGTGCTATTCTCGATGAGAGAGATGGAATGCTCGAGGGAGTGGAGATAGGCCGCCGTACTATTCGATGGCGCTTCTTCCAAGGTGTGGCAGGAGATTTGACCCCTAGGATCATGGAAAAGTTAGTTGCAAAGGTAACCACCAGCTTCTACCTGCGCTACAGCTACACCTATCGCATTCGCAATGTCAACGACGGACGTGTGATGCTATTCTCCAAGACTCTCCCAGGCTCTCCATGGGTGAACATCCTAGGAGATGCAGAAGAGTGGATCAATAGCAAAGAGACAGCTCGTTTGAATCCCGACAACATCAATCGACCAAATACCCAATGGGCCTTTGTGCGTTGGATCTACGTGGATGTCAAAGTCGTGATCGATCATCAGCTTCTGTTGGGAACAGGCCCACTGCCCCAATGGCTTCGCCAGAAAAAAGGAATGCTTGCCCTTGATCGATATGGTGACAACCTATGTCTTTGGCGTTGCCTTGCCGTATGCAAAGGAGCCCGTGCAGACAAGTGCAACACCTCGGCTCGAAAACTTGCCCAGGACTTCTATCGCCTGACAGCGCCCACACAAGACGTTCCCAGAACTTCCTTGGACCAGCTGGAGGAAGTCGAGTTACACTTTGGAATCGGTATTCGGGTGTACGAACCTACGGAGGATGGCGCTTGGCATCTGACGCGACATGCAGCTCACTACAAGCATACGATGACGATTGGGATATACGACGGACATGCCTTCTACATCAAGAACATCGACAAGATAGGGAGCATCTACGTATGCAACGATTGTAAGCAACGGTTCACAAAAGCCTCGAACCTTCAACGCCATGCAGATCGTTGCAGGCGTGGAGAAACGAAGATTGTTTGCCCCGGAAAAGTAATCACAGTACCCCAGTCGGCATACGAAAAAGCCTTCTGGCCAGAGAACACCGCTAGCAAAGCCGCTCTACGCTGGTTGGAACGCGAATCAGAAAGAATCCAGAAGCACATTCATCACGCGGCTTGTGGACATGGTGGAGAACATTGGCTCGAAGGAGCGCCGGTCGACGGCTACGAACCTCTTTCGAAAACCATCTTCCAATTTCATGGATGCTATTTCCATGGCTGCCCGAAATGCTTCCCTAGGGAAAGGAGGCTCTATCTCAAGACCTGCGAAAGAACGGAGAGTCTACGTGAGGCAGGTTACGTAGTAGTGGAGGCTTGGGGTTGCTCCACGAAGAAGACAAACGAACCGGTCCCCACGCCAACGCAAACTGCCTACCCACACGCCATAGTTTACGATTTCGAAGCCTATCTCGATAGAACAAAAGGAAGACAACCAACGAACCGATTGACCATCGAAAATGTCCATGTCCCAATATCAGTATCAATTGCCGACACGTACAATCGAACGCCAACCCACATCTGTCGACGCGATTCAAAAGAACTCATAGCTGCCTTCGTCGAAGAACTCCAGCAAAGAGCACAGACAATCCGAGTAGCCATGGCAAGATGGTACCGGCTCGATAAGCCCAAATTCTCCTTCGACACCCTACCAAAGAGACAACAAGCGAAGATCGACGAATGGATCAGCCAAGTTCCAGTATTGGGATTCAACTCTGGCAGGTACGATCTCAACCTGATCAGGGAGCACTTCGTAGGAACCATTGCCGACACCTGTCCAAAGGTCCGGGTGGCAAAGAAAGCCAACACCACTATGTTTCTCTTGACTCCCGATTTCCGTTTCCTCGATGTGATGAACTACCTTGGACCTGGAACTTCCTACGAACGTTGGATCACTGCCTATGGATGCGAGTTGCAAAAGAGTTTCTTCCCATATGAGTGGTTCGACTCTCCCGACAAGTTGGATCACGTTGGACTGCCAGATTATCAAGAGTGGGGTTCGAAGCTAAAAAGAGAACACCTACTATCTAGGTCAGAGTTTGAAGACTGCAAGCGCACCTTTCTCGACAAGGGAATGGAGACCTTTGCAGACTGGCTACGATACTACAACAACCTAGACGTAGTTCCATTCCTAGAGGCACTCGAAAAGATGCGAGATTTCTATCACGAAAAGGGAGTAGACATGCTGAAAGACGCAGTGTCCATCCCAGGAGTCTCGCTACAGTTCCTGCTTCGAGGTAGTGTAGAAAAGGGAGCTGAGATGCACGCTCCAAGTAAGGAAGCCTACCACATGCTGAAAGACGCTGTCGTGGGAGGTCCAAGCATAGTGTTCACCAGACGCCACGAAGCAGGAGTTACTAAGATTCGTAGTCATCAGGGAGGAACTAAGATTTGTCGTAAGATTCTTGGATACGATGCCAATGCCCTATATCTTTCTACCATGGAGCTTGAAATGCCTTGTGGAAAAGAAGAGGTTGTGCACTACGACGAGCCAGGTCTAGAAGCCGAAGGATTTGTCGAATGTCTACGAAACGATGCGTGGTTTGGATATGCGGAGGTAGACATCGAGATACCAAAAGAATTGTGGAAGAAATTTGAGGAGATGCCCCCCTTCTTCTACAACAAGAAAATCCCCAAGGAAGCAATCCCTCCACAAATGTTGGCCTACCTTGAGAAGACGGGTAGAAAGCGCAGTGCGGAAACGAAGCTAGTTGGGAGTCTCTCTGGAAAGAAGTTGCTACTCTATGCTCCTCTTCTACTTTGGTACGTCGAGCATGGCGCAGTGATCACTGCTGTCTACCGCACGATAGACTACGAACCCAAAGAAATCTTCGGATGGTTCGTGGACCAAGTCACCGAGGCGCGACGCATGGGAGACGTAGACAAAGGTGAGGCTTTGCTGGCAGATGTGTTCAAGCTACTGGGAAACAGCGCCTATGGAAAGTTGCTCGAAGACTTGGGACGCCAAACAAATGTCACCTATACAAAAGACGAGAAGATTGTGGACAAAGCATTGCGAAGTGTTTGGTTCGAAGACCTGGAAGAGATTGGCGAGGCATACGAACTCGAGAGTAGGAAGGACCAGATCCGAATCAAACGCCCTTTCCAAGTAGGCATCGCTGTGTACCAGCTCGCAAAACTGCGTATGCTCGAGTTCTACTACGACTTCCTCGATAAGTACATCGACCGCGAGGACTTCGAGTACATACAGATGGACACAGACAGCGCCTACATTGCCATCTCTGGAAATAGCATCGATGAAGTCGTACGATCGGAACTGCGAGAGGATTTCGAAGCCAATAGGAAGGAATGGCTAGCTTGGGACAAGTGGAGCAGTCGTACCCCAGGACTCTTCAAACTCGAATTCGAAGGACAGCGCGCCATTGCCCTATGCTCGAAAGCTTACTACGTCGATACGGGTGGCAGCAAGAAGTATTCCGTCAAAGGTATGTCTAGGCGGCACAACGACATTTCGTGGGATCGATTCGAAGCAGCCCTCCAGGGTAGTATCGACATGGCGAAGAACCGAGGCTTCCGACTATTGCCAGAAGGTATGGCAACCTACGAACAACGGAAGCTTGGGCTATCGGCTTACTACGACAAAAGACGCGTTCTTCCAGATGGAATCCACACCGAGCCAATAGAGTACGCTGTCTAGCGTCTGGGTACAAACAGAATTCCTTTTGGTGGTAGTTCCGTATCCCTAGGAACGACTTGTAGCTCTTCACGAACGAATCCACGTTTGGGTGCGTCCTTCTCCCCTTCTCGCTTCGCAAGGTAGTACAGCACAGGCTGTCCCGAAGATACTACACTTCGCGAAATGGTGTATATCTGCAAACTCCACACAGGATCAGTAGCTCTACGTTTTTCACCCCCTTCCAATTCTCCTGGTGCGTAAAGATATCGAACTAGAACGTCGAATGGTAGGCGCTCTTCTCTCAATCCAACAGTGCGCGAATATGTAGGAGTCTTTAGGTCTACTTGCTGCGTCACTACGGAATTCGAAGGCTCTTTTCCTGTAAGTCGAGTCACCTCACTGTTCAGGGCTTTGATAACTTCTGGAAGCCGAACTACCCATTCTCTACTACGTGCATCCGACCCTTCCGAAGTAAGTACCATCTCTTGTGCATATTGATACCCAAACAATTTCTCAGCTAATGTCCTATTTGCTCGTTCGACGAAGCCTTGCGCTCTATGATTACCAGCCTCACCTCGTTGAACTTTCGTACCATGTAGTTTTAGAGTTTCAGACATACGTCCCATGAATTCTCTACCAGGGTCTACTTGCAACGTCTTTGGCCATTCGAGAGGACTACGTTTGTAGATTCGTTCGAATGCCGCAGCAACTTCGCCACTATCTTTAGATGCTAAAGGTTCGGCTTCTTTGTATCGAGAAGCTACATCGATTACTACTAAAGCGTACTTGTATAGCTTTCGTCCACGCCCAGGTCGATCATGTGGTAGAAATATCAAATCAGCTTGGTGGACTTCATTTGGTTTCGATACAGTCCAATGCGGTCGTGGAATGTGTTTTGGTGGTGGTAGATATACTTGCCATATAGATTGCTTTTCCAACCAACTCCTAGCTACGTCTTCTGATGCTTTCGCTGCTACCGATAGCTTACCAATTGCAGAGTGACCTTTCCAATAGCCCATAGGACCATAGAAGATATTCGCAAGTTTAGAATCCATCATACATCTATACATTCTAACCTTCAACAGATGAAAAAAAAAGAAAAGAATAAGAACCAGGCCTCATTCCTTTCTTTTTTCCTTTTTTTTTTTTTTTTTTTTTTTTTTTTAGTAGTGACTTAAGTAGTAACTTAGTAGTAGCTTAGTAGTAGCTTAGTAGTAGTACCTAGTACGTTTCTATAACCATCTACTAATAGCGTATCCAGCGCCTAGCATTCCACCACCAACGTAGAGCAACTCGCCAGTCTTCTGATTGTTTGAGGGTCGGTAGTAGTCAGATAAGCGGGGTTCTTTCATCCCTTCGAGCCGTTCTAGCGCCTTACGTAACTTATCGGATTGCACGAAGGCTTTGTTGGTATCTCTTTGAACGTTGTATGCGTCGCGTTCAAGACCTTCCTGATTTTGTGCAAAGTCGTATAATCTTTGACGTTCGGTTCTATACGCTGTCATTTCAGATTCTTGTCTTTCGATGGCCCTATCGTGTCTCTCTCGTTCTGTATCTATATCACCCTTTCCAATCATTCTAGCTAGTATGCCACCACCAGTAAATGCCGTCGCATTCAAAACAGCGCCGAAAACTGTCATAGCAATTGCTGCTGCCATTACGGTATGATCTTTTGTTTCTCAAGATATTGTTTCGCGTATAAGCTACCAAGTATCACGACAGTCCACTTTGCGTAATTCACTAGGGAAGAAGAAGGATCGCTAAGCATAGATTCCTTGGTAGTTTTTTTTACGATCCACCCAATACCAGAAGCGAGTCCAACAATTATAGATGCATCGGTTACCGTCTTCATCAATTCCTTATCCATCTCGACATATATAAGTATGGTCTCGAGTCTTTAAGTGTTACTCCATGTCTAGTATCGTAAGCTTTGCCGGAGCTGCAGGTCGTGTCGTGCTAACGGCGGCAGCTCGCGTGTTGCCATCTACATACTTCTTGTACGCAAAGTACGTGCCAAACAATGTAGCGCCAGTACCGATGACTGCGAGGATAGTCAGGTTTTCGAACCGACCTTTCTCTACGTCAGTTTCTTTGGACGGTTCATTTTCACGTTCTATCTCCATCCTTTGAGCTTCTTTTGCACGGGCAGTGACCTTCTCCCAAGCTAATTTTCCTGCTGCAACGCGCTTTGGGTTCTTTACCTTAGTTGGTGCAGTCGTCGGAGGATTCGCAGTTATCTGATCCGTCTGTCCTTCCATCTTGCTTCGATATAGTAGGTATATGTGAAGGTTCAACATCTGTACCTGGAATGAACGCTTCGATCAGTATGTCGCCTATACCAACCAATAAAGCGCCTGTACAAAACAATAAGACGCCTGTGCCAACTAAGAAAGCGCTCATGTCGACCAGTATGTCGCCTGCGTCGATGACTGCGAAGACAGCATTAGTAGGTGCGCTTTCGAACCAACCTTTCTCTTTGCGTAGTTCTTTTCCAGCCGTAGCGCGCTTTGGATCTTCTACCTTAGTTGGTGCAGTCGTCGGAGGATTCGCAGTTATCTGATCCGTCTGTCCTTCCATCTTGCTTCGATATAGTAGGTATATGTGAAGGTTCAACAGCTGTACCAGGAATGACTACGTGGCCAGATATGTGGAATAGGACGCTAGCTAGAGCTACAAGGCGACCTGCCTTAAGCGATAGTAGGCCAGTCGCAGCGCTGATCTCGTTGCGGACTAGAGGGTCTTCTTGTAGGTCCTTGATTAGGGCTTCTTGAGAATCTATTGGTACTAGGTAGGCAACTAGGCGGGTAGCTAGACGCGTCACGCCGTCGACTAAGCCTTTCGTTACTTGCTGAGCTAGAACGGCCTGATACCTCCTATACAACTTGTCTACTTCTTTCTCAGGAAGTCTAGAGATGTCTCCTAGGGAAAAGTTTTTACCTAAGTATTCTTTCGTTACGCCTGTTGCGGCTAAGATCGAAAGTGATTCGCGATTGTCTGACGTAACGTCTAGGTCGGTTGGTGGTGGGCCTGTTACGTCCTCACCGAATATCTCGAGTATTTCCTTATCAGTCATAATATGTTATAGGTGCTGGGAGCTCTAACACTACCTCGAAAGGATGGCGTAGACAGAAGCACATGCGAGCGAACTTATGGGATCCAAGTATCGTTCGTAACTCTTTACATTCTTGCGAGCCTCCATAATCCTCAAATATCCTTTTGCCATCTACGGCCGATGCTGTATGAAATGCTACTACGATAGCTACGTTCTCACGGAAGGGTTTACATATGCTCGTTAGTTGTTGGGACAGCACCCAAACGGAAAGCCCTATATGTCGTGCAGAAAAGGCTAAGTCCACTAGCTTGTCAGTTCGTTTCTTGACGTCCTTCGATGCGGCGCAATCATCGAGAATCAATAGAGTATTGGTACCTGACCAAAATGTTGCGCAAATACTCAAAGTAGCATCGATGGCATCCTGCGGTGGTGACATGACGAAGAAACGAGGATCTAGATTTGCAAATCCACGATAGGTTTTGTTGTGGGCATACGTAGGACAAATCAGTACTATGTAATCGAACTTACCACGAAATGATCCACGAAGCTGTTCTATGAGAAACGCAGTCTTCCCACAATTCGTTGGACCGACTATGAGTGCGTTGAACGGTACGTGCTCTACGAGAGAATCCATCAGTATAATATACTCTGCAGAGATCTGTTCAATATCGTGACCTGAGCATCCGCAAGGACATAGATGTGCATTTTCACATTTCCACTTCCCTTCGCAGTTCTATGTATGCGAATGTCGATGTCCTTTCCACTGCCGGTTTGTGTCAAGCCATCACCATGAACGGTGGAATCTTTTGCTGTGCGACAATCGATTAGGATAGCGAATCTATTTTCAAAGAACTTCTTTGGAGTCATGGAAGTATTGGGTGTACCAAACCAGCCTTTTGCAGCCTCCCAGAAATCTAGGGGAAGCATGCCGCTTGGAAAGAGTCTGTTGGGAATTCCGTTGACATCTACTTCTACCTTCAAAATATCTGGATTCGAGAATGATTCGCTATCTCGCGTGCCAATGGTAGGTGGATCTATGAATAGTAGAAGTAGTCCAGCAAAGGATCGTCGTGGAACATTAACGTTTTGAGATATCAAAGTATCGGATGTTTTAGCGATATCTACTGTCTTGAAGTGAACAGCGTAGTTGTATAGGAATGCAGTACCTATTTCGTATTTGTGAAGTGCACTACTAGCCAGCGTTCCGTCCCTGATTGCTTCGTATTCTAGTTGGATGTTGGTAAGTTGGTACGTACCTATCTTCGTCGTATCCGATCCAATTACGACCTCGTTGGCAGGCGCTAGAGTCAACTCGAATGTAATGGTATTTTCTAAGGCATATGGATATAGAACTCCATGTTGTGTCAGAATGTCAACATCTAATGGAATCCTATACTTGGAACCACATGCAGCTAGGAGCGCGTTGTCTGCAGCAGACGAAGTACTTGCGTCACCAGCTTTCGATCGTAGCTTGTTTACGTTCTCTGATTGAATGCCTTGTTGTACTCTAGACTCTCTCTCCTGCGTAGATAGGTATACATCGGAGTACGTTTGTAGGAGGTCTGGCCTGACAAGGTCTTCTACTGTTTCAGCTCCCATCCTACAGATTCTACGCATGACCAAGCAGCGTCCAACGTTCGAAACGACTCTGTTATTCGCATGTCCACCAGATAGTACGATGTCGACCAATAGCGCTAAGCTACCAGGTACTAGTACTACACCTTCTGCTAGCTTTGGGACTTCTACGTATAGAGTCTCACCTGGATTGGCAGATGATCGAGTGAAAGTTTTCCTATACAAGTCTCGTGGAGCCTTGAGTGCATGAGGCTCTCTTCGTGCTTGTGTGGGATCCAACTTTGATGAGATCATGTTGAATATAACTATATATATAGTTATGTCTAACATGGCCTTTGATGGGAGGTATGAGGAAAGAACTGATGAAGCTGGAAGAGGAAAAGATGACGATGCTATCGATGTGGAGGAGTGGAAACGTCGCTTTCCAGACTCGACAAATGTGGAGCCTAGAGAATCGCTCGACATGAAAACTAGACGCGACTACACTAGAGAAGGCGCTAGACCAAAAGATCAGGAAACCTCGTTTTCTATAGATGATGAATGGATGGCTGAACTCATAGACCCGAAAGACTCGAACGTTTCTAGATACGAAAGAATCCTGGAAAATCTGGAAAATGAGAAACCTCCTAAATTTTCTGATAGAGGGATTGTCTTCGAACAAAGCCTATCAGACGAAGCAAAACAGGATATGTTCGAGACCGTCTGGGAACAATATCACGATGTGGGAATTCGAGGCACGCTTAATATAGCAACCATGTCTGACGGTAGAGTCGCTATCCACGAGTATGGAAGTAAGATAAAACCTATCCCTTTGTTCACCAAGAAGGGTGAGTTATATGCGAGGACTGGGAAATGGAAAGACCTCAAAGTAGTCCTAGGACCTTCTAGGGAAACAGCGGCAGAACAAGTCATGAAAGCTGAAGACCAAAAGAATGAGAGGATCGAACGAAATGAAGAAATACTCAAAGACCCTACGTCTACTGAAACTCAGAAAGAGAATGCTACTAACGAAATAAGGACCGCTCAGGAGGAGCGAGCAGTCCTAGAACGAATAGAAGAAGCTATAGTAGAACGGATGCCACTTAGGGATCGTATAAGAATCATCTTCAAGAAATATGGAGTCAGTATAATTAGCGTGGTAGCTGCGGTAAGTACTGTGATCGGCGTGATAGTTTCCAATCTGACGAAGGCAGTTCCTGCGATAGTACCAGGATTGGGAGATGCTGCCAAAGCAGTCGCCAAAAAGACTGTCAAAGCCTTAAAAGCAGTAGGCAAAAAGTTAGAGGAGATTCTACCTAAGATGATTGGGCCAATTGCGAGTTTCATATTCAGTATGGCTGCCGACGTCGTTGGAGTCTTAGCAAACAACATTTGGTTGTTAATCGTAGCAGCAGTGGTCTTCGTAGTGGAGCAATACAAACGACGTTAACGAAACAACGTCCATGCAATTCCAGCTGCGGCAATGGATGTCATCGCGAGATTAATCTCATGTTGTGGGACAGCCTTTGGTATAGGAACTCGTTTCTCGTGCGTCTCGAGAGGTGGTATTAATTTCTTATCTGGTGGTCCTTCCATAGGAGGAGGTGGGCGTCCTTTGACTTCTGCATTGATGTCGTTAGTGCCTAGCATCATATCTTTCGTGGCTTTCGGGGTTGGATTCCTATAGCCATCTTTCTTACCAAGATAGTACACTAGATTGCTTGGCAACAATCGCACACCTATAGCTATTGCTAAATCGAGCCTCTTGTGCGTCGTCGTTATAGCAGTAAGATAGTTTTTGTAGCTCACCACTAAATCGTTTTCGAGAATAGCGCCTTCGACTAAGCTCTTAAACTTTTCTTTGACGTTGAAACTATCTACGATGGATTCGTTAAGATCGTTTTGAGCGCCTAGAATACAATATCCAAAAGCCTCAACAGATCGATTCAATCTACCTAATCCAGCATTCGTCAAACCTCTACCGATTGGTGGTGTAAACCAATTGTATTGCTTTCCTTCGTGTTCGTCGTTCCGAATAAAGGATACTAGATCGCCCTTGTCCACCCTGCCTCCCTCGTCTGCAAATAAGTTATTGTGGTTGGGCCACGTATCTGCTTCCTTGTCGTAGCCTCGGATTACGTGGACGTTCTTGTAGCCATCATCATACAAAAGGAATACGTCTCCTAATCCGTGGTTCCTACCTCCGTGCCATCGGAAGTCTGGCGTTCGAGATATGCCGAATTCGATGCACAATCTCTCAAGAGCCGATTTGCTGTAGAGGTTATCGAGTTGTTTGAAAGCCCTGTCACCAGGTAGAGGGCAACCAAGTTCATGTAGAATTCTTCGTATCGTGAAATAAACATGGAATCGTAGGAACCCCTGAACGACTGGTGGATACTTTCTGAAAGTAGGATCGAACAACGATACTCCACATCCTGAAGTCGCACACCACGTTGCGAAATTCAATTGCTGAGGCCAGTATTTGAAATCCGGACCTGATAACCACGCATGGGACTCCTTCGCTGTCACATGCTTCACGACGGTCTCCTTGAATATATTTGGAACGCCAGCTTTGAACTTCTTCGTTGGGGTGACATATATCCATAGATTAGTGAGATCAATATCTTGTGCCGGTTCAGTAGAAGGAACTGCTGTAATAAGATATTTCGCACTCTTATCTAGGGTCAACGTAGATGGGAAGCCATCAACCATTCCCTGCAATGCGTCATCGATGCGTTTTTGAGTGACTGCAGGTAACTTTGAGACATCATCGCCGTAAACGACATAGCTAGAATCTCCATCTCGAAACCAAATACTCGTCGAATATTTGTCTGGACCGTTCACTTCCGTAGAGGCATAGAACTTGTGAAGATCTGCATGTGGGTATCGTTTCTTGAACTTCGCTAATAGATCTGCATTCGATGTTGCGACCTCTCTACTTTCCACATCTTCCCTATCTATCCGAGCTTGATTCTCTCTCCTAGCTCGATTCTCAGCCTTTGACCGTATATTAGCATTCGGCGTTGGGACCTCTTCCTCTTCGTCTTTCCCTTCGTAATGGTAACTGAAAAGACCTCCGGACCTCCTCATGTTGAAGCTATACGTATATATAGTTATACCTTCAACATATAAGATGGTTCTCTTATATATCACCACAACATTGGCCGACCATACTGTCTACTTCGACAACCCTATTCTTATACAGAACGTTTCGCTAGTCGAGGCCACTATTGAGAATAGTTGGTGGAACCTAGCAGAGAATGCTACCTTCTGGTGGTCTACCGAAGGTATAGGGTTCCCGTACGACGTTCCTAAGGGAAACCACACTATGGCGAGCCTTCGACAATTCTTTGCGCCTGCAGTTGGTGCTGACATCATAAAAATCGAGAAACCCCATCATAGGAGGGCTTGGAACCTAGAAGTCAAGCAATCGATTCTACTTAGTGGAAATCTCTGCAAACTGATGGGTATCAATAAAGATGGGATCGCTACGCGACTAAAAGTAGGTGTGCACGAAGTGTCCATCCAAGATGAAATCGACATAGCGTATATCTGCTGTGATGTTGTGGATTCCAGATTCTCGATTCAAGAGGGAAAACAATCTAAAGTCCTAAGTAGAATACACATCCGAGGCGATAGATTTGCGAAAGCGACGTATGCCTCACTACAACCTCTAGCTGTCAAAGCTCTAGGTACGATACAAAGCAGTCTTCGTCTGACAATTCTCGATGAGAAAGGCAATCTGATAGACTTCCAGGGTCGACCCATACTGTACGTGTTGAAGCTTGAGTAAGTTATATGTATAACGTTACAATGGAAGGTGACTCGATTCAACCGTTTCCATCAGCACCAAGTATCTATCCACCGATTGCTAGTGACACTGGAAAGAACTTTAGACTGCAAACGATCCGAGACACTCTTTCGGACATAGAAGTTCAAGAAAGGCACTACGAAGGTGTGCGCAAGAAATATGCACGTTCTCAAGGAATAGTTCATGGTATCGCAGTGGTAACTGGAGGTCTGTCTGTGATCTTATCTGGATCTGGATTGGGCGTAGCGTTGACTGGGGTTGGAATAGTGATTGGTCTACCACTTGGAGTTATTGGTGGGCTATGTGGATTAATTTCAGCATCTACGACCCTTGGAGCTAAGAAGTTAGGAATGAAGGTTTCTAAACATGAAAGGACAACTATGTTGGCAAAGGCGAAAATCAATACGATTCGCGATCTAGTATCGAAGGCCTTACGCGATGAAAACATATCCGACTCCGAATACAGTCTCATCCTGAACGAAGCGAATAAGTATGAGATCATGAGGTCTGAAATTCGTCGTGAGACTTCCATAGGTGAAAAAAGTCCGGATCGGGTTCGAGCCGAACTCAAGCAAGAAGTGCAAAAGGAAATGCGAGAAAAACTTGGCAGCTTAGTAGGGTAAGAATCGACATTTCCTATGAAAAGAACGAACATGGTTCTCACTTTCACTTCGCTAAGTCCTACTGCTAGTTAGCCCATGTCTAGTGTAGATTGGTTCAAAGTAGGAATGGTAAGAAAACAACTCCTTGACAAAACGCTCGACCGCACTTCCAAATATGTCACAGCGTTCGACGACATCGCCAAGAGACATAGACGATCCTAAACGACGTAGCACCTCGTAACTCGCTCCAACGACTTTCGTCTTAAGTATTGATCTGGGGCCTATATTGTTTTCTATCGCTGTAGTAACAACCTCATGGACTATTTGTTGAACGTCTATAGGTACTCCTTGAGGCTCGAGTTTAAGGAAAGTCGTTGCAATGTGAGGAACTATGCGCTCGGCATCCAAGTCTACATCGATCTTATCGTCGTCACACAGAGAACGTATAAAGACCTCTCCACTATGGATGCCTTTATTGCTTAGTTGCATGAAGCGAGCAACCTCACCTTTAGTTCGTACGAACCCACATTGTATGCACGCATGGTAGAGTAGAGCAGCTAAAATATTTCTCTTAGCATCGCTACGCTTGGGATGAACTTTCATTACTTGGATAAATGCGTCGGCTACGATTCCTAACGTGTTCATAGGGAACGATAGGTCATAACTTTGTTTGTAAATAGTGTTGTATGCTCGTAGTTCTTGTAGGAGCGTTCGTCGTTGCAGTTCCGTGTTATCGCTTTGCTTTGGTTTTGCGCGGTCTAGATCACTTTGATACTGAAACCCGTCCGGACCTACTATACGCAGTCGAGTAGTAGTAATATCGATCTTAGTTTCTTCACATGGTTCGACCTCGGAAACAAGACCACATGTGGGACACACGAATTCCGTTCCTTGTATTTCCAAGGGGCAGAGACAATCAGAACATGTTTCACTGGTGTTAATATGTTCCACTTGTGGTTTGATATTCAGGCTTCTACGAATTCCAGGACCAAACAATCTGATTAGCTCGTCCATGATACGCTGTAGATGTCATACGTTTAATAGAAGAAAAAAAAAAAAAGAAAAAAAAGAATGAAGAGGGTCACGCAACGACTTTCTTCATTCTTTTTTTTTTTCGTGGCTATTCCTAATCGTCCTTCTCGCTCCTCAAGGCAGCCAACACCTCGTCGAGCGCATGGTTGAGAGACTCTCCGAGACCTTCCTCTGGTTCCAGCACTCTTGGTTCCGCGGGCAATGCTACCGTCGGACGCATGGCTAAGAGCCTCATCGAAGCATTCCTATCGAACGCACGGGTGAGAGCCTCGTCGAAACCTTCCTCCGCTTCCACCACGGTTGAATCTGCAAACGTATCGAACTCACGGAAGTAGTCAGTCTTAGCTATCTCATTTGGATCCACGTTTGGCTCTTCCTCCGGTTCCACCACGTTTGGCTCTTCCTCCGGTTCCACCACGTTTGGCTCTTCCTCCGGTTCCACCACGTTTGGCTCTGCAAGTTCCTCCTTTCTTGGATCCTCTAGCGTCTTGCTGGACTTCTTAGCGCGTCTTATATGGGAACTCTTCTTGATGGCGAAACGGTCGCATCCTGAGCAAAGCCCGTAACTAGTACGACATCCTTTACCACACTTCGAGCATGGTACGAATTGGGCACAGCCTTTTGAGATTTGGCAGTTGTGCTGGGCACAGAACTTCGATGTCTTCGAAATCTTCTTTGGGCATTTCGAGTCCTTCCCTCTCATCAACCAATCACAAGTCGTCTCAGGCATTGCGGCGTCTACGTTCGAGTTCTTCTTCGACATGTTCGATCTTTATGGCGTTAATGCGTACTAAGATGACAACGTAAGCTAGTATCGTGGAATAAAGAACATATACTAATACCATTCAGTATCGATATACAGTATAATAATCATTCCTTTAACAGATACTCAAGTTTGGACTTTTTAGGTGCAGTTAAATTCAATCGCTTCCTATATGGCAGCATAAGCATTCACATAGTAATTTAGTAGGTTATTTTCATCCTCTATGGTGAGATGGGAGTTCTTAATGAGCCACTTAACGAGCCATTTAGCTGTATCAAGATGACCATTTCTACAGGCGCATAGTAGAGCATGATGAACGTGTTCATACTCTATGGTTATCTGAAAACGTTGAATGAGCCACTTGATGATATTAAGATGACCATTCGTACTGGCATCTAGTATAGCAACCGCGACGGCTGTACCCTCTTTGGTGAACTGGAAGTGCTTAATGAGCCACTTAGCGATATCAAGATGACCATACGTTAAGGCACCGCATAGAGTATGATTGGTGAATCTATCCATTTTATCGAAACGTAAGTGCTTGATGAGCCACTTAACAATATTAAGATTACCATTTTCGCTGGCGTAGATAAGAGGAAGGCTATCGTCGATGGGGCTTGCGGAAATACCGAAAGTCCTAGCCAATTCGTCTCGATCTTTGTCATTACGAGTAGGACTCAAACCAAGACATAGTACTTGTCTACGGAACTCTTGGTCTACGTCTTTGTAGCGCGCGAGAGATGCGGCACCGTTTAGGCGTTTTGATGTCCTTGCGATGCTTGCGAATGACGTAGGACCTGCATGCTCTACGATCTTAGTCAAGATTTCTAGAGGGAGGCACGATATATTATCCATAGTGGAAGATATCGATATACAGTATAGTAATCATTTCTCTAATAGGTTATCAAGTTTTGGATTCTTAGGTGTGAGAGTGACAATTTGGAAAAAAGAAAAAAATGAAGAAGGGTCATGCAACGACTTTTCTTCCTTTTTTTTTTTTTTTTTTTTACCTACGTGCGTTCGGTTCACTCATCTTCTGCGGCTGCGTCCACACTGGCACTATGCTTAGTATTGGCGGCATAAACGTCTCGTTGGTCGTATCTATTCTTCTTCGATGGTTGTCGTACTATATCGATCTCAACATCTAGTGGGTATGAAAGTCCCATACTACTTGCACAAATACTTGAGGCGTTGCAAATACCATCGTGAATAGAACCTGGTAGGATGAGTTTGCTTATGTTGTCGATGTTAAGACCGCTAGAGTTCTCATCGACGAGAGGTTCGTACATAGTGTTGTCCCCATCGGAGTACGACTTACTTTTGTCAAAGAATTGACCATTAGGTGTTCCAGTCTTGTAGTCGCATTTCGCTCTCATCCTCATTATAGGATTAGCTAGTCGACCTCCAGCATTGGTAGTGGAGTTCATAGAAATAAACCTTTGAATCATTGGAGCTATCCTAGTATTAGGGACGATAATGGCGTCGTCCTTTCCAGGTGGACTGCGTTTACGTGGATTGCGCATGCAGATCTTTTTGTCTTCGATAAGTTTACTTACTTCGCAATCAAAAGCCCAATCTAGGTGTTCGACTAGTTTGAAAGTAGGACTTAGCTTGTCGTCGGAAGGAAGATCCAATTCTCCATTGTCATTTTTCTTAATCGTGATTCCATCGGCCTCCGTACGTACAAAGTCGTTCCACTTCTGAAATTGTAGGCAAGGATGTCGATCGCGTTTTTTGCCTGCGTCTTCTTCGTTGTATGGTGCTATCCGTCCCACGTGCTTTTCCCCTTCGAACCGAAAGACCGCCGGATGAGGTCCATCGCCAATGTCGAAGAATACGGAAACGTACTTGCATCCGTCGGTCCGTTTCTAGGATGGGTCCAGTCGAACGATATGACGGATCCATGGGATTGCCCATCTTCTTTGGCCCTTTCGAATGCTTCGACCACATCGCCTACGTTGAAAAGCTTTGAACTCGCTATTCTCTCTTCGGTATAACTATATGTTAGGATAGCTCTAACAGATACTCGAGTTTGGATTTTTTAGGTGTAAGGATGTTGCGGGGCGAAGAACGTCGATATAACTATATGCTAATCATATCTCTAACAGTTACTCAAGTTTGGATTTTAGGTGCAAGAATGTCTAGTGACAATTTGGATGACCCTTAGTACCCTAGTAGTATAGTCGGAGTCAAAACTGATACCCGTTTTTTGTTGCACAAGGACGTCAGAAAGTGAATTCGCGCGAATTCTGACTATACTACTTAGTTTCATTCATCTATTCTCCACAATAATACATAAATAGTTTCATTCATCCATTCTCCACAGTGATACATAGTTTCATTTATCGATCCATTCTCCAGTGATACTTAGTTACATTCATCCATTCTCCGCAGTGATACATAGTTTCATTTATCGATCCATTCTCCAGTGATACTTAGTTACATTCATCCATTCTCCACAGTGATACATAAATGTAGTTTCATTCATCCATTCTCTAGTGATACATAGGGTGCGTTCGATTGACCGTATTCCGGAATAAGAATACATAAAATAATCACTACAAATCACTTATACTGGATTTTTTAGCCACTGGAATACTAAATGTATCCTGAATATCATATGGTAACAAGCATTGTAGCTTACAATGCAAAATGTGCCCGACCAGTGATTTCAGAGACTATTCCATCTATTCCTATTCCGGAATACGGTCAATCGAACGCACCCATAGTTTCATTCATCCATTCTCTAGTGATACATAGTTTCATTCATCCATTCACCACAATGATATAAATATTTTCACTCATCTATTCTCTACAATGATGTAATCTATTCAATGATAAATACATGTAGTGTCATTTGTCTATTCTCCACAATGATAAATAGTTTCACTCACCTATTCCTCTCAGTACAATGATAAAAAAGTTCCGTTCATCTATCTCCACAATGACAAATAGTAACCTAACTGTTCTGACATTTTACTCACACGTTTCTCTAACATGTTCTCCCAATTTAACAGCCTATAACACCTACTGCCATATATTCTACTGAGAGCCATTTCCCTGACATACCTGTAGAATCTGAGTGCAATCTCTGGTTGGTCTGTATAGAAATGGTTTGTAGCAATGCATGCAATGGCCTCTACATGTGTGTTGTCATAGTGTAGGACTTCTTTGTACACTTGACAGCATTGGTCATGTCCATTAATTCCTGTGGACAATACCATCACTTAAGTTAAAATCCAAAACAGCAGAAACCAATCATTAAAATGGAAATAATCCATGTTGCTTTACTTTACTTTAGGCATTCAAAATATCAGCAGACTAGTGGCTAATTAAATACATAATTGCTTGAACTCCTTTACGTCTCTATATCAAGGTGACAGCTGTGGATTCATAGCCACTTCTATAGCCATTCTTCAATGAACCTACCTATACCCTTATCTATTCCCTACCAAAAGGCTAACCTTAACCCTAAAATAGACATGGAAAGCAGTGAGCAATTCCTGAATTTAGCCACTTTGTATCACCATGTGTAATGCCCTTATTCAGTTCCATGGTGATCTTTGGAAAACCAGGGCAAAGGGGGGGGGGGGGGGGGGGGGGGGGGGGGATGTTAGGAAGGTTCATTTTGTACATGTATGTGCAGACATGTGGTCCAGATCCAGACCTAGTTTGACAGAGATACATGTAGGTATAGTTCCAAAACCCGGATTTTCATCATGATTGATTATTTTGAGTTACCTAAAACCCAGAATTCCAAATATTTGTAAACAAAACCCGGACCATGAAGTCTAAATAATTAGATTTAAACCTGGACCCTCTACTGCCACACATACATAATACATCATACACATTACTCTTTTCTGATAAGTCTTGTTGCCTTCAAACGTAATATAACATGGCAGTAAGCATCAGCTTAACGGTTGAAGCATCCCTATTATAATATTGGCTATCTTGGAAAGCTAATTGAACTTAACGGCAACAGTCTCATCATGAAGATCTAAACATTTGCAGTTTAAGTCAAGATCGAGATTGTTTTGTAACCATGAGTTTTTGTCCGACAAGGAATGCAACCCACAATCTCCCACACACCAGGCAAGAGAGTGTGTGTGGTGGTGAAAATTCTGTTCAACTTAACTTCAATGAGCGTCCGAGTATGTGCCAAAATGAGAGACGTACCTCGTGAATTCGAGCAATTCCAGTAAGCAGAGTGGTTTCTCCTGGAAATTTCTCTACTCCCTAGCAATTAGAAAAATAAAATGGATTTTATTTTATTTTATGCTTTTCATCAAATTAAAATGATTTTGAAAATATTTCTTTTGAAGCCGTTCAGTAAACTCACAGTATGTATTTTGACAGGCCTAAAACACTCCACTGCACATCGTGTTTTTAGACCTGATAAAACTCTACTGCTTGTTTCTTAAACACTTCATCAAATGCATGCATTCATCATAAAACAAAGCATAACAATTCAACCGTGTACCTTTTTGAATGATTCAACAGCAGTGAGTGGTTGATCTAATCTCACATACACCTTACACAAGTAGAGATAGGTATCAACCATATCTGTATCTCTTAATGCCGACTTGAGCTGTTTTTCTGCATCTCTGTACATCCCCAACCTATGAATGCCACAAGGAAATCACTGTGTTCACGAAAATAACTAACAGCTTTCAATATAAAGTGAACAAAATTAGGGGCTGAATCCCAATGATAGTAAATCCAGTCTATAACTATACCACAAAATTAACAAGACAACAGAAGCCATTTTGTTTGGCATGGAGTCTGATTAATTTTGAAATAACCTTCAAAAACTCATGAATAATTAATGAGCATTTTGTCCAATCAGATGAAGCAAATCAGTCATGTGCATGGTCCTTTATACCTGATAAAATCTCATCATTCTAAATGGCCCGTGGAGGGATTTGAATTCTGTCCCAGGGAGAAACAGAGTAAATGATTGAGACAATGGAATTTCTATTCCTTGACATCTTTCTCATTGAATTGCTAATTAGGATGAACGTTTTATATAAAGAATACTAATGAACATGAAATTCTATATAAAGTTTCATCCTAATTAAGAATTCACTGATAAAGACCCAAAGATAGCAAAAAGTACACGGAACATAAGGTACCTAGATAATAATTTTTGCACTAAACTTACTAATATCAGCAGACTACCGAGATACACAGATAATATTTTTTTTAATGAAGTTATCCAACTACCATTACTTGTTTACTGAGCCACTGTTTAGTTCCAATTATTAAACCAAACTCAAAACCGTAAAATAATAAAAACGTGCATTAAACTTACATATTTTGTGCCGGAGTCAAAAATTTAGAGTCTGCCGTCATGTCAGTCACATCGCTTTCCAAGTCTTGAACTTTATTGAGGTAAACCACGACACCAAATCCTTCAGACAAGTGAAGGTTCTTCTTGCATTGCAAAACGCCGCTTCAAACAACATAGTATGGTAATTTCTTCATGTCATTGAGATGTTCGTAATTGCAGGCGGTGATTACTCGAATATTTTGCATGGCGTTGTGAATACTAAGGTTCAATATTGGTTCATTAAGTAACCATTCCCTTGATATGTGCATTTTTCTTTCATTGCATTCTTAAAGCATTTTTGAAGCCGTTTAAAACACTCACAGCACATGTTTTATCAAGTCTAAAAATGCTTCAATGGCTTAATGTGAGGTGAGTCTGCAGGCAATGCTGGTCAGCAGTTTCCTTGCCAGCTCTGGAAGTGGGGTGGCCCTGTGAGCATCAAGGGCCATGGTCTCACATGTGGTTTGTGGATGCCATTGCTGTTGTTGGTCGTGCGGACCACCAACCTATGCTTTTGGGAGCTTGTTAAGCAAATCTCGCCACCCTTCCCCCTGATGGTAAGTATTAAAGGTAAGTATGGTCTACACTTGGTGGGGGTCAGTGACAGGGTTGCCATGGTGACTGTTGCTGGGCCCCTCCCACCGACCAAGCACCAATGCTGAGCTCATTCTGTTGGTGATTAGTTTAATTAAGTTCTTTCAGTTGCATGCTCTTCCAAATTTAGAGTGCAGCTGTTTTGCATACTGCAGTAAACATGCATGAAACTATGGAGAACTAGTGTCAATTGTACACATGATTACACATTCCATGCCATCATTGTTCTTACAGAAAGTCTTTTAACTTCCAGGCAAAATATTGGGCTGGCACATAACCCTTACATGCTCACATTTAATTGGAGAGTTATTTGTTTAAGAGCCCATTGACATATTTAAATCGGCCGTTGCTAGGGAAAGTTTGTAACCTCGTAAAACCCGGAAAATTAAAGAGTGAGCTGATGATTATTGTCAAGGTGACTCCTAGGGTAAAGTCTTGTAGTTTGATGACGTCATAAAGTGACGTCATGATGTCACCAAAATCAGAAAATTTCTAAACTCTCCAAGGATTTTTAATCTACTAGTAATTTATGAATATTTTCCGAACCTACGAATTGAGGCGCATAAAACTGAGCATGCATTTGCCATTACGACAAAAAATAAAGATTTTACAACACTTTTCAGTCCAATTTTAAGCTTTTATGGCAAATGAAAAGCCATAACTTTGGCATTTATTGTCGGTTTCCAAAATCCATGCTCAATTTTGTGGAGAACGTGGTCATTAACATTATAACGGGAAAAAGTTTGGTGTTTAGTGAAAGCGCGCTAAATGTTTAGGATTTTTAGAAACCGGAAGTGAAGAAATTAACGCATAAGCAAAAGTGCCTGTTTTGTGGTCGTGAAATAGTCGCAGAACTGTTGCTGCAGTAAAGTCTACAATAATTGGTCGAACAGGATAAGCATTTTCTCCTATTTCCTCCGACAATGGCCAGTTTTGGCTGAATACTCCAGTCTGCAATGAGCTAGCTTGATTGTCTGCAATGAGCCAGCTTTGGACCCATTTCACTGCAAACTAAAGAGCCAATAGAAATCAAGCAAAAATTAGACTGAGATTCGACTTGAAGTTGAATCTCGTGCCGTTTGCAACAGTTTGTTTTCCAACATCAAAAATAAGGATGAAAACTGACCTGTATTTTAATTAGTTGCACTGAGGTTCAATCACAACTTTACCAGGAACCCAAAAGCATTATCTGGAGACAAAAGCGTGTATGTTTGTGGAAGATTTGAGTTGAAAACCTGCTGAAAATCACTTAACTTCTTGCACTGTACTTTTCTTCATGTTTTTAGAAGCCATTTTCTCGCTGGAAGCAGCCATTTCAGCCTCTGTATCTTTGACAGATGAAGGGCTGTGTGCAAAAAGGGCGTAAGTGTTTCCTGATCAGATTCTAAATTCCCCTTTAATTTCTTTGTTTTCTAAGGGAGAATTTAGAATGTGATCAAGAGTCACTTATACGCCCTTTTTGTACACAGCCCTTCAAATTTAGATACTATTTACTAGATGTTCTTTCAATCTATCAACAGTAGAAAGAGCTCGGCTACATTGGAGAGTCTAATACAAGTTTGCTTTCCCATACATCGGCCATTTCCTGACTGACTTCATCACTGTGTTGGTGGAGCCGAACGCTTGCCATTACTTTTTTACTCGGTACAAATTATTAATTATTTCCCTTTCTCTAGGTCCAAGTGCAGTTAGGCGCCTTTCAAGTCCTGAACGATTCCTTCAAAATTATTGGATTGAGATTCTTGTCAAGTATTATTTTCTTTCACACGATAAAACAAGCTTTTCATTTCCCCCGCTACAGCTTGTTCCAACTTTTGAACACTTTACTTCATTCATTCATGAAAATCTTTCAGGTAAACCACGAATAAAACTTACAAACATGTGCAAGTATTAAAACTATCGGGTGGCCGGTGAATGCGCATAAAACTAGCCTGAGAAAACAGCCAAATCATATTGCCCGAGTCAGCTGTTTCTCAGGCTAGCAAAAACCGGAAGTCAAAATCGCATCTGCTGCTGCGAGCATAGCAACAGTGTTGCATAGCAACGAAATATGTCAATGGGCCCTTAAAGGTTGAATTATCAATAAATGCCTCTCTTATTAATCATGCCCTCACCTATAGTAACACTTAGCCAACTGAACTTTCCACCACCAGTCCTTGAACTGTGCTTCTTCTGTAGCTTTGGCTGCAAGTTCAAGGGCCTGCATGTACAACAACAACGAACAGAAGGTTTTCAAAATTCTGTATAAATCTTTGAAATATTTAATTATCTAGAAAATTTCAGAATTGCCATGAATTGATAATGATTATTAAAATTGTACTTACGTTTCTCACATCATTTTCGTGGTGGAAAATGTACTCAAACAGTGGCTAGAGAGAGAAATCACATTAATAATTTATTTAGTATGTATTTATTAATATTTATTGTACTTAAAGAGGGACTAATAAACTATAGACTGTGATTTCAATTTCTGTTCAACAAAATGATTTAAAAGTTAAGTATTTCGTTTAATAGAGATATTTGTTCATCAACTTACCTTTGCTAAATTAGGTCGCTGTGCATATTTTGAGAGATTAAGTTTGGAGACATTGATAAATGGGCCATCAGGTTGAGAAAGCATCGATGCCTGGGAGAAAATTACCCAAAAGTGAATTAATATACACTGTTACTGCAAGCCTTACCATGATGAATGTATTATTGGACAAAAAAATAAAGAAAATTTATTGTTTGAAATTAGATAATTTACATGTATGAACCAGACATTATTTATTTAATATGTATTAATAGTGATTAAAAATAAATAAGAATAAATAAGCAAACAGTAAGGTTCATGTTACATACAGTTCCAAGTCTGACATGTCGACCAGAAGCACTTGTTACAGGTCTGAAAAAAATAATGTTATCTTAGATATAATTTATATATATACGTGTATGTGTAATATATGTTACAGGTTTAATCATGCACATTAAACAATTATTTCTCGATTATGATTGGCTAAGGGCAGTGCAGTTTAAATGTAATTCAGTGCTAAAAAGTGTAATTTGGTGCAATTACAAACAAGATTTAAATTGTTTAAAAAAAATTAATGTATATGATTAATAAGTAATTATAAGTTTCCTTGTTCAATTTGGGATCAATAGTCCAATTTTGTATTCTAAAATTACCACTGAATGCAATGACTACAGATGCATATACGCAGGGTTAGCCTCATTCTGAAGTTAAACATTCTTAGATACCAGCAAGAAGGTGCAAAACGTAAAACTACAACAATACACAGTGTTGTGAATAGCCCACCTTCTCGCTGGTATTTAAGAATGTTTAACTTCAGAATGAGGCTAACCCTGCGTACATGCGTCTGTACTCATTGCATTCAGCGGTAATTTTAGAATACAAAACTAGACTATTCTCACTTGTATGTTTTTCAAATATCTATGTATGTTTTTCAATTTTTAGATATTTGAAAAACATATTCGTGTGAATTAATCCCAAATTGAACTCGAAACCATAAAAAAAATATGATTACCTGTACAAATTTGATATTAGTTTAATTTTAAAACAAACTAATAGGTTAATTTACATCACACTAGGTTATTTTTTGAACTACATGTAGGTTCATTTAAATTTAACCTAGGTTAGTATGTTTTAACCTACATGTAGGCCATATTTTATTTTAACTAGTTTAATTTTTTCAATCTGGGTGATTCTGTCCTAACCTTGAACATTGTTTACCTGTGATTCATAAGTGAAAACTTTACCTGTGAACCCTAACCCTAGGTACCTATCTTCTCTTCTTGTTTAACTGTGAGCTCTAAAACCACAAATTAGCCTTAAATACTCATTGTTTACCTGTGAATTTATGTTCACTGATGTTAGGGTTTTTTAAATGTTGGGTTAGGGCTTGGATTACCGTAAACACCGGCAGATAAGCTGTACCTTTTACCCAAAATCTTCATTGTCAATCGGGGGTGTAGCTTATCTGCAAGAACATCTAGAAAAGGTTAAATAAATTTCCATACATTAACATTTAAAAAAAATCAGACGGATTAAAACTACACAAAACAAAAGGAAAGGAAGCACTGATCTGCCATCACTTTTGCAAGCTTGGTGGTTCCTAAAGTAAAAGAACTGTTTGTCTTCTAACTGCAATGACTCCATATTGTTGTGCACACCTGGCAGCATTCTAGTGTCCAGTTTTCTGTCGTCCAATAAAATGCCTGGTTACTAAGCTTTGATGAACGCGAGTGCTAGCATGTTTTTGTTGACGTGAAATTCAGGACTATATGTGTACATTCAGCTAATGATCGACCTTGGACAAAAAAGTACCATCAAGGAAAATGCTATGAAAAGTTCTATTGTATATGTGTAAGTACAATGTACATTGTAAGTCGACATGAAGTTTAAACACTTTCAGATCTAAAATTATGGGTAAAACTATGGAGTTATCTCATTGAAAGTTTGACGAGGCAAGGAAGGTGATGCAGCTTTCTAATCTTGATTTTCCTTTCAAAATTTCCCCCCAAAAATTTGAGCTCCTAAACTCAGGGTGCAGTATATCTGTGAGTGCAGCTTATATTATCTGCTAGTGTTTATGGTAGTTCATAGGGCCAATGAAGAAGCATCATTTTTCTATGTTGTTTAGTGACCAGTGCCCTAAAAACACTAAATTAGTGACTAGCCCTAAACAGCCTAAATTTGTGAGCAATTGGGTTTGTTGAGGTTAGTATTTTTATGTTGGTAGCAGGGATTGAGCCAGAAATTGAGCCAGAAGGGACAATTTGGCCCTTTTGCAAGTGATCTGGCATTTAATTTCCTTTGGAAGTGACAAAGTGGGTCAATTTGACTATTATTGTTTTTTTTTTTCAAGGGACAAATGTTTTTTTTTTAAAGCGGGAATGGCGCAATGGCACATCCTGGCTTGTTCCCTGGGTTAGGTTTGGATTAGTTCACAAGACTATTGAAAAAGTATTTTGTTTTTGTGTTGTTTAGTAATCTAGCCCTAAAAACCCTAAATTTATAGTGACTAGCTCTAACACACTAAATTAGTGAGCAATTGGGTTTTCTGAGGTTAGTTTTTTTTTTATGTTGAGTTAGGGTTTGGATTAGTTCAGTCAGGACCATTAAATCTAGTTATAATAACTAGTGTTAGGAATGAGTTTGCAAGGAGTGGAGTGGGTATGTACATGTCACGAAAAATAACCTAAGTTGAAAAAACAACAACTACATGTAGCTTGACAAAAAAATTACCTATACTGCATGGTTGACAAAAAACAACCTAGGTTGCAAAAAACGACCTGAAGATAAATTTGACCTGTAACATATTTATTAGTCATCAGATTTATAGCAATTCATATATTTTGGACCTAAAGATTCAATTTAAATTAAGAAGAAGCCAAATATTATTTGTCTTAGTAGCACTTTAAGGGAGAGTGCTGGGTATAAGTACATGTACATGTATGTTGTGTGATTTCTTCTTCCATCTGTCAGTAACTAATTTAAAACTATTTAAAACTAATTAAACATTAAACTGAACTTCAAGATAAGATGCATATATATCTATTTCATAATATATGGTATGCATAAACATGTGTATGGCATTATACCTTGCTGTCTGTGCTGTCCTTGGTGTTCGTATTGCCTGCTCCATTGTTCCTGGCCTACCACTCTGTGTTCCTGGCCTTACAAACCCAGTGACAGGTCTGCCAGACTGTGACATAGGTCTGACGAAATAGTAAATTGTATGTACACAATTGAGCATTATTGATTTAACCACTAATAATAATTTATACTTGTAAGCGTTGTGAGTCTGAGTCTTAAAATGGGTTCTGTGTTTTTTTCCAGGTGTCACAAGACTGTGTGAAAGTGCACAATAGGTCCAATCCATTACCCTGTAATTGATGTGGGATAAATGAGTTTCTCATATTACACAGCTATGCACAGAACTAATGCAGAAGTCAAAACAATGTCTCAGGGCAGATTTATGCAGCTGCAGATTAAGATAAGGGGTCAAAACTAGCTATTAAATTAGTTTTCCATACAGTCCAAGTATAAGCTGTGCACACAGCCTCTTATTTCACATTAAATGATAAATACTGGTACTGTATGTACTAAACCAAATTTAGTACTGTTTCACGCAACTTATTACCCAGGCTGGGGGCACCCAAGTGTGCAAGGGTATACAATCACTCATAAAAAAATCAAGGAATAACGCAAATTCAATTTTTTCACACAGAATTATTCAAAATTACCTTCTCTTTTCAAAAATATTTTTTTAAATTTGGCTCGTGAATCTTTTCAGAATTTGCTGCAGTAATTCTTGGTTTGTAAAGAGCAAAATGTGATAGATACTGTCATTGAAACAGACAACGGAACGAAGTTCTGCCTGGGCAGATCTATAAAACAGATTTGATAGTACAGTACATGTACTCAGATTGGATGAAAGCCATGTTAACTTTCTATAACTCTATAGAAGTGTACATAGAAAGTTGTGCATGCTCTTGAGCTAGTTGGGAGAATTTACACTTTCACTATCAAATAAAGCAAGTGTTTTTTGTATCTTTACTTGTTTACTTTATAAAGGAAATATATATTTTTCCGTGTTCCCATAGTCATAGAAATACAAATGGGAGAAATCTAGCAGTGGAAACAATAATAACTATTGTCATTTGGGCTTGTGTTCCCATTGCTATTTCTCATTCTTCTACTTATGGGAGCTTTAAGTAAATGCAAACACGATAGACCTTTGTCAACCAGCATTGACTTATTTTATGTACATCTTTAACAGTCATTATACATGTAGGCAAAATATAGTCCTTGATTACCGTATTTCCTCGATTAAGCGCCCTGGGTGCTTATTTCAAATTTTATTGCCAAGGGGGGCGCTTAATCGAGGGGAGGCGCTTAATGGCTCACGGAAACTGGAAATTGGTCTTGTCGTCCCCGGCTGTTTCACAGCATTTACCCAAAGCATTGAAATGGGAAGAAGGCTGAAGAACGAGCTGCTTCGGGTACAAGAGCTATGCAAGCACATGGACTTAATAATAACGGACTGTGAGTTGGAAGAAAAGAAACTAATTTCCCTTATCAGCCAAACATAACTTTAATACGGTACTACATATAGGATCATGCCGTAACTTTGTAATAAAACGCAAGTTGTATGCCATCTCTCTTACTGTGCCATATTTATTGGGGGAGGGGAGGGGGGGCTTAATTGAGGGGGGGAGCTTATTTCAAATTTTGTTGCCAAGGGGGGCGCTTAATCGAGGGGGGCTCTTAATCGAGGAAATACGGTTTTTCCTTTTTTGCCTACAACTGAACTTTGCAGCTATATAGTTATTGGAATGATACATCTTAGTACTTCTGTCATCAATGTACCTGGTTAGTAAGTGGTTAGTGGTACAATGTAAGTTTGTTAGTACATTGTATGTCAGTAGGTGGTTGGATGACCAGACTTACCAACAACATACTAATGGGGCAACTTGCTTACTTTAGCCTAGCCTGTGAGTACAGCCATCTCACATTGGGAACCACAATCACAATGTGTCTCCTGAGAGAGATGTCTGGGATTTAAGGCCAAAGATTCCATACTAATGACGTTGTGCGGCCAGGTTATGGTCACATTATTTGATTGGCTCATACTCGCCAATCAAATGACGCGACCAGATCCTGGCTGCATAACATCATCAGTATGGAATTTTTGGCCTTGAATTGCAGATGTCTCCCTCGGGGATGTGTTTTGATTGTGGCTCCCGATGTTAGACAGCTGTATTTGCAGGCTAACTTTAGCCAACATTTTTGAAGACTTTTAAAAAGATTGATGGAACCTTTGTCAGTGATTATAACACTGGCTAACAGAATAGAAATGCCAGCTTTACTACATAATAGGGTTTTATTTATGACTTGTTCTCAGCAACTGCTTACCTAACACCTGGTGTTGGACCCCCCTGACTTGTTCCTGGTTTTTTTAGTGATGTTCCTGGCCCTAAGATTACAATTAACATATATAATTTAGGAAGGTGCCCTCTTTTATAAAAAAATCTAAATGAAATTATTGCAAATATTAAGTCCCACAACTGTCAATATTAAATCTGACCAAGCTTGACTGAGCACAAAGCATAACACCAAATAAACTTTTGCTTCAGTGTAGTTTCACATTTACAGTAGATCCTTGTCTTGTTACTAGTATTAAAAGGTTTTGGCAGAAATCATTGTAAATGTTTGCGTATTAAAATCTCAAATCTTCTGAATTTCCACGTGCAATCAGTCAGGCGTGAATGTATCAGTCTGATTTTACTGAACATCAACAGAGTTTTGAAGCAACGTTTGTCCTATTGAAAGATGTGCAAAAACTTCTTTACTCTTACCAGAAAACTTCTACTGGGAAAGTGCAATTCCTTTTGAATTAAAAGAGCTTTAATGCATCGGATCAGATCAGTCAGTTCGCGTAAATGGAAATTAATTGCGTCCCACGGTATTTGTCTCAGAAATGAGACACGCGTCTGGCTGACAGTTCACGATTGACTTTTTGACGCCTCTGACATGCAGGGTATTTACCAAAACCATCTTACTGTATGTTTGTAAAACTGTTTGTCATGAATTCGAATTTGTCATGCGTGAAAGGTTAAAATACAAAACTGTGCTATTAACACGTACGCTTGAAGAAATTTCGGATCACAATATTTCGATAACCTGGTCCGAATTTTCGTTTGACAATAAACAAAATATCGTTAAAATGTCGCTCGCAGGTTGCCGATATTTCGCCTTGGCATTCAAATTTTCGCGTATCTGATTGATTCTTCGTCTAAATTTCGAAGGAAAAGTTGCAACATTCGTAGGAACAAAGAGCGAAATTCGTCGAAATACCTTTGCATGACTTTTGCACAATACTGTAGCTTGGTTATGCTAATTAAAAACAATATTGGACTTCTTGCACTTGGTTTCTATCAACTTTGATTGTTGACACGCCCCTCTCCAACTATCACAATTTTGGTGCACGCTCATTGGCCAAAAGCGATTGTGTGGCATGATATTTGTTGTATGTGGATGCAAACTATCAGGTGTTATAGTTCACCACAAAATTTCGGCACATGCTCATTGGCTAAAAGCGATCATGTGACATGATAGTTGTTGTTCGCGGATGCAAACTATCAGGTGTTATAGTTCACCACAAAATTTTGGCGCTCGCTCATTGGCTAAAAGCGATCAGGTGACGTGATAGTTGTCGTCAGCCGATAGTGCCCCCTGAGAGCGGAAGACAATTTTGTGATGAACAATAACGACAAATAGACTGTGTTTGTCTCGGAACTATCGGCTGATAGTTTCCCTTGGAAATTTGATGTTCGAACTTCGTTCTCGGGCTCATATTTGTTTTAAGAACATCAAATTTCTGCGGGCAACTATCAGCCAATAGTTCCTCAACAGACAGAGTTTATTTGTACAATAGTGCCCGCTGAGAGCGGAAGACAATTTTGTGTTGAACAATATAAACGCAAATAGACTGTGTTTGTCTTGGAACTATCGACTGATAGTTTCCCTTGGAAATTTGATGTTCTTAAAACTAGCATATAATCCCTCATTGAAACTTCATTCTCAGGCTTATATTTGTTTTAAGAACATCAAATTGCCACGGGCAACTATCAGCCAGTCTATTTGCATAATAGTGCCCACTGAGTGGAAAACAATTTTGTGGTCCAAACAATAATGACAAAGAGTGTGTCTGTCTCTGAACTATCGGCTGAGTTTCCCTTGGAAACTTAATGTTCTTAAAACTAACATTACATATACAGTATTGTGCAAAAGTCATGCAAACGTATTTCGACGAATTTCGCTCACGAAGAATCGATCAGATACGCGAAAATTTTAATGCCAAAGCGAAATATCGCCAACATGCGAGCGACATTTCGACAATATTTTGTTTATTGTCAAACGAAAATTCGGACCAGGTTATCGAAATATCGTGATCCGAAATTTCTTTAGCGTACGTGTCAATTGCACAGTTTTGTATTTTAACCTTTCTTTCACCAGGATTAATGCGTGACAAATTCGAATTCATGACAAACAGTTTTAGGGACGGACCATTAGATTATTGATGGGGGGGTTGCGCAAATCCCCCAAAAAATATCGAGCAAGCTCTTCTATCGGAAAAAAAATATCGAGCAACACAAAAATCAAGAAAAAAAATATTGAGCAAGCACTAGCTGGTCTCATACGCATTTACAAATTAAATTAATAAAGGCAAAGAAATAAACCAAGGAAGAAGACTGGTTAATTGTTATGAACAATTTCCACAGGAAACCCAATACAGATCTGAAGATCACACAGACTGGTTACCAGGAATCAGTCAACATATGTAAATTATCCAAGATGGCCGTAATCAAGACAGCAGATAAACTGATGGGACGATCGATCGCACAAAGTCAAATGCACTCATAAATCGAAACCAAAACCTTAAAGACCCTGTGTCCGAGCCCATGGTGCTTTGCGCCAATGTTATGATTAGTTTGTTTATCAACGGCCGCATAAATTAAAGGCCAGCTTTTTGTCGAACTAAAATGCTCTCGATTGTTTATAAGTTTCATAAAAGAAGTACACATACACTTTGGATAACGAATTTCATAATTTCTACCGGATTAAAAACCCAATCGAGCCCACGAATTTTCCCCAGATGCTTCGAATATGATTTGAACAGTACTCGGCAGGAAGCCAGTTGTACTGCCTTTAGATTCTAATTCAGTTTACGAGTGCGACTTTTCACAACTCTACAAGCAAACACATACTCTTGCTACCTTGTTTTCATGTTTCCAGTATTGTTTAGCTGTATTTGAAGATCTCTACTTTCCTTGCGAATGATATATTGTGAGTGCAAAATGAAATGTCGCACTCGCACTCGAGTCAAACTCACAGCGAAGTAACAGCTGAACTCGGCAGATTGGAGTTTGACCCGCGGTCGTCGTTTTGGTAGCAAGACATTCTGGACGTACTGGAGGATGAAAAAAATGGTTAAGGGCATTGCTTTCTCTGCTAATAAAAATGCAAAACATATACAGATACAGATAAGTCGTAACACCTCAGTGGAGCTGAGCCGTGCGAAATTATAATTACGAATGATCTTGATGCCAGAAGTGATTGCTTTGTATTTCCAACGAAGCCCGCCGGTGCAGCAAATCCCCGGGAAACTCACGTAGTAGTCCTTTTGAACCACAAGTGTTCTCTTGTAGACCTAGAGAAAGTAAAATGTGGACTGCTGAACGATTATATGTCGAGTCGCTTCGCCTCGCTGTCTGTTCTTTCTTCGGCATTCATCTACTCGCCACTCTAGACCGGGATTCGAAGAAATATTCGACTAAAGTTTCATTTTAAAAGGTATATATATACAAAAGTTAAGATAAAAGAAAGTCAGTTAAGCATATATATATCTATCAATAATTATACGATTTCCCAAACTAGAGATCGATTTCGAAAGATTCGAGAGTCGCATAATAACAACAACGATCTTTCCGATTTTCGTAGCCTACGAAAATGATTTGCGCGCGCAAAGCACCATGGGCTCGGACACAGGGTCTTTAACGACAAAACTTACCCTGTATTAACTGTATTACTGTTATCTGGTAAACGATGAGTTCTTACTGGCCTAGTGGATATAGGGTTATAGGATCATGTGTACTGTACGCAATGTTGGCCGACGTATCGGTCGATGGTTGGCCGACATAGCGGGCGACTGTCGGTAGCGGGTCGGTCGAGGGGTGGCCGACATGTCGGTCGACAGTCGGTCGTGTGTCGGCCGACACGTCGGTCGTCCCCCCCCCCCCCTTGCTGTGTATGTGTCGGCCGATAGTGGATCGGTGGTATATCGGTAAGGTGTCGGTTATATGTCGGTGGGGTATCGGTGAGATGTTAAGTTATAATTAAACTATTCTGCATACTGTTTTCACTCAAATAAACAGTGATTTTTTTTATCTGAAGGTTTACTGTATTGAATATAATTCAGTCTAAGTATAGTAATATTCCTTTCTGTTGCGGTATAAAATGTTCCTTTATACAATTAAATCTCTCATAGCGACTCATGAAATCCCGTCAAATGCAACGTTTAATATCTTAATTTGTGTTTTTTTTAGTGTATTTTATACATTCGCTCGCGCAAGATCGATTACGTATATAAATCGCTATATCGCACCGTTTTGGTCTGTAACAGGGTACCGATTTTTTTAAATCTGGAATCTGGAATAGGGTTGCAACAATAGGGCCATTTATACGAGAGGAAGTTAGCCACACCGCTTAGCTAAGCAGCGAACGATTCGTATAAATGGGTCAATTTAAACTGAAGTTCGCGACTAATACTGACACATGTTTAGGCCGAGCTATCCCAATGAATAAACCCCGCGCCGGCTCCCAGTATTCAACATAAAATAACATTTGAAAATATTGGGGTCGCTACGATTTATTAATAAGAATCAAATTTTTACTGTAGGGCTCGGTTCTAATTCTAATATATACTCCGCGCACTCCAATCGGAGTATTATGCAGAGGCGCATGGCTGGGAAATAAATAAAGAGCTGTTAGTGTTAATTTATGCTATCTTAAGTTTACAAAGGTTAGCCTTGTACGAAAGCATTAATGTTGTGGCCTCTACAACCTTTGAAGTACATATACGTTGGCTGAAAATATCACAGTCACCGATACCTCGGCTAAACTATCTGTCGGTAAGCTATCGATAGCTATAGAGTGTCGGTGATCAATCGATCAACTGTCGGTGCATCATCAACCATGGGTTAGGGTTTAGAATAGCCAAGTCTCGGCCGAGTAGCCGTCGACTCTCGTCCGACCCTCGTCCGCCTATCGGCGGACCGTCAATCGACATGTCCACCGATACGTCGGCCGACATTGCGTACAGTACACATGATCCGGGTTATAAATGTTCGCAGGTTTATACACAAGGCTCTTCTGGTTTCACTTCTGCTGGTAATCTTAATGCAACAGTAACATTTTTGATAAAAAAATAGATCAAGTTGAAATATTTATATGAAATATAAATGGTAATGATAGGTTTTTGGTACCAGTTTGTGTTTCATCACTTCTGCTGATAGAGGGCTGATCTCTATGTGGTGATTTCTTGCTTTTGTTACTTTGACTGCCCTTTTCTCCTTTTTCTCTTAGCCTGTTTGTCAGCCACAGAATATCCATGCTTTGTTTTGGCATTTCCCATTAATTATGTGGCTTTCTTTAATTTCCAAGGCCCAATCAGGAATGCTACTTGAGCGGGCTGGAGTGCGTGCAATGTAAAAAAACAGTCACGCTAAAAAAACTTATAGGATTGTTGGTACAAATATATTGCATCAATATAACTGAAAAAAATATTTAGGTAAGTTCAGAAAAAAATATCGTGCAAGGTCATGGTGCTTTAAAAAAATATCGTGCAGGGCTAGAATCAGAAAAAAAAATATCGAGCAACTAAAATTCACGCAACCCCCCCATCAATAATCTAATAGTCCGCCCCTTACAAACGTACAGTAAGATGGTTTTGGTAAATACCCTGCATGCCAGAGGCATCAAAAAGTCAAGATTCTTATATAATAAAAGTCCCCGTCAAACATGAACTGTCAGCCAGACGCGTGTCTCATTTCTGACACAAATATCGCGGGGGCGTAATTAATTTCCATTTACGCGAACCCGATGCATTAAAGCTCTTTTAATTCAAAAGGAATTGCACTTTCCCAGTAGAAGTTTTCTGGTAAGAGTATAGAAGTTTTTGCACGTCTTTCAATATGACAAACGTTGCTTCAAAACTCTGTTGATGTTCAGTAAAATATCAGACTGACACGTTCACGCCTGACTGATTGCACGTGGAAATTCAGAAGAGTTGAGATTTGAGATTTTAATACGCAAACATTTACAATGATTTCTGCCTAAACCTTTTAATACTAGTAACAAGACAAGGATCTGCCTTTAATGTGAAACTACACAGAAGCAAAAGTTTATTTGGTGTTATGCTTTGCGCTCAGCGAGTGAGTCAAGCTTTAAAGCGGGAACCACACAAGATGGACTCAACACGACTGCACGAACCTAGACGAACCTGACGAGAGAATGCCACGCACCGACGGTCTGGGAACTAAACGAGCAGCCGTTGTTTTGTTTATTTTACGGCTCACGATATTTCGATAACTGCATGGTCCGAATTTACTTGAAAACTTTATGGAACGACTTTTACAAAGATCTGGAAGGCTGAAGGATTTGAATATTATTGTGGATATACGGATAACGTTTACAACATTGAACACTTCCGAAGTTGGGACGTGCGCGAGTTTTATAGTAACGCATTCCTTTCGTTTATTACCCTTCCGGCCTTCGATTCAAACCGGGTTGAAAGCATCAGATTTCTATTCTTAGCGGAGCCATTCTTAGCCTGATTATACTGACTGAACTGAAGTAAACTCTACAGTTATCCTCCTGTACCGTTCGAAAGTGAGCCGTAAAGTTCAGTTAGTCAAAGTCCGAATAAAGTTTACACTCAGGTTGGTCGAATTGACCGAGTGAGCCGGAAAAGATAACTTGATCTTTGACGGGCAAGGATCGAAATTTCGAAGGATCGAAATTTCGAAGAAGCGAAGTTTCGTGCGAATATTCGCAGAGTATCAAACAAAATTTTGCACGATATTTTGTAGAGTGCAGCGAATTTTCGTGCCAACCTGTCGCAGAGCACTGCGAAATGTCGCACAGATTAAACAAAGAGCTTAACAAATTTCCGTTGTGGTCATTTTCGCCGTAAAGCCCCGAAATTCGCCGAAAGGTGTTTGCAAGACTTTTGCACAATACTGTATATGTAAGCCCTCAAACTTCATTCTCGGGCGTATATTTGATTTAAGGACATCAAATTTCCATGGGCAACTATCAGCCAATAGTTCCTCGGACACATTCTATTAATTGTATAATAGATCAGGGCCGGGTTGTTCAAAGCCCGATTAGTGCTAATCCAGGATTAATTTCCATGACAACCAATAGGTTCTATGCAGAGTTAATCCAGGATTAACACTAATCGGACTTTGAACAACCCGGCCCTGGGCTCTAACTTCATGGTCGTTCACTCGTCCAAAATGAGTAAAAATCATGAAAAACGAGTAACGTTTTTTCTCCACTTGTCCGCTTGATGATTAAATTTTCTCCTTCCCAATTCAAGGATTCAGACAAAGTGAAAAGAAAATAATAATAAGGACAAGTTTGCACTTGAGACAAGTAAAATTCTAAACCTACTGGTCCCATGAACGACCAGTCTTGAAAGTTAAGTTCGAGCACTGTAGATACATCAAGCTTGCAGTCTTAATTGTTAATTAGCATAACCCAGCCACTGTCTATTGGCAAACTCATCATATGATTGGCTAGCCAGGTGCCATCTATCAATTGTTATAGACGTTCAACACAATTTTTTGCTGTGTCCTCGTTGGCCAAAAGTGATGATGTGATGTGATAGTGTCCATCCTTCACTGAGCACTATCAGGTGTTATAACTAGTTCACCATAATTTTTTTGCATGTGCTCACTGGCCAAAAGCGCTCACGGGATGTGATAGTTGTCGTCCATGGATGCAAACTATCAGGCATTATATATAGTTCACCACAATTTTTTTGTATGCTCTCATTGGTCCGCTACTTGGCACTTAATTAGGCGATAGTCACCACTATCAAAAAGTGTGTGTTGAACCTATTTGTGGCAATGATCGAAATATGCCCTGATATTTCGTCTGTCAACATTATCTGTTCTGAGAAGAGAACAGTTCCCTAGAGTGAAGCGCGAAGGAAACTGTAAGCTTCGAGGATCAGATAATGTCCAAGGACAAATATCAGGGCATATTTCGACGCCACAATGTAGGTTATTGTTGTTATCATCCTTCAAATATTTTATTTGATGTGCGCTTATATGCTCATAGGGGGTGTATTCGCTGATATTTTCCACTTGCGGAGAGAGTCACATGACGCTTTCAACCAATCACGTGCGAGAAAATATCTGATGGATTATAAGAAATCATATTCACTGTTTGAGTAGCCAATCTGAGTGCGCAAAAAGTGATATTCACTGGTGTGGTATATACTAAAAAGTTCATATTTTTAATTTCCCCCTAAGTTCCACATGCAAAATAAGCTATCGTGTCTCAAGCACAAGGATTTCCTTTTCTTTTTGCACAATCCACACACGAACTCACTCGGTAACTGGGCAACAGAGTTGTCATCCATCAACATTTCAGCGATGCCTTCTTCATCAACATCGACTTCATCTACGTACACTTGCTCCGTTAAGGCTCGAGTTTTGAGGCACCAAACGGCCTGAAAAACAATGAAAATAGTTAAAGTAACCTTAGAAAAGCAGTTCTCAAGTTTGTAGAGTATGATTTGCCTTTGTTTTGGCAGCAAGACAATGACAAATTATGTCAATGACAATGGTGAATGTCAGAAGAAAAATGACGATCTTACTGACTTACTTCCAATGATTGCTTTAATTAGCATTTTACCTGGTCATACGGATTCTTTTTTAGCAGTTGAGTGCAGACTTCGGCACATTCTTCGTGTTTTCGTCGACGGTATAGACTTGTAGCCAAAAATAGTGGGTCCATTTGCATCGGCTGAGTCGCCGCCATCTTGGATTTGGCAGAATCGCGGGCTCTGTCCTTTTTGCACGTGACGTCATCATGACGTTGAGTTGGGACAAACCACAGGCTAACCATCCTCCCATTTTGTGTATTTGTCACCGATGTTTTAGTAACGGCCATTTAGCAAATTTCCACTGGTTTTCCGTGGTGTGGACTCTTATTTACCACGATTTACGTCATCACATCCTTAAATCAAGGAAGAGCCCGCAAGAAAAAAATCCATTCTCAATTGCAGACTAGCCTGTACACAGACCTCCGTAATCCCTTCAAAGGAAGGAAAAGGTGGTCTGTACTACGGATGAGTTAATCGTGTTCCGACATAATTACTCGGGCTGCCTGTGGCAGCGCCGAGTCTTAAAATGCAAGCGGTTATTTTTTTTATTTTTTATTTCATGTCAGACGGCTTCTGCGCATGCGTTAAAGGTCAAATTCCAACCAATCAGATTGCACTGTGCTGGTCACGCAAACAAAGGTTAGATTTCCTCAGGCGCGCTCAGATAAGAAAGCTCAAAGCTCTCAGACGAGGCGAGACAAGGAGATATCAATTTCAAATAGTCATTGTCAGAAATCTATTCCATCGTCGGTGGGCAATTATGCAATACAACCTAAATTTGGGTCAGGTCCATGTTTTACGACAGAATAACCAGAGTCTTTCTACTGGATTCGGAGAGCTCGAGACATTATACAAGTCTGCTAATATGGGGAAAACTGAAACACAAAATGAACTTTGACGGCAGAAACCCTCATATTTGAGCCAAGCGGAATATTTACATGATCCGCTAAGATTTTTACAAATCTAATTAGTTAAGCAGATGTACGCAGTGTATGCCAACTGAAATGCTGTGCTCGTTTTGTGGCCTACGGCTCAGTGGGGAAACTACACGAACAAGAAGCATGAACTGCCAGCAAAGAGAGAGGAATTGATCGGAGACGTTAAATTAATTTCATCTTCAAATTATCTCATGTGGCCCGAGTGAAAGGCCAGATGGGCTCTTTTCTACTTTCAACACACAGTCGCTAAACTGTACGAAATCTCCAAGAATAAATCCCTAATGTCCAAACTAACGGGAAAAACTGAAAGAGGAAAGCCTTATGAGAAATCGACGTACATATGAAGCTATATAAGTTATCATCGACTATATGGGAGTCAAACATCGAGCTGCTATGAAACCGCTTGTGACAGTTTGTTTACGCACTTTCATGACAAACGAACGTTTCTACTTTCGACACAACGGTCGCTAAACTGTACGAAATCTCCAAGGATATATCCCTAATGTCCAAACTAAAGGGAAAAACTGAAAGAGGAAATCATTGTGACCAATCGACATAAATATGAAGCTCCAGATACATGAGAACCCATAGAGAAAACCGATAATAATGAACACGGTATTAGTTTCACCGACATTTGTGGCGTAACTGAACTCGCACTACAGCATAGCTTGAAATACTGTACGAAAACTCAAGAAATCTTCCATAGAATGTTCTATTTTTTTTACAGCTGAGAACTGTATTATTAAACACAAGAAATAAAACAATGGTGCCATTTGAAGAATTATATCATGTCAAAAGTGCAAACGAAGAAATATATATCTACGGACGCGAGCAGCTCGATCGTTTCACTTTGGTCAAACTCGGACTGTTTACGACTGGAACCTGCAGTTTTATTTTTTATTTATTTATTTATTAAGCTTCCAACAGTATTAATATAATACATTAATTTAAACAATGAGTATACTGTTGAGGATGGACTAGACAGGTGGATAACACCTATGGATTAAGTCCTCCAGGTAAAATCAAATATAAATTGGAACATAACAAAATAATACTTACTAAATATATAACAATGGTTTTAAAACTATATACACTGTAAAATATTATGAATAAAGACAGCAGGATTAATATTGAAATTACAAATGAGAGGCATTGATAAGTCTGCACGAGGTGCAGCGGCACCTGGATACCCAGGTACATGTATTGTTAATGTCAAAATTATTGATAAAAAGTTCAAAATAATGAAGAGAAATAATATTTTTAAATGAACTGTACTTATAAGATAATCTGGCCTCAAGTGGTAGAGCATTCCAGAGTGGAATGACACGGTTAAAAAAGGAATAAGCACAGGTCTCAGTGTTGCAAAATTTAGTGCTAAATAATGGACCTTTGGCAGCATTTCTAGTATTTCTAATTGGAATGTACGGTGATAAATACTTAAGAATATCAATGCAAATTAAACCTATTTTACATTTAAATAAGAAAGAAAGGTCGAGTAATTCTCTACGAAAAGATAAAGGTAAAAGGTTACAGGACTTGAGTCTGGATTTGTAGTCAGAATCGGAACAAGTTATGAATTTAGTAGCTCGCCTTTGGACTCTTTCGAGCTTCAACAAATTACGTTTGGTTGCTACTGACCATACAGGAACTCCTGTTTCCAGTCGGCTTCGAACTAGGGAAAGATACAAAAGGCGCTTAGCGGAGCTATTGGTTCTATGACCACAGGTACGTTTGACAAAACCCAGAGAGCGGTTGGCTTTTTTGGAAATTTTATCTATGTGGGCATTCCAAGTAAGGTTTGACGTAACGTCAAAGCCGAGGTCACAATAGACCTGTGTAGGTGTAATGATTCTGGAACCCATACTGTAGGGGTAGATGCATGGATTAGAAGACCTTGTCACTCTAAGGATTTTACATTTAGATGTATTAAAAGACATGCCCCAGGTCTCACTCCAGTGCAATAGGGAATCAATGTCTTGTTGGAGTGCCAGACAGTCATCAGGAGTGGTGATTTCTCTATAACATTTGGAGTCGTCTGCAAATAGAGCTAGAGTGGAATTAGGTGAGAGACAGCTGGGAATGTCATTAATATAAAGAAGAAACAGAAATGGACCTAGAATTGAGCCTTGGGGGACGCCAGAGGCTACTGGTAACCAGTCAGATGAACTACCTTCGATTACAACTCTTTGACGGCGGTCAGTCAAGTAGCTATGAATCCAATTAAGTAGGTTGCCATTTGTCCCAAAATTCTTAAGTTTGTGGATAAGGAAAGAGTGAGGGACAGAATCAAAGGCTTTAGAATAATCTAGGTAGAGAACATCAACTTGACCAGCATTATCAAGAATTTTAGAAAAATAATTTAGGACATCAACCATCTGTGTTGTGCAGGATTTCCCTTTAAGGAAGCCATGTTGGAGGTGATACAAAGAATCCTCCAAGAAAGGGAGCATGCGATTTAATAAGCATCTCTCCATCACCTTACTGACACAAGATAGTAGGGAGATAGGACGATAGTTGTCCACCAAGTCCTTGTCATCTTTTTTGTGAACTGGAGTGACATTGGCCTCCTTCCATGCTGATGGCACAACTCCCAAAGAGAGTGATTTATTAAATAGAGAACAAAGGGATGGAGAGAGTTCCAAAGCACATTCCCTAAGAATTCTAGGTGAGAGCCCATCAGGACCAATGGCTTTGTTAACATCAAGGCTCTCTAAAATCTTTCTAACCTCTGAAGTTGTAAAATGAAAAGAACTCAATTGAGGATTTACAGAAGGTAAGCAATCATACGAACTGGGAGAGAGGTTACTTAAATTGAAAACAGAAAAAAAATACTTATTAAACAGGTTGGCTTTCTCGATAGAGGTTGCTGCGATTTATCGGACCTGCAGACTAAATTGTAAACGTGTGGCCGTGTTCAGGCTAGTAAATCTAGCTAGCTAACCACAGGAGGTAGCGAGCTTCTTTAGTCTGAACAGTTTTTCTGCTCTGGTGATTAGCTAGCTAGTGGTCGGTGGAATACTTTGAAGTTCCAAGCTACCAAGCGAGGTAGCTTGAATAGAATCTAGCGCGCTAAAAGCCCATCGATGACAGATTTTAGTTATTTTAAGGTTTTGAAATGTACACAAATGTCAAGTCAGTGTTATCATCCGATCTAGCCGACTTCTAGCTCTCGCTACGACCACGTTCACTACTCGCTCCAAGGTAATTTCTCTTACCACGACAACTACCGGGTGTATTGTACGTCAATTGAGCCATCATGGATAACGAGGATCGCCAAACACCAGTCAGTAGCAGTTTTTCGCACAGTTTTAATATTTTGGTTGAAATTTCAATTGAGCACTTTGGCGATCAATTATTTGCGATTACGAAACACTTGCGCCAAGGGCAGTTATATTTCTATCTTTTAGAGGTCTTTAGAGATAGAAACAAACCAGAAGAGGGAAAAACAAAAAGTAAAACCTACTAAGTTACTAGGTCTGAACAGTACTAATTTATTAACTAGCTGCGAGTTGCTGACAGATATCTCAAGACTCTAGCTAGCTGCACGATAGTAGTCTGAACATACATACACACATGAATAAGTAGTGTTTTCAATAAAAGATCAACTACTTTAATTTACATACGAGAAAACAAAAATATTAAATTACATACATGTATATATATACTAGGGGAGCAGAGAATGAAAGTCACCGCGCTACCGGCCACTCCTAAAGACTGCTAATAATTCTTCCCTTTGGTTATTACTAAGAGGATTTCAAATGAAAGTGTATTTCATCTTCAATCTCATGTGGCCCGAGTGAAAGCCCAGATGGGCTCTTGTTTTGCATAAATTACATATCGATTTCCATTGGCCGAGAAACACTAGACGGTACACATTGTAGATTTCAGATTGCTCATTTCCTATTGTTAACGGCAATGCAAGGACGCGCTGGGAAGCGTGGGAAATAAAATAAATTCCCTTCTTCGATAGCCTATATACACAGACCTTCGTAATCCATTCAAAGGAAGGGATTTGGAGATCTTTCTATCCTCGAGGAAGTGGAAGATTGGATGGATTCGTGAGTTTGAGAACCACGCGAACTCGAGGTTTGAGAAGTCGCGCTCGTAAGCAACTCGCCTGACCGCCGAGGCTATTGATATTGCTTCTGGTTGATCGTCTCCCACAGCCATTCGCTTTGCAAAAAGAGCTCTTGAACATGGACTTTCTTTTCGTTTTGAATAACTAGACGATATCTGAAGAATAATTTCGTTTGTTCCCTGCAAATTCTTTCAAACTTCCTAGCTAGGCACTTTCTGCATATATGTTGAGGCCGACTTTTTACTTGAAATCGAGAGAAATAATTTATTCCCAGACTTGAAATGCAGCAGTTCCATGATAGCCTGTACACAGACCTCCGTAATCCCTTCAAAGGAAGGAAAAGGTGGTCTGTACTACGGATGAGTTAATCGTGTTCCGACATAATTTTGCATAAATTACATATCGATTTCCATTGGCCGAGAAACACTAGACGGTACACATTGTAGATTTCAGATTGTTCATTTCCTATCGTTAACGGCAATGCAAGGACGCGTGGGAAATAAAATAAATTCCCTTCTTCGATAGCCTATATACGCAGACCTTCGTAATCCATTCAAAGGAAGGGATTTGGAGATCTTTCTATCCTCGAGGAAGTGGAAGATTGGATGGATTCGTGAGTTTGAGAACCACGTGAACTCGAGGTTTGAGAAGTCGCGCTCGTAAGCAACTCGCCTGACCGCCGAGGCTATTGATATTGCTTCTGGTTGATCGTCTCCCACAGCCATTCGCTTTGCAAAAAGAGCTCTTGAACATGGACTTTCTTTTCGTTTTGAATAACTAGACGATATCTGAAGAAGAATTTCGTTTGTTCCCTGCAAATTCTTTCAAACTTCCTAGCTAGGCACTTTCTGCATATATGTTGAGGCCGACTTTTTACTTGAAATTCGAGAGAAATAATTTATTCCCAGACTTGAAATGCAGCAGTTCCATGAACGATATTCTTATCATTTTTTTCTTGATATTAACCGAGTACTGGACACAAAATGACAGCAATTCGTCTTAATACAATTCCAAACTAGAGTGAATCGAGCTCGGATTTTCCCACGGAGCCAGAACTAAGGTCAACATAACCGCTAAGCCAATCAGCACCCGCTATGAGGCACCAGCCAATCAGCGACTGGTTACAACATTCCTGTAACTATCCACGTGACCTAGAACACGATTAACTCATCCGTAGTACAGACCACCTTTTCCTTCATTTGAAGGGATTACGGAGGTCTGTGTACAGGCTATTCCATGAACGATATTCTTATCATTTTTTTCTCGATATTAACCGAGTACTGGACACAAAATGACATAGCAATTCGTCTTAATACAATTCCAAACTAGAGTGAATCGAGCTCGGATTTTCCCACGGAGCCAGAACTAAGGTCAACATAACCGCTAAGCCAATCAGCACCCGCTATGAGGCACCAGCCAATCAGCGACTGGTTACAGCATTCCTGTAACTATCCACGTGACCTAGAACACGATTAACTCATCCGTAGTACAGACCACCTTTTCCTTCATTTGAAGAGATTACGGAGGTCTGTGTACAGGCTATTGCAGACTGGATTTTGTCAATTATAGTCAGAATTGCATGGTTAGTCGAATGCCGTGATCTATAAAATCCAAATTGTTTATTGTATAAAATATTTAATTTATTTATATAACTAATTGTGATGACGTAAATCGTGGTAAATAAGAGTCCACACCTCGGAAAACCAGAGGAAATTTGTTTTTTACAACAATATTAGAAAACGTACAAAAATAGTTTCGTTACAAAGCGTGACAGCTTTGAAAGAGCCAGCGTTGTCTATAACTTTCTCGCGTCAGCACCGTTGTCTGGACTCTCATTTACCACCATACTTCAACCAATCAGATAGCGAGATTACCGGCAGTTGTGGTAAAACATTTCTTAGCAAATGAGCCACAGGAAGCCCGAGCTATATGTCAACAATCATGAGCCACAGGAAACCCGAGCTGTATTATTATGAGCGCGCGCTAAATCAACACATATACAGCAGAATCAAGTCAAAAGGTATTTTATTTCACAATTTGCTAAGAAATGATGGATTAAAGCATCGGTGACAAATACACAAAATGGGGAGGATGGTTAGCCTGTGGACAAACTACGGCATATCCGTACTGTAACCTCGTGCTGTACCGTAGCTCTGTAATTTGATTGGATCAGCAGGAAAAAAACAACTACAATATAAACCGTTTGTTGTCAGCACCAACATATCGATTGCCACGCGCGCAGTATTACAGACTCTTATAGGCTAATTGACTTATTTTAATGGTGCGTTTCTTTGGGAGAATCCAAAATCGGATTCTAATCCCGAATTCTTCATTACCAAAAGAAACCAAGAATCCGAAAATGGATTAATTTTGCCCTGAGGACTTCGATATACAGTTCGCGCAAAAATGACAGCAAGCAGGTTTTTGTTTTTCGAGAAGATATTTTCTGACAATTGAACTCGGCGAGTATTTCTCGAGTGTTGAAAGACAAACTAGTCACTTTTAGTTTAATAAGTCCGGTGGCTGGATGTGCTATTCTCAAGACGAAGCCGGACTGCTTGCCACAGGTACTTTCTTCAAATCCTTAGTTTCCCAAAGAAACGCTCAGTTTTGAATTAATCCGTCAAACTACAGAGGGCCTGTCCTCCGGAATAAAATCCCTGTAGAGGCAAGAGATCAAAACAGTTCCTGTTCCCGGCTGTTTATCAGGCTCAGTAATGCTATATGCTTTACACTGAGGTGATGATCAGGACCGATCGAGAAACAATAAATTATTAATCGAAGTCGCTAAAATATAAGGAAATAAATAATAGATAATAATGATAAAGCAAGCATCCACACACAGGGAAACCGCACAGGTAAACATGCGCCGCATCTCCCGCAACACGAGTCGCCCCCGTGGATGGATCATGGATATGAGCGGGACAAACTACGGCATCTCCGTAACTGTGCTGTACCGTATATCTGTAATTTGATTGGATCAGCAGGACAAAAACAATGGGAAACCATTTCAATGTCACGGCATGCCGTGCTGTAGCCAGTACTGTAGTTTGTCCCACTCATACGAAATCTGCTCACTGTACATACGTACAGTTAAGTTACTGTACCTTCTAATAAAAGTTAAGTTTAAATTTGGGCAAATTTACATTGCTGGCAGAAACAAATATACTTTATAGCGTTACGGAACGTACATAAATGGTGCAGAATGTTGTTATGTAATCCCGTTGGGATACCGTTGAGGGTATATAAAGAGGAGCGATTAATATGCAAGAATCAATTGAAGGCGTTTCTCTACTTTGATACCCAATTTCTTTAGGACATATTGTTAAGAATAGAAGAAATGTACTGACTACACTATGTATACGAAGTCCAAGGATTACGGCAAAGCTGACACAACGTAGGATTTTATATTGAATGTTACAATATTTCGGCTGGCAAACCAGCCTTCTTCAGGTACTGAGGGTGACATTGGGGTTTGCGGTGTTGAGGTGTGGGTCCGTTTTTAGTGCGGTATTTCGGTGAATTAAATCCCATATTGCGTTGATCTCAAATACTGCATGTGCGTTGTTTGTGTTTTCAAACCTGCGATGTTCGGTGAAACGAAATGTTTGCGGTGTTGTGGTTATTTTCAAAGTCAAATCCATGTAAATCACGGGACTTTAAAAAAAATTATTGCGTCATTGCGGTGTCGGTATTTTGTCAACGTTACAGCTTAAAGTGTTACAAAATCTTTTTAGGTCTTGTACTGCCCCATGCAATACTAGCTAGGACCAGCAGCATCGTTGTCGATGTACAAAACAGGACCAAACAGTCTATTAGTGCTAGGTCCAGCAGCATTGGCTGTGGTCGAACTGATGTTTACACCGATATTTGTAAAACAGTGATGCTTACCGCACCAATCATAGTTTTTGGTGTTTCAATTGTTTTGTGTGCGACCTCGTTTTTAGTGATTTCAGTGTGTGTTCGTTACTCGGGTTACGTGGCGATTTCAAAGAATATCTTTTAGTGTTCCGTTGCTTTGTGTGCGACCTCGTTTTTAGTGATTTCAGTGTGTGTTCGTTACTCGGGTTACGCGGCGATTTCAAATAATATCTTTTAGTGTTCCGTTGCTTTGTGTGCGACCGCGTTTTTAGTAATTTCAGTGTTTGTTGTTCGGGTTACGCGGCGATTTCAAAGTGTTAGCCACGTGCACCTCTAAAAGGATGGTTGGTATAGGGCGCTGTTACCAGCTTCAAAAACTTCATTGTTACACCAGTGTTACCCTCTTGTGCGACTGCAGCCATTGTTGTCTTTATGCAAACAGTGGCTGCGGTCGCACAAGAGGGTGAAACAGTATTATATTTGTCCTGCCGTTCTTGTTAGTTGTATTAAGATATGGGATAACACTCCGGTGTAGCAAAAGCCGTTTGTGTGGCGTCAGTTTATTTATTTCCCGAGTTCTCGTGTATATACCGATCGTGACTGTATCTCGGACTGTATCACAGGAACTGACGTCTAGGATGTCGACTGGTCACCGAACACAGATGAATCGGGCGGGACGGGCGGGCTGCGAAACTGTTTTCTGTTACTTTTCTTGCGCAACGAACTACTCCAAGCCAGGTGTGGCTTATATACACCTTCTTGGCCAATCAGAGGGTGGCTTTTACGTTAACAATACCTTGCATGCATAATATATATTATTCAAATGACTTTGAATAGTGATGCTCACACCAAACATAGTTTCTGGTGTTTTCGTTGTTATGTGTGCGTCCTTTTTCAGTGATTTTAGCGTTGGCGTTTGTTGCTCAGGATACGCGGCGATTTCAAAGAAGATTTACCATTCACGGTGTTAGCCACCTCCAAAATGTTGGTACGGCGCTGTTAACAGCAGTATTAACACCAGGTAAAAAAAACTTCATTGTTACACCAGTATTACCGTCTAGTGCGACCGCAGCCAGTGTCGAGAGATTTTGGTCAACAGTGGAATGAAATAAATTTGCTCTAAATCTCTCTCTAAATCAGTGTTTTTCATCCACTCGAATCTCCGTTACCTTCACCAAAACAGACTCGGAATTTGTTCAACAGTTACCCCTAATTACGGTAAGTCATATGGTAGACATCTCGGCTCTGGTCTCACTTTCATTTATTTTGACCTGAAGAGACGGATCTCTGCTAAAGTAGAACCTGGTTATATGGAAGTCCCCGATATCTCGAACATGTTTTTTTTGAGCCAAGCAAATAAACAATATATTAAATGCATTACTGAGTAATGACTCTTCAATAAAATCATGAACATTCATAGTCACCCACTAGAAGAAGTCCTACCTGGATCGAGTTAAACGATCCCAGGAGCGTCCATATATACTATACCCGTGAGTAGCGTATGACTGGTTTGAGCTGTTTTTAGAACATGTTTCCCGGGTAACTGCCTTCTGACTCTGCTGCGATCGTGCATATGCTTGCCGTAATTATCGAGATTAAGAATGATATATTGTTCTTTGAGGTGATTTTACTAACGCTGCATTGTCCTGACTATGGTTTGATTGGATTCCCAGAGTGCGGGCACGTGAACTCCCGTGAGATCTGTTCTAAATATAGCTCAATCCGGTCATACGCTGACTCCCAGACCTAGTATGCGAGATGGACGCTCCTGGTAATGGGCTCCTGACAATCTTCACTAAGATTAAGAAATAAGGTTAGCCCTATAATAATAATTATTATTATAAGAATAATTATAATAATAGGCTTTCTTTATAGAGGGTAACACTTGACAGTAACAACTGAACTGATAATTTCGTGGCTCTCAAAGCAAACTTTTTAAGATGAAAAATAAAAGCAAAACATTTACAGTTTAAAATATTTAAAAAAATGCAATTGTGATAATAATCGTAGTATCAACTAACAATTAATTATAAACGCGAAAAACTACAATTTACTAATAGAATAAGAATTCAAATAATAAATACATTATATAGACAAAAATCATTACTACGATTCTTCTTTAAAGATAGGTGATGCCAAAAATTTAGATCAAATGTCAATGCGTGAAGATGTTTTCTGGCGAGTTAAAGTGTTTTAAATATTACGTTTAAAACTAGCGACACTATTTGCCCTAAGACCAAAAGTGAATTGGTGGGTTGCACTGGCGGCCATGTTGGTTGGTAGGAACAAAAGAAACCACATTTGCTTCTTTTGTTCCTACTAACCAAGATGGCCACTACGCTTTTGTGATTGTATTCCCTTAGGGCTTAGGAATGATTGCAACCCAAGAATACAGAACGTTTTAAAAGTAGTTATGTAAATAGATTATTTTGATTTGTAATTACAACCTAGCAGTTCAGTGTTAATGTATATATTACTTAGGCCTACGGCAAACGTCGAACTAGCCATGAACTTAATTCAGTCGAACCTATTAATTTTGAAATAGGCTCATGGACAGTACGACGTTTGCCGCAATTGAGATCGACCTATTCAATAGGTACGAGTCCAGCATGAGATTCGAGTAGCTAAGTCGGGAATTACGACTCTGGTGCGACTTTACGGCAAACGTCGTTCTTTAATAACACGCGCCGAACTAAATTCATAAATTATGTAAAATAATAAATAAATCATGCAAATCGTATGGATTGTGCCAAAACCGTGAAAACAACATCTCCCCCATCTCCCAAACACTGATCCCCCCCTGGTGAGCATGCGCTGTACAAAGGCGATTGGCGGCCTATCGAAAGCGATTGCCGCATGACGCTCTGCCGGAAATGTGTAGTTCGTGCTTTGACGTCACAAAATACATTTGCCTTGAATGCGAAATGCCCTTTTGTAATAAATGCTCAGTATTCGAAAGTAATGAAGACTTGTCTGGCTGGAATGCCGGCAGAAGTATTGGCTATTGCGAATGTTGCGATATAGCTCGCTTTGAAACGCTTCTACCATATGAAGTCAAACCATCCAGAATGTCAGTGAAAACTGCAGAGGTTTCAATGTGTGAATCGCAACCGCTAGAAACACGGCCAATAACGCCACTTGCAGTGACAACCATCGTCTCCTATACACGGCACCGAGTGCTGTGTAGAACGCCATTCTTCTGTTTTGAACAATCATTTTCCACAGAAAGGCCTTTCTTTAATATATTCGACCGAGCGCTGTATTTCGCCATATCACTAACCGCGGGCGAAAAGTGAAATGCGCCAGGACACGTGTTAGTTCCCGTGATTTAATTAGGCGCAAGTGAATTAAGATCAACATAACAGTTCGACGTTTGCTGCCACGTCGGCCCTAAGTCGATCTTCTACCGAACCATTTTTTTAATAGGATCGGCGCGACTTAAGTTCGACGTTTGCCGTAGGCCTTAGTTGTATTTTAATTAGCGTATCTTTTTTTACGAGGCTTTTATATTGGAATTTCGAATTCTTGTAACATTTGATGTATTTTATCGAATACAATAAAAACATTAGTAGCAGTAAAGAGATAAAATATTCAAGCGGTTAAAAATAAATCCGAACCATAAAACTTACCCATAACCATTCGAAAACACGTTCCCAACGAGGCTTTAGGGCAAGGGTACCAGGACTCACAGGTAAACAATGAGTTCTCGCTCGCAGGGCATAAAGATAAAAATGTATCACCTTTTGAGACCAGATAGCCGCTTAGCGTATAACGAGGGGGACATTGGGGGGCTGTCAATACCGCATCACCGCATGTAACGTTGACAAAATACCGACACCGCAATGACGCAATATTTTTTTAAGACTCCGGTGATTTACATGAATTTGACTTTGAAAATAACCACACCACCACAAACATATCGTTTCACCGAACACCGCAGGTTTGAAAACACAAACAACGCACAACGCAGGATTTGAGATCACCGCAATATGGGATTTAATTCACCGAAATACCGCACTACAAACTGACCCACACCGCAAACCCCAATGTCCCCCTCTATAACTAGTGCAGGGTTGGGTACGAATCCCAGGACTCAAGGTACGGACACACGCTAACATTGCGCTCAACATTGCCGGCAGTGTTACAGAAGTAGGATCGAGTTCTACTTCGGCAACATTGCGCGCAACAAATTGCAGTGTGAACAACAATTGCTGGCAATATCGCGCGTAATGTTGCAACGTGTTCCCGTACCTTAAGAGGCCGGCAGACTTCACCGTTTGCAACCTGAAATGTTATTCAATAGCCTACCCCTAAAACAATACAACCCTAACCCTAAAACAATGAGATTCTTTATCAGTGAAGTCCAATAGGATACGACCTACAGAACAGTAAAGTCTAACAACACTAGGGAACGTGTTTGTACGTTTCAAGTTTGGTTCAGGTTTGCATTTATTTTTTACTGAACCGCTTCAATTGTATCTCGTTACTTAGCCTGCGTAGCTGGCGGTGTCATCCACCGCCGCCATCTTGGCCGAGCTGCGTAATGCGATCTGGTTGCGAGCCAATATTTTGTCATATACCCCGGCCCCTCTCCGCTATGACAAAATATTGGCTCGCACCCAGTTCGCATTATGCAGCTCGGCCAATATGGCGGCCCCGACACCGCCAGCTACGCTATCGTTACTGCACTTTAGCAACACCCGAACCAAATATATGTACCGAAATGTTTCTTTATTCTCACAAATAAGTTCTGCTATTTATATTTCTCTGTGGGTTTTTCCATGCTAAATCTGGATTTTATTATTAATATTTTTTTTACAATAATACATTGAATTAAATAGAGAATGGGAATAGTGGCATGGGCATGCGGAGATAAGAAATTTATCTCCGAGTGTTAAACTCGATATCTCACGAGTGAGCGCAGCGAATGATATAGAGTTGAACACAAAAACATAAATCAGTTCCATATCTCCAAGCGTCCATGTATGGTTTTATTTTTGTTTTTAACAATACTTGGACCTGGGCCCGGTTGTTCGAAGCAATGGTTAGCACGTGACGTGGAAATCGCTGATTGGCTGAAAGGCGATATCCACACACGTAAAATTATCGTAGTTTTACGTGTGTTCATATACGATATTTCTCAGTGCTGGACATCCTTGTAAAACACTGTAGTTTATAGAATAATATGCTTTTTTTACAATAATAGATTAAATGACTAGCCGAAGCAGAGGCTTATTTGGCAGTAGTCGGTCAGGGTCGGAAATAAATACATATTATTGTGAGAAATACTTAATATCAATAGAATAAATAGCTCAGTTTGACAAGTTATATAATAAAAATAATAACGTTAAAACAGGGTGCTCTCATCACCTAAGTGTTTTTCAGAGAGGCCATGTAAAAGAAAAGAAGAAAACTAACTTGCTAAATGAAATAAGTAAGTAAATACACGTAGAATTGGTGGGTTGCACTGGCGGCCATGTTGGTTGGTAGGGACAAAAGAAACCACATTTGCTTCTTTTGTTCCTACTAACCAAGATGGCCGCTACGCTTTTGTGATTGTATTCCCTTAGGAATGATTGCAACCCAAGAATAATGGTTAAACATCGAGTATAAGACCCCGTATACGCGTATCCGTTTTCGTAGCGTTTTCGATTTTTTTCAGGTAATTAGACCATTGTTTTCTATTTCCTTGAGGACGGAGAACAATACAAAAACGATACGAAAACGGATACGTGTGGACGGCGTCTAAAACTGTGTTGTAGAATCGACAAAGAAATTTATACGCATGTATAGTCAGAGTGTGAAACGATTAATTATAATACTTCGTTCACGAATAAATGGGCCTTTTGCAGCTGGACATTTACGTGATTGTACAGGAATGTACTGGATGGCAAAAAAATATTGAACTTCATTTTATTTAGAAGCCTTGTACGAGATCGGTATTGTTATCAGCAAAACCTGTTTGTAAATGCTATTTTTCACCTCCAATCGATTGTCGATCTTTCTAAAACAGGGTTTTTAAAAATGGCTTGCTATCCAGCATCCATGGCAACGTCTTTCTCATGGGGATTACGAGCTCATTCATTCGTTAACGAAGTATTATATCAGCACGCGACTGTTAGCTTGCAAAAGGCCTATTCAAAAGAACCGCCTGCTGCCCAAGGGTAAGACCTCCACTGTCATAACAAATGCCTCCCCAGGGTAATCGATAAATTATCAGAATCCAAGGGCGTACGTTGTCAACTCCGGTAATTATAAATGATCGTAAATCATCAATAGGCGATTTTCATGATGGCGTCATTATACTACAACAACTAGAATCCTTTTCGAATTATTTTTCTTTATATTCACATTCTTAAACTCCTCTGAGAATACCAAGACCAAAAGAAACCGCGCAAAGGATTCTGGTAATTGTATTATGTGTTTTAAAATTGTAATGCATATCGCCTATTAAGAGCTTAACATTTTTTACAACTAAAGGGGTGGTTATTGTTTCTCTCGTATTCCCTGTCGCGGGGAAGGGGAATGACGGCTGGCGCGTACGTAGATGTATTGTCTCATGAGCAGCTTGAGTTTAGCCTACGAGTAGTATTTTTCGGTGGGTTACGGCTACTCGTGGGCTCCTATGATTTCAATACAGAATTCCTTAGAGCGTGCACAAAAGCGACTGAAAAGACGTTAATGGACGGGAAATTTCGAAATTCGTCCATGATCCGGTGTGCGTATATAAGTGGGATCCTGACATCATATCGGTGTTCACGACTGAAACAGACTCGAATATCAGTTCTAGCGAATATTACATTTGTCCGAGGACGAAACTTATAACTCTTAGGGGGACGATATTCGATGAGTTCGGAATACAGGTACAGTAATCAGTTCGGATAAATAGAAAAATAGTGAGAGAAATCTATGCGAGTCTTTGTTCCACAAGGCGTACGGCTTAATCAAAAACAGCCGCGTCGTCCATATATATCCTTCCGCGGAAAGAAAACATGGTGTACTTTGTATCCCACCTCTCGCCAGCTGGCTGCTGGCTGTATCAGTTGGCTTGGATATGGTTCCTTATTAAAATGTAGTGACTTAGGAAATTTCCTGTATAGTTCAGACCTCGCACAGTTGGTGAAACTCAAGAAACTGTATAGAGCATGCACGTTTGAACTTAGTTTCTAGACCAGTTTAATAGGTCTAGGTTCTCTTTGTTCTCTATCTGGATTACAGATAATGAAGTTGTCTTGATATACTGAGACCTCCACGGCGTTTGTTTGAAGCGGCGTTGTACTATTTAAGCGCGAGACTGACTTATTCAAAATCTAATTAAATATTTGAGGAGCCCGAGGGGCTGTTATTTTTCACTCAATCATAGGAACAATGATTAAATTTTGATTCATTTCAATCTTGTGGCTTGTACAAGCTAAACGGATACTGAGAAAATATATTGTTACTTTAATATAATGTAATTTAGTTACTTCGATACCCGGATTTTTACCAGGTTTTCCCTAAAAGAGATAAGCGAAAGCCGCAAGAAATGGCCAAAGAAATGATGTATGAAACCTCTTCTCTTGCTGGATAAACTTTAGTACCTCTTTGATTTTGTCTCAATTGTATGGGAAAATAACTGTTGCATTCGGATATAAATTTACGTTTTCGGCGGGTGCGAGGAAACTCGGAAGAACTGTCCCGGCCTCATACTTCTAGCATATATGTGTACAATATGGCGTAACAAAGAAGATTAACAAGTTAATACATCAATAAAGTAGATCTAGAAATATAAATCGACTAGCGGACTAGCCGTTTTGTGCCTTGAAAGGTAACATAAGGTCAGGCTCAATTGCTGGTGAAAGTAGACTGGGATTTTATTCTTCTGTTGTGATATTGTTCAGGGGTGGTGATTGCCAACCGATCGTAAAACAAAGACTCACAGGTTGAAAAAGGGCGCTGTTTTCCTTCGAGTGGGTCGATGACGGAAAACTGGTGATGGATTCTTCCGAGGTACGTCATTATTAAGCGTGTCGAGCGAGCTAAGAGTATTCGAGATCTGCACTTTTCTAAAGTCTCTTCAATGAGTTAATGATAAAGTTGTTCGTTCATCCATAAAACAAACCTTTCCAGTATTGCTTCACTAGCACTAATGATCTTAATTTCTCGTAAAATGATTCTGTTTTCGGCCAAATCCCATACCGACTGATTAAACATTTGAAATGCTATTTTAACAATTGTGGTCTCCTAATTTCCCGAAAACGCAGCGGTTTATGCATATATGGAGTCCTGCCTTTCACACAACATAATATTCATTGTTCACATATATATAAAACGTGGTTTTAATGACAGTGAGGGGGGAAAAGCACATGCGATGCGAAAGTCAGTCAAAGAAAGATTAAACCTGAAATCCAGCTGCCGTCCTGTGTAGCAACTTCAAATGATAACGGCTGTAAACCAGGAATCAATGAAATAAAAATGATTTTGCTTGCATTTTGTTGTTTTCTTCAGCACGCCGTTGTCACAAAAGATTGAAAGATGCCTTGCGGCCACATGCATAAATGTTTCAGTTCGGCTCCAATTTTTCATGACTTCTAAAATTAAAACTCAATTACCGGTCCAGTGAGCTTGAACTCCATTTTTTGTCGGAAATCGGGGAGCTTCAGTCCAATGCAGTGCTTTCACACATCGAAGACCAAAAAAATGATTCCAGGAAAAATCCACAAATGCCGGCGTATTACTCAGAACTGTTTGGGTAAAAAAATCACCTTTAGAATTCTAAGAAAATCTACTTTTGATAATCGCTTAAGATAAAAAGTAAGTACTACAATAAAATCAAATGAAATAAAAGCGAAAGTTTGGTTGCTTTGCAGGTAGACTTGTCACTGAAGATATCGGCTTTGTCGGCAGTTTGTGACACCCCACGCTTGACTGAAGGATAAAAAGCAACAAAGATGAACTCTAGTCCTCAGACAACTTCGGAAATTGTGATTTTTTCCCCTATGGCTGCTTATGAGTAAGGATTTTTGATCCGTGTTGGGGCTCTGGAGTTATCAGATTTTGTGTGGAGGTTGATATTAAACATAGACGCGACGCGTAATTTGTCACAAGCGACGCCTTCGTTCTCTTGAGCGCGCGTGACGCTTAGCTGAAAGTGTTACCCTTTGTTCCCAGCTATTGTGATGTCACTAAGAGAAGCCAATCAGAGGCCGGAAGTCCTTGAACCAGGCCTCGCATCCGGTGAACAATAAAGGCATTATTAATTTTACATCTATTTGAGCGACCTGCACCAGCAAGAAAAAGTGAAACCTTTCCCTCTTGACACACGGCTTTTTTTTTACCCCCATTCGATCAAAGGAAAGCCGGTTTATTTAATTACGAGGTTAGAGCTTCCAGAGAAGTATTTTTTGGCCGATTGCGTCGCCGGCAACGTGCTTTGAAACGAGCACGCAGTCGATCGATTGCGTTTTCGTCAAACTGGCAGCGTCAAACAACGCTTGCCGCTCACCGATCGGGAGCTTGGATATCATTACACATGGAGAAGAAACTGCCAGATGCAGTTCTTTTGGAGATTTTTCATTATTTATCCCGCCGAGAACTCGGTTGTGTGGCGAAGGTTTGCAAGCAATGGAAAAGGATTGCATACGATCCGTCTTTATGGCGTATTGTTGACTTGAATGAGTTGCTACTTTGGACTGTGGTGAACGAAGAAACGCTTCTGATGCTGATTAGGACTCGCTTGTCATCGGCTAGAGCGATAAATCTTGCAGGCTGTACTGTAACACCGAAAGTAGCCAAGGAGTTGGCCAAGAAATGCCAAGGATTAAAAAGTCTTGTGTCGTTTGGAGCGGAGGTAAACAGCGATCGCATTCGTGACAGCATCAGAGATTTTCCAACCGGACTTGAACTCATGGATCTGAGATATTCATGGGGCGATTTTCGCTTCATGAGGAAACTACCTCGACATTTTACTAATATGAGGTATGTAGGATTAGGTACAGATTCAGCCGAGTGCCTCATCCCTGATATATTTACAAAAATGCGTTCTCTAAGAGTGTTTGAATGTACTGATTGCGAGGTTCTGACCGATGACGCGTTGCTCAAAATCTCGCTGAACTGCCCCCAGCTTGAGTCAATATGCTTGAATGAGTGCAAGAATTTCCACGGCAAGTACCTCCGTAAAGTAATGGAGAACTGCCCTATGATATCGACGCTCTTAATTCGTTTCACCAAGCTCAACGACGAAGCTCTTATGGCAGTGAATTGGGAAAAGACCCGAGTTCAAGAACTTGATCTAACCGGATGTTATTTTGTTACAACAACGGGTTTGTCCACCGTCGTCACTCGGCTGCCCAATGTACATTATTTCAAAATGAATCAGTGTGGGTTTCGTCACATTCTACACTTACGGGTCTACCAGGAAATCAAGCCAACTGCGAGCTATTCGAACCTGGAAACTTTAGACTTAAGGTGGAATTTTCTTCTCTCTGCTGAATGCTTAGAGGGCGTCTTACGCCAAGCTCCTAACATTCGCTATTTGGGGGTAAGCCATTCCCCTAGAATACCCCCAGCAGTGCTGGCCGCTATGTTAAAATTTGTTCCAAACCTCAAGGTATTGGAGTTTGGACCACTGCGTAAGGAGAGCTTGTCTGAAAGTCATCTAGTGCCGAATTTGATCAAATCCTGTCCAGCCCTGGAGGCGGTGTCCCTGATCAATTTTAAACTGATTGACGATGCAGATGCTGGCATGTTGCAGGAATTGCGGAGGAAATGCAAAAACATCAAGGAGGTTAAGTTATGTAACCCCAGGATTGAGCATGTTGCCATTGGAAACAATGGTGAAACAATAACTGTCGAAAGGCTGCTAATAAAGATGGAAAGCTTATTGCCGAGCCCAAAGAATACGCTTGGTAAGATAATTAGTACGTCACATAAATAGACACTTGCATATACAATTTTGTGGAATAACAAAGTTATTTGCCTGTAATTTGCTTTGGGACCACACCCAGTGCACCCTACCCCCATTCTATGTTCTACCAACTTTGCCTTCAAACAAATTAAGTAACAATGCATGTGAGATGTTTAATTTGGCCACACATTATAACTCGATTGACCTCTGTTATGTTTTGATAGTTTTGAAATTCAATAGCTGAATGAGTCTGTCTACTATTAAGAATATCAACTAGGCTGAAGTCACAGAAAACTCGATGTGTGTTTGTAATGTGATCTGTCATGTAAAAACTAGGCAACATTCTATTGTTCAATGGCAACATAAAAACATTCTGTTTGTTTTTTATATTGAGCACAAATTAGCGCAAATCAACAAAATAAAATAACTTTAATAATAAATAATAACTTTCCGAAATCAAGTCCACTGAAACTGCATTTTAAAAACTCATTCCCTTTGTGTGAAAACATTTCGTCCAATCAGAAAAGTACAAAACATTGACCAAGAAAACTTTCATATTTTTTTTCTCACATTTCAATTTCAGCATCTTAAATGTTCTGAGTGTTTTCACTAGATGTAATTCAAATAATAATAATTATTATTATGTTAAAAAAATGAGAAAATAACATTCTTTGAGCTTTGATATATTTTGATGTCTAAGCCAATGAGGTGAGAGATTGAAACAATACCACAATTAGCTCCTTTCTGCATAATCATTTCCATTGAACTGCCTAGTTCTTGGCCATACTGTTACTTTAAAATGTTGATAGCACCAAGACAACGGTTACTTTGATTCTAAACCAATATTGGACAGGCATTTTGATTTTGTATAAATAGTCCAGATTCGTATTCGAAAATTAAAGCTGAATGTGATGAATACAGATGCATTTATACAGGGTTAGCCTCGTTCTTACGTTAAACATTAATAAATACCATAATAAATGCATCTGTAGTCATCGCATTCAGCAGTAATTAACTGGACTATTCCACATTATGTATACACAATCAAGAACATGTAAATAACTCATCTGATGGTGGAAATACTTTAAGTAATGCTCCAGCTAAGAACAGGAGCGCTGAATGGCAAGGGATCGTAAAAGGTGTTCATTTTCTATTCTGATCTTTCTCGTAATGTCATTGTTGATACTCGTACATTCAATAGAAAACCACCAACATAATATATTTTCATTAGATATTTTTTTTGTTTCAATTTAGTTTTGATCAAACTACTTGTGGTCTGATTTCTAAGAAAGTCGTCAGTGGGGAAAGTTCTCAAATTTGTGATTCAAATATATTTTGTCTTCCCCTTTCCGATTGCCTGGATGGTGATTTCTTACAGTTTTCACAGACGATACCTAAGGCATATTCAAGTAAACTCATTAATTGATAATATTGGGAATTGCTCATTGTCACACCCTATTGTCTTTTGCTCCTGTTCTTTGGCAACCTATTATTTAATAGTATTTAATTAATCCTGAGTTTGATTTGTCAGGTTGTATTGGTTCAGAGTCACTGTGTCATTCTCTTTATTATATTATCAATCTCATTAATAATTCATGAAGGAAAAACAAAGTAAATCAAGTGTGATAAAGTGAATTAAAAAACTGATACAGATTCATCCTGATTTGCATAAACTTTGCTTCAATTTTCTCAGCCAAAATAGGTCTATTGCCAAAATAACTGAAAAATACAACTCTACATCTAGGCAATTGATAAGCCATATATTATACAGAATTTGTGTCTGTGCTTTATCGGATTTACTAACTCTCGCCTCTGGCTCGAGTTTGTAAATCTGATTAAGCATGGCTACTATTTCTGTACCTATTACTTAAAAAACATTCTACAAGTACTAAAAGCATCAGTACATGCCCCTGTTATATGGCCCAAGTGCGAAGCATGCAGGGCATTAAGAAAAAGGGTGGGGACAAGGATCCATAACTTACATTATCAAATTCATTAATAATTCATGAACCAAAACAAAGGATCTGTAAATCTGATATTTTTTTCATCCTGATTTGCATAAACTTTGGCTTTGATTTTCTCGGCCAAAATAAGTCGGATCGCCAAAATAACTGAAAACATGACTCTTTACATCTACATGTAGGAGCTTTCAGCTCGAGTTTGTAAATCCCATAAAGCATACCTACTCATTCTGTACCTATCACGTACAGACCCAAGCAAGTTTGATAAGATGTTTATTATATGGCTCAAAAGTTTTAAAACCAGCTTTGCTTCAGTTTGTGGTCCGTACGGGAAGTTATGGACCTCTAACTGACCAATCATAGCCCACAAAGCTATGTCGCCATATAATAAGGGATATTATGGATTTTGGTTTGGTAAAATGTTTTTGTACCAGCTCACAGATTGAATTATTCATGGTTTTATTGATTTGTGATGGCATGGTGAAAAAGGTTTTGCCTTTTAGTTTGTTCAAATCTTTTTTCATAACTCAGAAATCTAAATATACGTAATATAATAACATCCATGTATCATAATTTTTTACTGCTCTCCTCTCCAAAATAACTTTGTAACAAATGTTTTCATCATAATATTATTGGAACATATATTTTTCAAAGATGTTACAAATGTACCAGTATTAAATAAAATCATTGCATAGAGGAACAAGAAAAGGATAGAGAGATCTGTAAAGTTTAATGGTTATACTTGTATGACTTTTAAAGTGTGTGTAATTCATGTCTTTGGAAGATTTCAAATAGAGCTTGTACTCGTGTACATTGATGGCAAACATGATTGCTTTAAATACTTTGTATAAATTATACACATGTAGACAACTCCAATCCATTATGTTGGGTACTTTTATGACTGTTTTATTAAACATTTAAAGAGAAGGCAAATACAGAATAGTCCATCAAATTATATTTGACTACATAATTCTAAGTTGAATGCTGTTTTAGGTTTGATTCGCTTTATCAAACAGTACCCTATTTTGAATATTTTTTGGGTGAATTCATTTCCAATGTATTTTTTGAAACCTTGGTTGGGATATAAGGTTGTTTCATTGTCTTCTTTTAAAGGCATTTTTTTTATTTCAATGATATGATAGAGACATGTATGCATTTTTGCATGCTCAATATTTTGCTTTATTTTTGCTGAAAGCAGCACTGAGGCCTTCAAGCTACAGTATGAGAACTTCTGCACAATGTCCAGAATCAGAAAGTTCCTTTAAGGTAAACTTCTTTTTAAATACACTTGATGAACAGTATTTTGAATTTTGGTTTAATTTGAGAAAACCAATTCTTCCAAGTACTTTAAATATATCTCACATTGTTACCTACAAATAAGAAATTTACAGTAAACATGTACTACCATTTTGTTATTTAACATACCACACTATCTTCCAAGCTGAACAGTTTAATGCTGCCCAAGTAGCAATAATTTAAAGTCAATATTTGTTTGATTACCATGCATGTTGCTAGGTGATCTCATAAACAAAAGATCAACACTGGCAGATTGATTCATAATTCACTTTAATTTGTCAAGGCTAGATCTTTCTGTTACAAACCTCAGATGGTTATAGTATTAAAAAATTAATGGCTGTGATATTAAATTGGGAAAGATAACTACAGAATCTATGTATATTTTGATAAGACATCACAAATACTGCTGAGAACCAAATTATAATTACATTTACATGTATGAGTTCTGTGTCAGAAAAATATACGGATCGAGCCAGAAAATGATATTTAGGTCTTAGATTCAGCAAAACACCATTAATTTTATTATTGTTGTTGCAAACATAATGTGCAGGTATTACAAGTTTCAAGACTTTAAAAGTAGTTGTGTGCATTAAGTAACAAATGTATGATAAGGGTATAAAAGAAGCCAGCTTTATCAGACTATTTGAGACCAGTGGCTGCCAGGTTATTTTGAAAGCCCTGAATTGGGTGTAGTTCAGGTTTATAAACTTGCAGTTACAGACGTTATCAATGTTACAAAGACTAACTAAACAAAGTTCAGTATACACATTATATTTATATGATCTGTATAAAATTTGTTTTTAATGGCATACGTAAAAAAATAGTGTTATTTCTAGAAAGTACCAAATGATAATTATATACTAACAGTTTTTTTTGCGAGTGACAACCATTTAACTTCATATCTGGGGAAGTTTGAATTATATGATCTTCTTTTTCTTATTTAAAATATAGCAATTCAATTGAACTAAATAATGCCTTGTAATGTTATTAATTAAAGGATTTTTATCAGTTGGTAAATCTAAAAGAGAAAAAAATGGAATTTAACAGTCAGCCTTTATTTAAAATAATCACTTTAATCACTATAATTGTATTAGCTGCTGCTGTGACACCATTTAGAACTAGACAGGTCAGTACCATGATATAGATCACATTTTGGCACCACTCTAGATTATTTTTACTGCAACTGATTGTTTTTAAATTAAAGTTAATGGTTTTGTGAAAATTATCAGAGTAACATCTGGACCTCTCACCAACCACAATGGTCAGATTATCAATATGTTCAATGATGTTTCACTTTAAGCCAACATAATAAGCCAAATAATACATTAAAAGTGCAGAAAAGCTTTCTGCAGTTTCTATTATGGTGATCAATATAATTTATATACATGGACCTAGATGCAATAAAGGCACAGAGGGTAAGAATAAGAAACACAATCTAGTTACCCTTGGCCATGATTAACATGAATTGTGGTCATTTGAAGGGCTCTGCATATGCATGAATAGTAGAAGTGATTTTTGATCAAGTTCCAAATTCTCCCTTAGAGAACAAAGAATGTAAAGGAGAATTAAAAACGTGATCAGTACTCACTTATGCTGTTCTTGTATGAACCTGTTCAATTGAAAAGAACAGAGTAAGTGACTTCTGATCAAATTCAAAAGTCTCCTTGATATTCTGTTTTCTAAGGGAGAATTTAGAACTTGATCAAAAGTTACTTAATATGCTATTCTCGTACAGACACCTCAATTGTGTAACATTTCCAAGCCTGCTGTTATTGAAATGTAACTATTTCTCAATGAATATAATTTGTCAGATAGAAAAGAAAAGGGGGAAGGCTATGCAGAGATTCCGATCAAAATTCAAACTGTACTGGAAACAGCTGGTTCTGTAATAAAAAAAAATTGTACCAGTATCGGCTGATAGAAGGGGCTAGTGGAATCTCTGCTATGACCCACTGGAATAACAGAAGGCTGTTGTATTTCATTTGGCTCCATTGTCTTCAATCGGAAAGAATGAACACCTTTATACAAAGCCTTTGTCAACTAAAGATTGGCAACTTTTCCTTTTGTCTTTAAGTCTGCCAGTAGATAAAAGCTTTTCTTTTTCACTCTTTCTTCTGACAAAACTTCTTAAAATAAGTATATAATGATAAAGTACAAACTGAGTAAGTATTTAAGATATATTATGTAAATGAATGTGTGTATAATGTCACAATAGAGTATAATCAAATCTTTTGCAGTTATGGAGTTTTTGTGGTACGATCAAGAAACATAATTTGAAAACAGTTTGGGATTGAGTTATGAGTTAGTAGTATATAATTATATATAATTAATTGATACTGATAAACCATTTGAATAAATAAGTATTGATGAAATACCAGTGTTTATCTCTTTCAAAAAAGTGACAGACTTCACATAATAATAATTATATTATGAAGATGAAAGTGGTATCTCACTTTAACATTTTCTAGCCTCTTTATATACATGTAGTAAGGGTGAAAGCTGGGTATTTCATTGATAATTATATAAAGTTAAACAGAACATTACATGGCCGCTTGGATATACAAATTTTATCTTCTTGTGTTGATGAAATATCTTACTCTTTTGCTGCAATCACAAGTAAGATATTTCATAAACACTTGAAGATCAAATATGTGTATTATGTCTTGTTTTTTGACTTCTGCAAATTATGGATCACTGTATATTTTCGACTTATTTACCTCGGTGAGGTTATGTACAGTATGGCAATCAGTCAGGTCTGATATTTTGAATCAAATATAAACGAGATATCCAAATTTTTAATGGTTCTACAGACTGTGTAACTAGCAAATACCTCACTAACATGTACATTTTACTCACAATAAATATATTGTTGTTTGGCGTATATCATTCCTGTTGTTTTATTTGAGATTATTTACTGACCTGCATACATAAGGTGGGAACTGATTGGCAAAATAAAACAGGACTGGCTAACTTTACACATGTGTATGCAAATATTTAGGAACATGACACAGTCTTGCTTTGTTATTTTTAACAGCAAGAAACCATTTTTAACTCGTGTGAAAGCCTTATCACACATGGGAGCACGGCGGGACGAAAGAGATTGCAGGTCCAGAGTAGTGAGAGCAGACGAGTAGGAATTCATAAGAAGCATTGCAATCTCAACTGAGTGAAAATAATATGTTGACTAGTTTCAAATGCAGCATAACATTTCAAGATGTCAAATCAGAGTATAATCATGATGCCTTTAATGTAATATGTCCATCATCAACTAAATAATATTATGTTGTCTCCACCTCTTATCCGGTGATACCCAGGGTAATCCGGTGAACTCACACTGATCACATCTCCACAACCACTGGTTGATAATCACCAGGCTCGCTTTCAAAGTCCCACTGGAAGGATTTTGTGAGGTGTTTACGGAATCTCTGTGCCTTCTTCACTAATTTATTGTCAACCGTGTGCGAAGACTCAAGATTTGAGAAAAATATCTGCAACAGATTGAGAATCAAAGTTAGGTTGACAAAGCTCCATCTAACTGTGATTCTATGATCTAAGGCAGTGTCACACTAGGCACTGTCACACTAGACACTGTCACACTAGACACTGTCACACCAGGCACAGTCACACTAGGCACTGTCACACTAGGCACTGTCACACTAGGCACTGTCACACTAGGCACTGTCACACTAGGCACTGTCACACTAGGCACTGTCACACTAGGCACTGTCACACTAGGCAATGTTTCATGCATTAGCCACACTTGTTTTAAAATTGTGTTGCAACACAAATTGCACAAGAAATTGCATAGTTTACAACATACCAAGAAATCAACATGTCTCGTAACATTTTCGCTGCAGCAAGCTAGTTACATGTAGCATTGCACAAAGTACAACCAAGTTTTCTTTTCACTGCACAGTGTAACACCGGCCCTCTTGCAACTTGTCTCACAATGCTTTGTGTGGCCAGCCAATAAACAAATCTCATTTTGTAATTTGCATAACTGTGCCAGTCCTCTGTTGTTATCTACCATCGTTTGCATCTAAGTGTGAACATGTGAGGCAAAAACATGACTGTTCTAATTGGGTATCAAACGTAACATGATTCGTCATCAACCTTTTGAAGTTTGAAAGCGTACTAGACAAACATTCGCACTCAAAATACCAAGTTATTCTCTTCCCACATCGATAATTCTCCAACCAGCTCTGCCACTCGATTTCTGAAGTCCCCCAAAAAGGCCTGGTTTAATTTCAAGTTACGGCTGTATTTGTTTATCGTAAACTGGAGCATGACTTGATATTTTGGGTACGAAAGTAAGTCTAGCACACCTTCAAACTTCGAAAGTGTGATGACGAATCACGTTATGTTTGATACCCAGTTAGAAGCTTTCAACTATCATATAAACTCTGATTGGTCAATTGGCACCATTGCAAATTGTTCTTGATTGTCAATCAGATGGTATGTTTATATATAATTATGCTATGATGGTTGAAAGCTTTCCTCACCAAGCTCAAACCATGGACGATGCCTTTAACAATACTGATAAATAGCCCTGCCCCTCCATGTTCTGCATGTGAAAGATAGGCAACAAAGCCAAAGAGAACTTTGCAAGTTTTTGAGTTCTGTGTAAAATATAATTACACATTCGCTATTTAATATCTTGAGTACTTGCATGTTTTTAACTCGTTTTACTATTATGCAAAATACACTACATGTCGAGATAGTAATGGTTAGTAGTCACATTAACGGCTGCGGCTGCACTAGTAAAACAGTGTTGGAGATGTAAATATAAAGTATAAAAATAATATAGTGTAGTAATTACGCATAGTAAATCTAGTATATATATATATATATTTAACCATTTGGAGCACACAAAATCGTGACCCTCCCCCTTATCTGTGCTCAAAAAGATGTCTGACAAGATTAATTCCATACTAACTGACCAACAGCAAGAGTGATTGTTCTGTCAACATGCTTCATGATCAAGAACTTTCATTATTTTTGTTTCATAATTTCAGTTCTTACCTGTAATGTTACAGTGAGGAAGTTGCATCTTGTTACGATATCTACAAAGAAATCCTTTGGTGCCTCCTGAAGCTGAAAATGAATAACTCCTGAAAATGAAAAGCAAGTGTACATAAAAAATCACGAAATGAAGCTCTTGGGTAGCCCGCAATACCAGGCATAGAATAATTAAATTTATGAGAGTAAAAACAATGTAGATGGTAGAGCAGACTACATGTAGCACTCCAAAAAAAATCACTGACAGGATATGTCAGTAATATGTAAAGTGCCATGAGATTCAGTGGTGATATGGCGCTATATATGTGGCCATTTATTTATTATTACTATTAGATTTCAAGGGGAAGGAAAAGGAGGTAGGTTCCACTTCCTGGTATATGCTGTACAAATATTATGTACAAATGTATCACTATTCCAACTTTGTGCAAATTACAAAATTGAAGCGGGCCCGATAAACTCAAAATTTATTCATTACTGCCTTCAGCCTCATATGCAGGTATATTCATTATGTTTTGTTCATCATACTGTATTTGTCAATAAAACATGCATGTCAGTCTCTAACCCTTAATTAATTTTTGTCTATTAAATATATGTTGCAGGTCAAAATAAATTTCAGGTTAATTTTTTTAACCTACAACCTTCGCCATTTAAGTACGGACCGCCCGACAAAATAAGGCTATTCCGAACACTGAACGAACTCCTCTGACACATCGCAGGCATTTTTTATGACTTCGCTTGTCCCCCCTCCCCCTTCACAATGTTGGGATAGAAAGGCAACATTTCGGTCTTCTCGAAAACCAACATTGAAATGGGGGAGGGAGATTGTGTTAAAAATAGCCAGAAATTGCTGAAGAGGTCCGACTTAAATGGCAGGGGTTGTAGGTTGATTTTTTTTAACCTAGGTTGAAATTTTTCAAGATTTTAAAAAGGGATTTCCAATTTTTTGGGATTCATAAAAAAAGAGGTTTTTTTTTTTTTTTTTTGGGGGGGGGGGGGGGGGGGGGGGTTTAAAAAGAACAAACAGATTCCACCCACCCCTCCCCTGATAATTTTTTTTTCCACTCTCCCCTCCCTCTCTACGGTACTCACCGTTCCCCCTCCCTAACTCCTTTTCCCTTCTCTACCCCCCACAACCAACTTCATAATTCACTCATTAATTACACATCATTACTACTTCCTTCTTTTTTCTTTTTCGTTCACCGCCTTTAGTGTCGGGGGTAGAAGCGGAATATCGAATATTGAATATCGTGGTTGAAAACTGAGGAATATTGAATATTTGCCTGAAAAATATACTGAATACGGAATATTTCAATGAAAATTAAAAAGAATAAGGAATATCCAAAAAAAAATTAGTAGGGAATGGGAATATTTACCTCAGGAGAGCAGAGGAATACGGAATTTTTAGAGTGAAAATATTCTGCTTCTACCCCCGATTTAGTGGGACTCGAACCTGCAACCCTTCGCTTGGAAGAATGCCTTGGAAGACCAGAGCTTTACCAACTGCGCCACAGAGATTTGCGTTGGAGTTCCAGTCACGTTTTTGGAATAATATAGCTTTTCTTAACCGTGAGGGGACTAGTAACTAATTTCCATATTTAATTTTATTCACGCATGCGCACTACTAACAAAGTCGGACTTGGGAAAACTTCGCTGAGTTGCACGATTAGAAGCGGAGAAACTCTGAACCAAACCGAGTTTTAGAGAGTTAAAACCAAACTAAAAGAAAACCAGATAATAGGATTTCAACTCTCACTTTATATTTAGAAGAAAATTTCTATGGAAGAGTAAAGCGATGTCTGTCAAAAGCGATGAAAGAGAATCTCTGACTTGACAAGAAAATTATGGAAGTCAGTTTATAAATCAGCTTCTATAAATAACCAGACAGCAAAGAAGATTGCTTTAGATCTATAGAATTATAAAGCACATGGAGGACAAGAAAAACTCCCTAAAATGGCCGTGAATAAAATCATTCTCAGGCAGGTATTACATGTATAAAACTAAAAAAGTTATCAGCAGTCAGTGTCAGTTTTGTTACATAATTTGTACCATTCTCATGTTCAACAATATCCGATTAAAAGCATAGTAAAATCAGTTCACCGGCAAGCACCATTGTCCCTAATATTGATAACAACTTGTGGATCTTACAGATTTTTGCAAATGTCTGTATAATTAGGTGAACAAAACATGAGTGAACTGTACACCTGACTACACGATTATTCACCTGCACGAGACTTATTTTTCATTAAAGTACGATAAAGTCAAAGAGTAACAAAAGCCTTATTAGGGCAACTGCAGAATACCCTACCCAAGCACTGTATGTGCTTCTTCAATGGTCCTGTGAACTAATAGTAATACAAACCCTACCCCTACATTTAAAAACACCCTAACCGTCAACAAAGGGTGCTAACACTAAGTTGGGGTTTTTAGAGCTATAGTCACTAAATTTAGATCACTGAACAACACAGAAAAATAATGCTTCTTTGATGGTCCTGTGAACTAATACAAACCCTACCCTTACATTTGAAAACACCCTAACCGTCCACAATGGGTGCTCACTAATTACTCGTACATAGTTAGCAGAACAACTAGCTAGTTTGAAAAAATAACCTAGGTTAAAAAAATTCAACCTAGTTTAAAAATTATAACCTAAGTTTAAAAATTATAACCTAGGTTAAAAAAATTCAACTTAGTTTAAAAATTTCAACCTAGTTTAAAAATTTCAACCTACATGTAGGTTGAAAAAATTTCAACCTGAAATAAAATTTACCTCCAACATATACATGACAATACAATACAATAACTTTATTTATAGAGGGAAAGCATATTAACATGCAGCCCTCCATGACTAAATTAACTTAAAAACACATTATAAATATTAACAATATTATATAGAGATTATACGAGCTGCACGTTTTTGTAGGCAAAGTCGAAGTAGAAGGGTATGAGAGCAATTCCCCCAGGCAGACGAACAGTAGATAAAGACAGTGATTGTGCACACAAGAATTGTAGAAGCATAACATACATTCATGTGTGAGAAAAGGCTTGATCCTGCATAAAAGTGATAGCCTACTATTTATATTGAAAAGATAGAGCGGATTTCAATTGAGTGTCGGAAGTGTTTTGGTTTTGCGTTTACTAAGCTCTCCTATTGGCTGATAAACTAAACCAACCAATCAGAATCCAAAGTAAATCCAAATTGGGTTTGGTTTTGCTTCGGTTTGTCATTGGCTCACAGGGAAGCCATTTATGAGTTACTTGTGATTACTCGCTCCTATGATTAGCTGGCTGTGGGTAATTTGCGTTTGGTTTCACTACACTCAACTGAAAACCGCTCTACTGTCAATGTGTTTCTCACAAGCACCTTTGCATGCCCAACTTGTTCAATTAAGCTGTTCTTGATGAAAGTATTAAGAGTAGGATCTGATAGAAATCTGGATTTTTGCTATGTGTAGTGGTATAAAGAAGGGACTTAGTTTTAGAAGGGTTAAATGCCATTCTGTTTTGATCAGTCCATTCAGACACACCCATCGCAACAGTTTAGTTGAGAACTGATGTCACAGATGGATGATCCAGATTTTAAGACTGTAGTGTTATTGGCCAACATAGTAAGGTTTAAGCCAGGGTTGAGGTATTAAGCTAAGGTAAGTCATTGATGAATAAAAGGAGGAAAAGCGGACCTAGAATGCTCCCTTGAGGAATGCATGTACCTACCGATACTGGCAGTGGATCAGACAACATTCCCTTGAAGGTGGTGCATTGAGAATGGCCAGTAAGGTTAAGGAGTGGAGCCACTTAATAGCTGATGCAGAGCAACCATAAGTGTGAAGTTTGTACTGGTAAATCAGAGTATTATGATCCACTAGGTGAAATGCCTTTTTAAGGTTGATTAGCAGGCAGGGGCATAGCTGCCTTTAAGCCATTAAGCCCAGGCTTAAGGGTACCGGATACCTTCAGGGTGGTTTCCAGTCTAAATTATGTAGCGCCTCGAGGAAACATCGTAGATAAATGATCCATGTATCATTTCAAAGCTTATAAAAAGGTTTGAGTTCTTTGAAAATCTCAAATTTTCCGCCATTCCGTTTCTCCGATCTAGTGAGATGGTTTTCAGAAGCTCCGACTTTTAAAATATGTTTTCTTTGTCGCATTTCAGAGGAATCGCATTACAAAACCCTGTCGGAGAATTTCAACATTCGATTTAGTTCAAAAGTTATCATGCAGACCCCAGACCCTCCTATATAAGAACTCGCATCTTCAGCACTCATTTGGCTTGTACCTTCAGGGATTAAAGGGCAGCAATTGCTTGCTATTCCCCTGGTAGGAGTCCATTTAAGTGCGTACTGCATGTCCATGTTACTATGAAGTTGATCAGTTAAGTCTGTAACAGCAAGCTTGCATCAGTAACAGCAAGCTTGCATCAGTAACAGCAAGCTTGCATCAGTAACAGCAAGCTTGCATCAGTAACAGCAAGCTTGCATCAGTAACAGCAAGCTTGCATCAGTAACAGCAAGCTTGCATCAGTAACAGCAAGCTTGCATCAGTAACAGCAAGCTTGCATCAGTAACAGCAAGCTTGCATCAGTAACAGCAAGCTCGCATAACAAAATTTCTTAATGCCAAACTGAGAATCAGAAAGGAGTTCAAGTTTGACAAGAAAATTATGACTGTACAATGCATGATACCAGTTAGTTTTCATCATATTGTAAGTACTTGCCTATTAATTCATTAAACAGTTCTGGATGTTTACCAAGAGCTTCATCACTTGTACAAAGAACATGAAGGAGATACTTCCAGTGTTCAAAGGCATCATAAACTGAAATACAACAGAATTGATGGCAAGGATATACATGTATACAAACCAATGAAGTAATGGTTTGCTTAACAATGATAGCACAGGACAATAATATTATGCTGCCAGAGGCAAATATGAACATGTCCTCGCATACAGTTTCTTGAATATACTGTACCAAGATTCTGATATGTCCACAATCAAATTACTGTAAGTTACTGCTCAAAATAATGTTGGAGCAAGAAATCAATGAGATTATAGAAAATGCTGTTTCTAATCACGTACACTAAAGTTGCAAAACTCTGCCCGGGTCATTGGAATGCAAATTGTAAAAATGATTTGTATGATTGATTATATCATGATTATTCAAGTGCTTGGGCATGCATGCATGTTTCAATGACACCCATGAGGTCCAGTTGTTCAAAGGGTGGATATCATTATCAAACCCCTATCCAGTGGATAAGTAAAAACCAAACTACCAGTAGCTTATTTTATTTTTCCACTGGATAGGGATTTATCCGGTGGATTAAGTGTTACTCACCCTTTGAATGAACGACCCTTTGAATGATTATTGCTACTTCAAAGCTGCAAAAACGATCACAGCAACGTGCAACTGGCAGCAAACTCCAAACCACGAGCAATAACAACCACTAAAAGTCCCAGACGAAAACCAAGCAGGGCCCTGCAAGCAGTCACCACAGGGCCCCCAATAGTTGATGGATATTTAACCATGTCTAAATTACATTTAGACTTCAGTAAATTGCTGTTAAAAATTAACAACCACCTTTTCATATGGCACATTTACCTTCAGGTGATAATGTCAAATTAATGACCCCGATCTGGGTCGTTAATTTTAGTTAATGGAGCCGTAAGCCCTCGGCCTCCGGTTACGTTGGTATGTTTAGTCTGGCGTCGGGTGTTTACCCGCTCCAAAGTCCACTTTGTCTGTTGCTTGGCTAGCAATTTCTAAGGGTACATGTGATTGGGTGTTTTCGTATTCAGTAACTCAATAGAGCATTCATGTCTCCATTCCAGGCTTGTGATGTCTACTATCAATATAATACAGACTGTAGCATTGGTTAGCAAAGTCACATGACACGAACTTGTCTGGGTAAATAAAGCTTCAGGGTCAAAGTATTTCTCATACTTTGGGGAGTTGGCCAAAAGCAGTACACGATGTTAACAAATTTTTGTGTATAGCCTTTCGTTAGAAAGATGCTAAAACCTTACTTAGTAATCATGGCCACAAGAGCGATAAAGTAATAACTTTTTATGTCCTGTGGAGGGACGGGAGTTACATCTTGGCTCCACCCAGATTTCCTATCCTTTTTTCCCAAAGGGTTTTAGGTTAGGTTTTTTCTGGCCTCCCTGATGTTCTCTCATACAAATGTACGTTATTTTCACACCAAATCAGCACATTATCAGGGCGTGGCATGCTGTCAGCACATTATCAGGATGAAGCATTCTGTCGGCACATCAGGGCGTGGCATGCTGTCAGCGCATTATTAGGATGCAGTATGCTGTCTGCACATTGCTAGGGCACAGCATGCATGTTCACAGCATATATAGGTGCGGCACGCTGTCAGCACATTATCAGGGCATGGCATACTGTCAGCACATCAGGGCGTGGCATGTTCATAGCACGTTCATAGCATATCAGGGCATGGCATGCTGTCAGCACATCGTGGCGTGGCATGCTGTCAGTGCATTATCAGGATGCAGCAGGCTGTCGGCACATTGCCAGGGCACAGCATGCATGTTCGCAGCAAATAAAGGTGCAGCATGCTGCCAGCACATTATCAGGGCGTGACATACTGTCAGCACATCATCAGGGCACGGCATGCTGTCAGCAGATTTACTATAAGGACGCAACATGCACTGTTTCCCGACCGGGCACCCTCGGACAACATTTAACCTATGTTGCTTTCTCTGCATATGTAGCAAATTCACATGCTGGTCTGCGAGAAGCTTTTTTAACTTGGGGTTTTACCTGGGAAGCACTGATATTTGATTTCAACCTAGTCTCGGTGTACTCAAGGTACACGAGGGTGGCGTTTTCAAGGCTTCTAAGACAGATGCAGGGTTCAGTGCTTGCACATGGTTCACATAAAGTCTTAGGTTAAGTAGAATTGTTTTTGGTCTGGTGCATCCAGTGCCATTGCTACAATGTACCTCAGTTTTGCAATATTGGTAGAGTAAGGTTTTGGTTGGTCATCTGATTGATATCAGTTGGACATCAACTTGGCTATCTTTGCTTAAAGGGCTAGTGCCCTCGTCGCCCATCATGAGTTGGGAGTATTTGCTTGGGGGGATGCATGTCTGCATCTGTGGCGGTTAAGTCTGTCTGGCGACTTCCCCAAGCATGTAGGGGTTGCTTTATGTGGCATTTTATTGAGCGGTCACTGCGAGCTTGCAGTGCGTTTCTTGCATTTGCTGACCTACCAATACCCTTGTCCGATCCAGCACGCGGAGTGCTGGGGAGATGAGTGAGGTCTTAAAGGTCAAGGCCTGCGCTGCCAATACCCTTATCCAATCCAGCACGGGCGTGCTGGAGATAAGTGAGGCTTAAAAGGCCAAGGTGATAGTTACAGTGTTATATAAGAGCTAGAGCACAAAAAGTCGTCACGCCAGCCTTATCACGCTATCGGCTGGGCATGTCTCCCCCATTTACCGCCACAAACACAGTGTTGTCTTTTGTTTATGCATCAAATCGCGCTGGTATATCACTGAGCGAAGAGCGACATTAATGTCAAATTAATGACCCCGATCTGGGTCGTTAATTTTAGTTAATGGAGCCGTAAGCCCTCGGCCTCCGGTTACGTTGGTATGTTTAGTCTGGCGTCGGGTGTTTACCCGCTCCAAAGTCCACTTTGTCTGTTGCTTGGCTAGCAATTTCTAAGGGTACATGTGATTGGGTGTTTTCGTATTCAGTAACTCAATAGAGCATTCATGTCTCCATTCCAGGCTTGTGATGTCTACTATCAATATAATACAGACTGTAGCATTGGTTAGCAAAGTCACATGACACAAACTTGTCTGGGTAAATAAAGCTTCAGGGTCAAAGTATTTCTCATACTTTGGGGAGTTGGCCAAAAGCAGTACACGATGTTAACAAATTTTTGCCCACCCACCCTCCCTTGATATTGTAGTCTTCAGTATACTATACTGTAGCATTGGTTAGCAAAGTCACATGACACGAACTTGTCTGGGTAAATAAAGCTTCAGGGTCAAAGTATTTCTCATACTTTGGGGAGTTGGCCAAAAGCAGTACACGATGTTAACAAATTTTTGCCCACCCACCCTCCCTTGATATTGTAGTCTTCAGTATTTGCTTATGACAAAGTAATAGTACTTGCATGTAGTTGCTAGATGAAGTTATAGTAATAAACTGGGGTCATCATCCCTTCAGTTAGCGGTTAAGTCTGTCTGGCGACTTCCCCAAGCATGTAGGGGTTGCTTTATGTGGCATTTTATTGAGCGGTCACTGCGAGCTTGCAGTGCGTTTCTTGCATTTGCTGACCTACCAATACCCTTGTCCGATCCAGCACGCGGAGTGCTGGGGAGATGAGTGAGGTCTTAAAGGTCAAGGCCTGCGCTGCCAATACCCTTATCCAATCCAGCACGGGCGTGCTGGAGATAAGTGAGGCTTAAAAGGCCAAGGTGATAGTTACAGTGTTATATAAGAGCTAGAGCACAAAAAGTCGTCACGCCAGCCTTATCACGCTATCGGCTGGGCATGTCTCCCCCATTTACCGCCACAAACACAGTGTTGTCTTTTGTTTATGCATCAAATCGCGCTGGTATATCACTGAGCGAAGAGCGACATTAATTATGGTTTAACTGTTTTCAGAAACATTGAACTCACCTTGTCCTAATAAAAAGCAAATAAATGCAAATTGTAACTCTCCAAGAATCTCTGTTTTATCTGGCATGCATAAAAATGAGGATTAATATGAAATATTAAAAACACATTTAAATAATCAATATCATTACATAAAAGGGAAAATAAAGCAGATTGAGACTGTGCACAGTTGATATAATATCATCATTAGACATCAACAGATTGACTACATGTACCATTAGATATAATTTTATATAGTTTATAGATTGAAATAAATAGAGGATAATATTAATACATGGCAAAGCGGAGATAATCCTAATGGTCACTTATTTTTTATCTTTGAGTGGTGAAGTGTATTAATTTGTGACAAATTCACCAGATGTTATAACATGTAAAACCAGATCTCCAAGTGGATCAACGAGACTTTACCTTTTAAATACAACCAGCTATGTGTAGATAAGTGGCAGTGGCAAAATACAACTGATAAGCGATCACAGCAAAACAAACCCAAACATCCAGGACCTACCAAATACTAACACAGAGTTCCCATAACATGTGCTGGAATATTTATAACCTAACTTGCTCAATACTGCATTTGTTCTGGATTGTAAAAGCTCTCAGTGTTATTTTCTTTAAAAAAAAAAAAATGGTCCACCACAGGCTTACTATTCTCCAGGTTTGTATCTCAGAATTGATTTGGGTTCCCTGCATGTGGCTATGAATTTACGGAGAAATGTACAAATGGAGTTAGATTTTCACTCCTAGAATGGACCTTTAGCAATACTGTGATCTCAATTATAATTAATACTCAAGAAATAAAGATTAGTAGTTATTTCAGTTCTGTGGTATTTTTGGGGGAAGTGTTCCATTTAGCGAGTTTAGAGAAAGATAAAATTGGGGGGGAGAAGAGAGAGAGAAAAAACAAACAAGGCAGGCAACTTCAATGGCTGAATCGCTTACCCAAACCTGGTTCCAGCCAAAAACTTCACCTTTCCTCAAATTGCTAACTCTCAGTAAACTATGCAATAGCATGGTAATCTGGCAATGTACTGACAAACTTTGATTTCAAAGTAATATTGTAACTTGGCTTTCTCCCAATGATCTGCACAAAACGTTTGCCAAATGGAATTCTAAGTACTGATACATGTATGCCTTTCAGTTCGAATTTCCCCTCCCCATCCCTGCCTGGAAAAATATAATCCAGAAAGTCAATGTTTATCAGTAATGTTTCAATAGAAGTCCAGTTTCGCATTCAAGAATTACCACTGGATACTACAGATAAAATATTCATAAATTCCAGTGGCAAGATGGGTTATATTCACAACTCTATGTATTATTGTAGTTTAAACTTCTGCACCCTCTCACTGGTATTTAACTCACAATATTTCACATCAGAATGAGACTAACATTGAGTAAATGCATTCTTATTTGGTACATGTACATTGGCCATGTACATTTGTAGTCATCGCATCCAGTGATAATTCTTGAATGCAAAACATTTAATTTATCCATAGCCACAGGGAACCCAAAACCAATTTTGAGGTACAAACTTATCAAAACGATCCAATATGGAGATGATGTTTGTTCTATTAGCAGTAATTCCCTATTATATAAAATAGGCAACAAGTACAATTCCTTTGGCATGAATGAAGCACACCATTTTAAAAGCAACTGGGACACCCCCACCCAATTTTCTGGATCTGCCCTTGTTGATTTTATGTCTTACAAGTGTCATACCTTCCATGTGTTCTATCATGCACTCCAGTACATAACTTGAGTCAATACTGTACTTCGTCACCTCAACTGGACCAGCACCCAATGGGTACTTCCTCTTTGGTATTTCAGTGAAACTAATCCTACTCTCCTCACTCTGCTTAAATGAAACATCAAGGTGCTCTTTGTCAATTTCCATTTTGGATACTTTAGTCTTGAAATCTTCTGGTGGTACTTGAGTTACAGAAGAAATCTTCCCACAAACTGGTTGTAGTCTGTTCAGTAGCTTGTCACTTACGTGGCTAGTCAGAGACACCCACTTTTTGTAGTTTTCAAAGGGGTACGGTCCTAAGAATGTATCAAGTTCTTTCATACCTGTATGTGATAATGCTTTTAGTTACTACATAACCATAATTGAATAATACTTTGTGGTGTTTTTACTTTTTGTGAAGAGGTTAACCAAAGCAAAAATTACATATCACCAGTTAAATGAGACTGCACCATTTAGAGTGATCCCAGGAGTGGTAAATAACTTGGGTTTGGAAGTTCCATGCTTGGCTGAACTTTAGGACAGTGCTTGTGAGGTTGCTTGCCAAGCAAATCAGAGCACTGGGTCACAAAAGGTAGGATGGGCTAAACAGTGACAAGTGCATAAGTACTTATCAGCAGTAGTTTTGGCTACATGATGATTTTGGTGAATATAGCCAGCCTTCTCAAAAAGTATGTTTTGGAGAAGAAGGTTAGTATGTCTTATGAGTTGGCCTGCCATGTAGCTGTTATTCTGAGGAAAGCCTCATAGGAGAGCTGACTCTGGGGGAACTCCCATATAAAAGTGATGGTGATGCTTGTTGAAAATTTTAAAAGGAATGCCTAAAAGGTCCCAGCATCTCATTTTTGGGGCGTGGCTCAAATTTATTTTTACCCCTAAGAGGTACATGTACCAATCTCAAAACACTATAAAGTTAACTGATATTTTCACTGTCTTTAAAAGCAATTATGTTAGTTGAATCAAACACTTTCCACTCGTACAGGTTTTTGAAAGTACTGTCAGTTACAAATCTCTATCCTATTTAATTTTTCTGACCAGTAGTTTAAAATTTCTGCCTTACTTTCCTGGCTTACACGTACTTGTAATTTCAATACCGTAAAGTTCCCTTACAACCCCCGAAAGTAGCGACCCCACGAAAGCATAAAATTAATAGGATCAAATTTGATGGTTGTTAATAATCCCGAAATTAGCCCCCCCCCCCCCCCCCCCCAACCCCCCCCCCAAAAAAGTAGCAACCTCTCTGAAAGTAGGGAGGTGGAAGAAGAAGGAGACGCAACTCGAAGATCATTAATAATTTTTATGTTAATACCCAAATAAGCAATTATGATTGGCTGATAGCTTGCTAGCGCTTTCTGCAGACTCTGTTGCGCTCTGGTGTTAAACGATCCTATTGTTTAAAAGAGAAATATCTCACGTGCTGCATGGTTGCCATGGTTTTACTAAAATATTTCGAAGAAAAGCGTGAAGGAGCTGATCATTATTTTGAACGACTCTAGTTAAATGTCACAAGAACGGAGCTCAAGTCTGTTGACAAATCTGCATTTTTATCATATCAATCTACCTGTAATAAGGATACCATATTTAACACAGGATTCAAGGATACCCAGATAAGGTTCAAGCCTCAGAATTGTCTCAAAAATCATACCTGATTCTGCTTTAATATTACAGTGTTCGATTCTTGTTCGAACAAGAACCATGATCGAGGCATGCATTTTGTGTTTATAAACTGTAGGTAACTGTGGTACCGATATATCTCGATCTACTGGTCTTTGAAGACTCAAGTGCGTTTCATTGTGATATTTATATGTTCTAAAATGTATCTGAAGCACTTGAAATAGTTTTGGACCTCTAAAAGCAGCCGAAATCGGTATATACGGTAAACATCTAAATATTTCAGTTTTTCGCAGTGTTTGACTCCCGTTCGAACAAGAACCATGACTGAGAGACGCATTGTGTGTCCAAAAACTGTGATACCAATTTCTCTCGAAAAACCAGTCTTTGAAGATTCAAGTGTGTTTTATTGTGACCGCCTCACTGGTTAGCTCAGTTGGTAGAGCACGGTCTAGAGTGCGGGAGGTCAGAGGTTCGAATCCTGGCCGCATCCTTGGGCAGGGACGTATAAACCATCGGCATTTGTCTCCTTCCTCTTCTAATCTATACGAGGAAGACGTGAACTAACCTGTTGTGTTATTTCGAGAAAGAGTAGGGGATTGTCTCCTGACACAACAGCCTGGTATTCTGAGGTACTAACAATCACTGATGATTGTAAACTGCACAGCAGTGCATTGCACCACAATAGCAGTCCGTATCACAAAAATAACCTTGTGGATCGCATTTGGATATATTCATATAGAATTTGCGCTATATAAATGAATACCTTTACATTTAAGCATTCTAAAATGTATTTGAAATATTTGAAATAGTTTTGTACCTCTAAAAGCAGCCGAAATCGGTATATAAACATCTAAATATTTCAGTTTTTCGCAGTGTTTGACTCCCGCTCGAACAAGAACCGTGACTGAGACACGCACACGGTTTTGAAGCGTGAAGCAGTTTTGAATGGCAAAACCTAGGGTTAGAGTTTCACAATCAAGGTGAAAATTATATATATACTGACTACATGTACACTAGCATGAGTCATTCGTAAGTAACACAGTTTATTTAGGAGTGAGAGACAGTCATATTTGCTGAATAATAACATGCCTTAACTACACTCAGTCATACACACCCTAATTTAACCTACAGTAACACCCAGAAACACATGTATGTACATTTGGCCGTGAAATTTTCGCGAACAGATCGCGTCAGTGTTCGCAATCTGTTCGCATTTTTTTCGTGAACTGTTTGCAATTTGTTCGTGAATAGTTCGTAAATTGTTCGTGATTTCCTCGCGAACATAAGGTGTTCGCGAACAAACATCGCACGTACACAAGAAGTCCCACAAGAACTTCTTGTGGCGCCAGAACCCACAAGAAGTTGCAAGAACACGCAAGAAGTTTAACGAGTTGATAACTGCCTTTTTGCGGCTACACTGCAAAAACGTGCAAGAAGTCCACTCTTTTCACTTCGAAATGTCGATCCTTCAAAATTTCGATCATCAAGTTACTTTTTCCAGCTCACTCGGTCAATTCGACCAACCTGAGTTGTAAACTTTATTCCGACTTTGACTAACTGAACTTTACGGCTCACTTTCGAATGGTAAAGGAGGACAACTGTAGAGTTTACTTCAGTTCAGTCAGTATAACCAGGCTATAAGAATAGAAATCGGATGCTTTGAACCCGGTTTGAATCGAAGGCCGGAAGGGTAATAAACGACCTAACTATAAATCGCATGTCCCAATTAACTTCGGAAGTGTTCAATTTTGTAAACGTTATCCGTATATCCACAATTATAATATTCAGATCCGCCAGCCTTCCAGATCTTTGTAAAAGTCATTGCATAAAGTTTTCAAGTAAATTCGGACCATGCAGTTATTGAAATCATTATCATGAGCCATAAAATAAACAAAACAGCTGCTCACTTAGTTCCCAGACTGGCGGTGCGTGGCCCGCTTTAAAGCTTGACTCACTCGCTGAGCGCAAAGCATAACACCAAATAAACTTTTGCTTCAGTGTAGTTTCACATTAATTTTATGGCAGATCCTTGTCTTGTTACCAGGTTTCGGCAGAAATCATTGTAAATATTTGGGTATTAAAATCTCAATTCTTCTTGGAGTCTGAATTTCCATGTGCAATCAGTCAGGCATGAACGTGTCAGTCTGATTTTTTAAAGAACATCAACAGAGTTTTGAAGCAACGTTTGTCATATTGAAAACTTCTACTGGGAAAGTGCAATTCCTTTTGAATTAAAAGAGCTTTAACGCATCGGATCAGATCAGCCAGTTCGCGTAAATGGAAATTAATTACACCTTACCACAGTATTTGTGTCAGAAATGAGACATGCGTCTGGCTGAGTTACGATTGATGGGGACTTTTATTATATAAGAATCTTAACTTTTTGATGCCTCTGGCACACAGGGTATTTACCAATTACATGTAAACCATCTTACCCTACGTTTGTAAACTGTTTGTCATGAATTCGAATTTTTCACACGTTAATCCTGGTGAAAGAAAGGTTAAAATACAAAATTGTGCAATGAACACGTACGCTTGCAATGAAGTGATGATCCACAAAATCATATGACTAGCGAGATGAATGTCAAGAGCTGTTCCGTGATCAACTGTGAACACAAATTTGCGAACATGGTGCAAGCAATTCGTGAAAAATGTACATATGTTTATGGGCGGTACTGTAGCTTTCACTACCAAACCTGCCAAAACCAGCCACTATGATCGAAGCATGTAACTGGAAAATATTATTGCATCAAATCTGGACATGATGAAAATACGATGTTGCAATAATATTTCAAGGGATGAATGACTTAGGGCCCGTTTACAAGGAGATAGGGTTACCCTAGCACTAGGGTTACCCTAGCACTCGGGTTACCCTAGCACTAGAATCGACGTTAATCCACCAAAACCCGCCAGAACTCTACTCGTGTCCGCCATGTTGTTTTCTATGCTTTAATGATTTTGGCGGCCCCGAGCCTACTGGCTCACAGGCTACCGAAGAATCAGTAAAATCAAAATCACTTCCACAGAACTGTTTGAACCGGATAAAAATGAAAGAAATTTAAGTGGAAGAGTAATATTAGTAGCACATGTTTTCATTCATTAGTATGACATTTCATAAGAAACGGCTTTTCAAATGAATAATATATTTGAAAGAGACTTCAACTGGCTTGTGTTGAGTTGGCTCGGGCAGTAGGGTAACCCTAGCTACCTGAATCATTTTGCTTGTAAACCTGGGCTATCTTTGACCCTAGTGGTAGGGTAACCCTATCTCCTTGTAAACGGGCCCTAAAATCCCAGAGCTATAACAGGGATTGGTTGACTCCCCATTTTGGAGAAAAACAAATTTATTTTGGAGATCTTTTTTCATTTCTTCGACTTTCATGAATTTTGAGGAACTGAAAATTGGCTCCAAAAATCCTTCTCATTTGCACTTGAAATCAAAAACAAAATTAATACAAAATCAGCACTCAGTGGTTACAGTACTGTATCTTCTTTAATCTTTCCAACCACCACATTTGTTTGCACAAAACACATCAAGCGACTGTGAACCATGCCATGTTGATACTGCATTTCACTCTACCACATTTTCCTGCTCCCACCTCCAATAGACCTTTCCCACATTCGATCGAACAATGGCACCAAGTCGAGATTGGGATAGACAACATGTCTACTCCAATCTCGACTTGGTGGCATTGTTCGTGGTTATTGGAGCGGAATGCGGGAAAGGTCTATTGCATTCGGGTTAAGTAACAAAAATTCCACAGCCGTCCCCCCATCTGGGACTCCTTGTAGTTTTTTTATGCTTTTTATGGAGGGGGGGGGGACCTGGCCTCTACTTTTGCTCTGTATAATAAACAAAGCCTTAATCGTACATGAGAGTTTACTGAATACCTTGTTTATATCGCTCGATGTCTTCATCACTTCCCTCTCCGTCCACCATATCCTCAGTTTGACAGTCCCATTTTTTAACAATGACATCTCCCTTTTTCACCGTACAAAACATTCCCGTTCTCGGAGCTGTCTCACCTCCTTTGCCTACAGCACTGTAGAATATAAAGTGGAGTCCTGGAGGAATCATTTTGACTCCTTTGAAACGGGGTCCAACGTTCCATGAGTTGTAGTCAATACCGAACTCAGTTCCTTCGGGAACACCCAGAAATAAGATAATGCCACCTTCCAATAAACGCTGGTTCGCGACTTCAAGGTCCATTTCGGCCATTTTGAAGCTCATTTCTGTGAGGCCTATAATATTGGAGCAAAAATGGAATGCCTCGAACGTATCGAGTTGGCAGCCATGTTGGACGTATCATCGAAGCCTGGAGAGAGGACTGAATATGGCGCCGAATTCGGCACAGGGAGCCCGCATTTACTACGGACCCAGCCTCGTTCCCAGGGGTAGTTGCTACGGCAACCTCGTAAAGACCCCTGGGAACGAGGTTGTTGCTACGGCCGGTCCCACCGTCTAGAGCACGCGGCAAAACGTCACGCGCATGCGTATTTGCTAAATCTTGTCGGCGCGCGGCCGTCCCCAGTTTCCCGCGAAAACTGAAATGAAACAATGCCGTGATTTCAAAAAATTCTGCTTAAAAGTACCATTTGTGAACTGTTTTCTCAAAAAATAAGAAAACTACTTAAAAGCTAAGCCTAAGACTTTAACAGGTTGAAGTTTTCTTAATTTGTAATTCACTGTGAGTTTACTAAGTTATAAAATTATTTACTAAAAAAGTTGAAACCCTCGGTAATTTGTATTTGATAGCAGAGCCTTCATTCTTTTGGCCAGCGGAGCATACCGTTTTGCCGCGGTGTGCATCTAGAGCGGCCATCGCTGACAATGCACAACCAGTTACATACACACATTTTTACATAAATTAGTTATCCAACTATTGCTGCTGAGCGAGGCAGCGACACTCGGGCGAAAACAAATCTTGCTAGATTTGTAAACAAATACGTTCTACCGAGAGAACCAAAACCATTATATCATTATGACGTCAAATCAAAACAATCCATTGTTTAAACGCTAAGGATCACGGTCGTGGGAGGGGGACAAAACAGCAACAACACAAAGGAAATCGCTATCAAATGCATTTTGTAGAACGTAGAATAGCGGCAACAGCCACCAAATACGGTAAATATTGTGGGATAAACATTGATACAGCTGATATCTGGAAACTGGACAATTCGAAGTTAAATTTTCCTCAGTAGAGCAGATTTAGTTCAAAATTCTATTGTTAATGTCGATTCTGTCCCCCTCATAAACAAGCCGTGACGTCACAATGATATAGGTCAATTAAGATTAAGACTCCCAAATCCAGGGTGATTAGCGCTAATCGGGCTTCCAACAACTGGGCCCTGAATAATCCTTTCGAAACCTTTTGTTTTAAACGTACTTTTTGGATATATCGATTGTAAACTAGTGATAGTGTATGTTAATGTCGTTTTTAGTAGTTTTTAACGTCGCATTTTTTTGTTTCTAGTTAGGATTGGCTTTGATCTTTATTTAGTTTCAGCCTTTTTATATTAATGTAACTTTGTAACTCGATCGTAGGTGTAGATGTTAGATATGTAGTAGAAACCGCGCTATATACATGCATCATTATTATTATTATTATTGTTGTTGTTGTTGTTGTCAAGAGTTAGTACAAGCAGTTGGAAGGGTCGAGGTTCGAACTGCAGTGGAGGCACACTCAGTTTCTTTCTATGTTGTTCTTTACTTCTCACTCCTTACTTTCTAAGTAGTTAGTGGTTCATGAATATGATGCGTTTGGAACTGGTGCCGTTTCAGATTGGATGTTAAGATACATTTCTTCGGGTATAATCCATGCATGTGACCAAATACAGCGGTCCCTCCATTGGATGAATATCTCATGAATTATTGAGTTTGAGAAACTCTATTCAACTGATGTTTTCAACATCATTCACCATCACCATCTTTCAACATCATTCTCCGGTCTAACGGTTCCAACAAATGTTATACCGATATTGAAATGGCGTTGACCAGGGCTTTAGGTTAGAAGAGCCCAGTGAATGAAGTCGCGGACAAAATAATAGCCGAGCTTTGTTCTGAAATTGAAAACAAGTTACCAGATAGCCGTATTATCAGATCGAGCAAAAATTTCTGAAATAGCAGGTGACGGATCTAAATGCTCAGGTCCGTGATAGTATAAACAAGGCTTTGCGTGCATTCTGTAAATCACGCAACTGGAATCAGTGTTATTTTTCACATACTGGAGCTTCCTCAACATCCGTCCATACATACACACATATAACTTTATTTCCGTACGCTAGCCACTACAACAGTAAGCTGGTTTCCACGTGGGGCGTAACAATAAATATATGTACAGATTAAAAACATATATTGATAAAAATCAGTAGAAATCTGCTATCAGCATAACTCAGTATCAGGAACAGATACTCCTCTTGAATTGCCGTAAATATTTGGCTCTTTTAGCCTCATCTGGCAGGTTATTCCATAGCATAGCACCACTGTATTTGAAGCTTCGCTTGAGAAAATTTGTACGCGGTCTTGGAAGTGCTAGATCAGTTTCAGCCGAGTTTCTTAGCTGATAGCGTTTATCGCAGTCACTTGTTTTAATAAAACTGGGAGTTTCTCAAATATGGTGCGGATTGTTCATTTAATATTTTATAGATTAATATAGATTTCATTTGTTTACGTCTGGCTTGGAGGGTTTTCCATTCTAATTTAGCAAGTATATCAACGGATCTTGTGTCGTAATTCGTGCCTGTAATCACCCTAGCGGCTCGAGATTGAACTCTTTGCAATTTGTCTTTTAGAGTCTTGCCACAAGTATCCCATAGTGGGGAACAATAGTCGAAGTAAGATTGTACAAGTGATTTGTAAATTACTTCGAGTGAATCGGTGGGGACAAATGGCTTAATACGCTTCATGGCACCTATACCAGCACTTGCCTCTTTACATATCTTATTTATTTGATTTTCAAAACTAAGTTTTTCATCGATTTCAATCCCTAGGCAGGTATGTGAGTTTACTCGCGATACCTTGTTATTGTCTATGGAGATATTGTTTGGCTGGCTTTTTGGTTTTATTATTTAAGTTATAGGTCGATCCAATTATCATTAGTTTGCTTTTGGAGGGGTGATAATGGAGCTTATTCACTACAAGCCAGTTACATATGTTATCCAAGTCAGAATTAATATTCGATGTAAGTTTGTCCATATCAGGGGCAGATGCAAAAATCTGGGTATCGTCTGCATATATACATGGGGTAGTAAAATTAAGGCCATTTGATAAATCATTGCCGATAAAGTAGAAATAACAAGGATCCTAGGAACACAACAAATTATCTCTTTCGGGGAGGATAAATGACAATTGAAATGACCATTTACTAAACATTGCTGTTGTCTATTAGTTAAATAGGAATCGAATCATTTTTGGCCAAGGCCCGAAACACCATAAAACTCCAATTTGTGAAGTAAAATAGAAATCAATCGACTTCACTTGAAGTTCAACCTCGTGGCGTTCAAAACAGTTTGTTTTCCGACGTAAAAATGCGTTTTTATGGATGAAAACTGACCTGTACTTTACTTCAGATGTACTGAGTTTCAATGACAACTTCATCAGGAAGGCCGAATGCATTGTCTAGAGACAAAAATGTGCATATTTGTGGAAGATTTGAAAGTTGAAAACCGGCGTTGAAATCACTCGAGTGGCGATAACTCAGATAACTGCTGACACTACAAAACTTGACAAATAGAGCTGTAGAAGAATACAAATAAACTTGTAAGTATTAATTAGTAAATACTCTTAATTTATAAGCCAATTACCAAATGTGAATGCTGAATTTCTTAGCTCATACAATATAAAACCTGTTTTCTTTGATGAAACTGTGTGCTAAGCTTACTCGTTTCCGTATAGACTGCGAACAGTCCCTCCTTTTCCCTATAGTAATTTGCGCAAATTACTATCAATGGAGGGAAAAGGAGGGACTGTTCGCAGTCTAGTTTCCGTAATAATTGTATTTCTTTGAACCACGATTGTATAGTAGCGTTGTGAGGTAGCCGAACTTTTCTTTGTGATTTCGAAGTCACGGCCATTTCAGCTTCGCTATAATTTTTTATCTCCTAAGCCCAGCTTCATTCAATTCAGACGCTTTTGGCTTAGTTTTGCTGTTGTTGTTTTCAACGAACTTGCGAGAGCCAGAAAAACTGCATTATTAATCCTTCTAAAAAGTTGAATTTTAGCTGTAAACGAAAAAGCACAACGATTTTAAAATTAGTATTTGCCTTCATGTCACAAATTGTTTAGTTTCTTTCAAAATGTATGGGTTCTATCGCTATTTGTTTACGAAGAATTGTTAGCGAATTTGGAAAATCCTGAGCGGGCAAGATGAAACAAATCTTGCCCGCTGAGCAACCAATCAGATTGCAGCATTCAGAGTCATCTTGCCCGCTCACGTCCAGGGTGAAGGGTGAAGCTGGCTTCCGATTCGCAGCTACCGATTGGCCCAGCTTCCAATTCGCCTGGCTTCTGATTCGGATCCGGGGGGGGGGGGGGGGGGGGGGGGTGGGGGGGGGGGGTGGGGGGGGGGGGGGGGGGGGGGGGGGGGGTATTTTCAACTTTTGAATTGTCGCTTATATAGAATAGCAATATCAATAACACACGTATATTGTATTCTAGAGGATCAGTATTTCAGTATTTCGCATCGTAAAGCCTAAATCGTGATATCCACATTCCACATCACTCAGCAGATACACAAACAGACACCAGCTATGACAGGACGCAATCGAGCATAGCAAAGCACTGAGTGATGACAAGCGAGACAACGTGGCCAAATTAAAAATATAAATGTACCGCGACAGACTGTGCTAAGAACTGACTCGATTTATTAGTGGCAATGTATTACTACGTATTGGGTTTATTACCGAAAATAAAGAATAAGTTAATGGCTTAAGTAAAGCATAGGAAGAAATGATCTGGTTAATATCACGATGAAATGGATTCGCATTAACACATACTGAGCACTTAAAGTTAGGATGGACTAAATTCCAGTGATGTGGAATGTGGATATCAGGGTTTAGGCTTTACGATGCGAAATACTGAAATACTGATCCTCTAGAATACAATATACGTGTGTTATTGCATGATATTGCTATTCTATTTCAAAAGTTGAAAATCGGAAGCTGGGCCAATCGGAAGCTGCGAATCGGAAGCCAGCTTCAACCTGGTCCGCTCACGGAGCTGCCATATAATAAAAGTGTTTATGTTGTTGGTTGACTGAGTGGTTAATTCAGCAGCCAAATTTGGGCCAATGTTTATGAAAAAGTCATTAAAGGCCTCAGAAATATATTTGGCATCGGTGATAATATTATCGTTGATTTGAAGTTCATTTATGCGGCTGCGTATTTGATGGCACGCTTTTTGTGATAATCTCTATTCCACATGTCGCGCTTTATTTTAGAGGTGAGCCACGGTATAGACTTTGTTCTCAATCGCTTGTGCCTGATTGGAGCATGGAGATCCAAGATCTTGTTAAAGTCGGATTTCCACGCTCGCCAGGCACTATTTGGGTTTTCAAAATTGTATACGTTTTGCCAAGGAACTCTATTTAAATCTTCAATAAAATCCTCTGCCACAAAATTCTTAAAATTGCGAACTTCTTTGATAGTACGTTTACATCTAGGAATGATAAATTTTCGATTACCATAGGCTAGGCTATGATCCGACATGCCAATTGGAATTACTCCAGAAATCAGAAACTCAGAAATATTTTCTTTCTTGTTGGTGAAAAAGAGATCAATCAATGTGGCAGATGTATTTGTGACTCTAGTAGGTATGTTAATCAATTGCTCTAATTGATAAATTGATAATTGATAAAGGGGCGTTTTATTCATGACACAATTGAAGTCCCCCATTATCATTATTTCATTGTCACATTTATCAAGGAATTTATCATAATCATCAAGTATTTATATATCCGAGCTTGGAACTTACGAGAAATGATCTGCTATGGGGCAAATGCACTTCAATGCAAATCATCTCAAGTGAGAGTGGAACAAGATCGTCAGTTCGATTCGAGAATGACAGGTGGTCTTTGATGTAAAGAGCAACACCTCCCATGTCATATATCTGATTGTTAATCGTTAACTAGCTTAAATATTACACTGATCATGTGATTTCTATCGGACTATAATATAAGAACTTGACTTGTAATCGAGCTGGAGGAACTGCTATCGGGGACCATGAATAAACCTCTATAAACAACTCACCTCTATAACATGGTGTCAGAAGTGGGATAACTCTCCAAACAGAGCAAATGGCAGGTTTACAGTGGGCAGCGCCCAAAGCACCATCGTTTGATGGAAATGTCAGCGAAGCCTGGAGACGCTTCGAGGAACACTGGAAGCTTTTCGAAAAAACGGAACTAAAAGGGAAGGACCAGGAAGATAAATGCTCGTACTTTCTTTCATGCGTTGGAGAACAGGGTCGAGAGATCCACAAAACGTTCAGGTTTGACCACTCTGAGACAAGAACCAACGATGACGGCGAGACTGTTTGGGTCAGAACAACCGCCGAGTTAACAACCGCCTTCAAGCAGTATTGCAATCCGCCCAAAAACTTAACTTATGAAAGACATAAGTTTAACACGAGGAACCAAGAAGAAGGAGAAAAGATAGACCAGTATGTCTCTGTTCTTCGCACGCTAGCTGCGACATGCGAGTTTGAGACTCTCGAGGAAGGACTTATCCGTGACAGAATTGTGTGCGGTATTCGCATGCAAAGCCTGAGGGAACGCCTACTTCGTGAAACGGATGTCTCTACATGCAGAAAGCTATAGACATCTGCAGAGCAACCGAGGCCTCTAAGGAACAAATGAAATCTATCAGCGAGGAGAAACCGACTAACGTAGACGCCTTAAAAAACAAAGGAGCGCACAAACAACAGAAGCAACCACAGCACGCAAACAAGCGCTACAACAACATGCAGCGCAGCCAATCTCACAGTACCCTGGATACCAGAGGCTCGAAATCGTCGGGGCGAGCGAAGCGAGACCTGCTGAAATAAAAGCACGAGGGGCTCAACGGTCGTCACGCAAAACAAAACTCCTTCGGGGAATCAAAACTCTTTCGATCGCGGCACAGTACAGTATATTCGTACCTGAGCCCCTCTGGAACCAGGGTAATCTCACAGCGACCCAACTCGAAACAAGAACTGTGGGAACTGTGGCAGAATTCATCCGCCTAGATCATGCTTTGCGTATGCTGCGTATGGTAAAACGTGTAATTTCTGCCAGAAACTAGGCCATTTTCACGAGTTCTGCAGGTCCAAAACGACTCCGATCATGGCGTAGATATGCTAATTGACTCCTGCGAAGCTAATGGGAAAGGCGAAGAGTATGCCAAGCTGGATGTGAATGACAAAACCATCAAAATTAAGCTGGACTCTGGAGCTGAGATCAATATTCTTACTAAGGATGATTTTAACAACGTAGTTCCCAAACGGCAAAGAAAGCAGAAGTTAAGAAATAGTAGCGTCAAGTTAACGCATATGGCGGGCATAACATTCCCGTGATTGGCAAATGCTATCTCCAGTGTAGCCTGCGTAGTTCTCGAGTTTCGAGTTGTGCAACATGGAAAATCCCTTCTTGGATGTGCAAGTTGCAAAAGCATGAATTTTATTACTTTTCATAACGTCGACAAGCTTACTGAGGAATTAAAACGACAAGGGGATACGATGACTGGATGCAAGATTTCTGGATTAAGCGACGAGGAAATTTTCCAGAAATACTCAAGTTGTTTTCAAGGTCTTGGAGCCATTTCGGAGCCATATCACATTAAGATTGATGAGACAGTGACACCTGTCATCCATCCACCTAGAAAATTGCCAGCCGCGCTTCCAGACAGGGTGCAAATAAGCTGAACGAAATGGAGGAACAAGGTGTAATTATCAAAGTGGAGGAACCATGCAACGCAATGGGTCAACTCGATGGTAGTGAATGAGAAGAGAAATGGTGATTTGAGAATCTGCATTGATCTTAACAAGGCAATTAAGCGAGAACACTACCAATTACCAACACAGCAAGAGATTATGGGTAGACTTTCTGGCGCCAAATACTTCAGCAAGCTTGACGCTAAGTCAGGATTTTGGCAAATACCACTAGATGCAGAAAGCTCTTTAAATATACTTAACCACCTTCAATACGCCTTTTGGCAGGTATAGATTCTCCGTTGTCCATTTTGGAGTCGTCTTCGCTCAAGAGGTCTTTCATAGAACTCTGAGTGAAAAGTTCAATGATATCGAGGGCTGCGAGACGACATTGCGAGACGACATTTTAATTTGGGCCGGGTCGTACAATCGAAGAGCATGACAGTACTCGACCGAGCAAAGGAGATTAACCTCACGCTGGGTGCTGATAAATGTGAGTTTAGGCGACAGGAAATTACTTATATTAGACAAGATTATTAATTAAAGGCGATCATTGAATACACCAAACCGGAAAGTAAACAGGATGTGCAACGTCTTTTAATTTAGGAATGGTTAACTTCATAGCCAAGTTTGCACCGAAGGTTTCTGAGGTAACGGCACCCCTCAGAGAACTCATCAAGAAAGGAACAGAATTTCACTGGATAGAGATGCATGATAAAGCATTTTCGGATCTTAAGGCTTTACTTACGCAACCGGATACCCTGAAATACTACGACGTATCTATACCTGTAACACTACAAGTCGACGCATCGCAAAATGGGCTTGGTGCAGCAATTATACAGGATCAGGGTCCAGTGGCGTATGCTTCTAAAGCGTTAAACCAAACGCAGAAAAACTATGCCCAGATCGAAAAGGAACTGCTAGCTGTTTTATTCGGCTGCAAACGTTTTCATCAATTTATTTACGGAAAACCTGTGATCATAGAGTCAGATCACAAACCACTTGAAGCGATATTTACAAAGCCATTGTCGCAAGCACCATCAAGGCTGCAAAAGATGCTGATGCAACTACAAGAGTATGACATAACGCTCATATATAAGAAATGAACTGAAATGTATCTAGCGGATGCATTATCACGTGCATTTCCTTCTACTGTGGAAAGCGAGTGATTCGAGCAAGAAATGGATTCAGAAAAATTCATCCATCTGATGTCGGCGAAAGGTTATGTCACAGATCGCAAGATCACGGAAATTCAGAGTGAGGTAATGAGAGACGAGTCAATGCAATTACTGATAAAGCAAATCAGGAACGGTTGGCCAGAGAATCGGAATTTAGTACCACTAGAAATTCGAGAGTATTACACTTACAGGCGCGAACTAACTGAGCAGGATGGACTTGTCTTTAAAGCAAATATTACACTGATCATGTGATTGCTATCGGACTATAATATAAGAACTTGACTTGTAATCGAGCTGGAGGAACTGGTATCGGGGACCATGAATAAACCTCTATGAACAACTCACGTCTATAACACCCCCAGATCTATTTCTGTCCTTACGTATGAGGTTGTAACCCAGAATATTAATTTCACCATCAGCTATTGAATTATCGAGTTTACTTTCGTATATAGCCAGCACTTCCAAAGGCGAATTAATAACAACAACCAACAACAACCATTTATTTAATACCACACAAATTACAGGAGTTTAATGATAAATGAACTTAATTAAAACAAGAGTTAGGTATAAGCTACCTAGCGAATTTCATCAATGTGTTTCAATAAACTATTAATATTAATACTCGCAAGCTTAAAGCCCTTAGCCTTGTAGTGATGCTATGCAAAAGAGGAGTGTAATTATCATTACCTGTCACTGAGTTATGTTGCAGCGTTGCTAGTGGTAACGGCTTCTCGGCTTTCCGTTGGGTGTGTGTGATCCCAGCTCCATCAAGATCTTTCCTAGTTGCTGGATGCTCGATATGTGAAAATCCGGCTTTCTTGGTCTATAGCTGTTGCCGTTTCCCGAAGGCTTAATAAATTTAATGAAGCTAGTAGCTAAGTAGGCAGATCCCTTAGCATTTAAGTGTAGCTTGCTACTATTGAGGCAAGATCCGTCTATGTGTGCATTATCGATAAAATCAAGGGTGTCTATAAAATAAAGACCTAAGACCTATAAAACTAAGACGTATAAAACTAAGACCTATAAAACTAAGCAAAATTTAATACGGTTTTAACAGGCTCAGTCCATAAATAGGGGGACGGGGATCGAACGAGGAACAGGGAATGGCGACCTTTTATGATTTTTGCCAAGATCTTAAAATAAGTAAAAATTTATATCTAATACACGAGCAATAAAGCACGCAGTGAACCGAGAGGAGTCTGTCTTTTTGTCGGGTGTCGAGGGTCGAGCCCGGGGTTTCCCGTCGAGGGTTAGGGTTTTATGTCGATGGTCCCCAAAATCAGAACCCGGCCAAAATCATACAAACTAACCCCAAATTTGGGGACAAGTGCAAATTGAGACAGCAGCCCTACCCCCTGCTAAATAATGACCCTTGATGTTTTCTCATATTATGTGATGATTAGCAAATACAAGTATTAAATTGCAATGTGTTTATTTCACCATCTGCTTACGACAAGACTGACTGTATGAAAAAAGCTCACTACGGTATTCACTTCATAGGCTGCTCTATGCTGACCGCGTGAAAAAGAATCGATATATAAAAGATAAAACGACAGGAACAACAAAGTTAGGCTTGCCAACTCCTGAACATAGAATATCGGTTTCATTCTGTTCAAAACAGCAAGAACAAGTTATATCTTACGTTTCTCGTTTTGTACTGATAAAGAATGGTACCGAATGGTCGAAAGTCAAAGTAAACATACTCCAACATCATTACACACGGAACAACACATGCCGCTTTCAGATGGACGACATACTTACTTTCGATGTTTCGCAGAATGCGAGCCTCCTTCAAAAACATTCGTTGATCGTTTTCTTCTTCACTGATCAGCTTTTTCACTACGATCGTATCTCCATTTGCACGTCGTTTCGCTACAAACACTGAGCCGAACAACCCGCATCCAATTGAAGCACCCAGTTCTGCGAGATCACCCCACTCAAATGCTGGGAAACCTTCGCCTAAAATCGATTTTAAGTTAGTGGTGCAAGTTTGAGCACTAACAGTGCTCACTGAAGGTACTGATGGGAATTTGAAGGCCATATTTCACTCCATATATTAAACTAACCCATGTTACAGCGATGAGGATCTTAGGGCTGAAAAATTAGTATGCTAATCCGTTGAGGGTAAATTCAATCTACCCTCAGCCAATTAATTCCTGTAATATAAAACCAAACTCTAACAAGATTTGGTTGCGTTAGGAAGGGCGAGGCGTTACTGGAATGTTAGTGTTGACACAAGTTTTCAATAGAAGATTGAAAAACACCTTGGTGACATGGGCACCCTGTTAAAATATTATTATTATTATTATTATTATTATTATTATTATCATGTTTAATATGTTCTTTTGTGTTTAGTGGTAGGGCTGCTTTTTGAGTGCTATGAAGCTAAGAGAAGCTTTAAAAAACCTAACCTTTATTTTGCTGCTATGTTCCTATTCTCTTTCCTCGTTGAAAACATAATAATATTCTCTTTCTGGGTAGGAATAAACGTAGAGTGTATTGTATCTTTCAAACGATAGATAATACATGCACAACTTGAACTTTATTGTAGTTGGCCCTGATCAAACGAAACTTGTTTTCTTCCATTTTTCTTCGCAGTGTTAGCTTCATACTTACTTAAAAATCCAAAATTAAGTATGCAGATTGAGTGGTGGATGCATCCTGGTTACATGACCCCGGTCCCCCTATTTATGGACTGAGCCTGTTAAAACCGTATTAAATTTTGCTAAGTTCACGGTAAACACACAAGTTTTATAGGTCTTAGTTTTAAAGGTCTTAGTTTTATAGGTCTTAGTTTTATAGGTCTTAGTTTTATAGGTCTTAGTTTTATAGGTCTTAGTTTTATAGGTCTTAGTTTTATAGGTCTTAGTTTTATAGGTCTTAGTTTTATAGATCTTAGTTTTATAGGTCTTAGTTTTATAGGTCTTACTTTTATAGGTCTTACTTTTATAGGTCTTAGTTTTATAGGTCTTAGTTTTATAGGTCTTAGTTTTATAGATCTTAGTTTTATAGGTCTTAGTTTAATAGGTCTTAGTTTTATAGGTCTTAGTTTTATAGGTCTTAGTTTTATAGGTCTTAGTTTTATAGGTCTTAGTTTTATAGGTCTTAGTTTTATAGGTCTTGGGTCTTAGGTCTTAGGTCTTAGGTCTTTGTTTTATAGACACCCATAAAATCAAAATTGTTTCTGTGCGCCATTTCATTCAACTTGTTGTTGACCTCAGATTGTTTCATCGACACGTTGATATCTTCTCTGTGTGTAAGGCTAGAGATGCCTATCCTCGCGTTCTGATATGTGTGGCGGGTCTTCATCGCCAGGTTCTCTAGATCTATTTTCGTAACACAGGAATCTGCGCTTTCGGCTGGCATGTTAGTTGTGCCTGCATGGATAATTACATGCGAAGGCTCAACATCGGTGAGGATGCCGTCGATCTCGTTGCTGATTTGGTCGCAGGTTTTTCCTGGAAACGAGCGCTTGTAAACGGTTTTCTTGGAGAGTTTTTTAGGGTCTATTTGATTGATTATAGAGTCTCCAATAATCATAATAGTAGCCCTCTGTGTTTGTTCTGGTTCCGGTTGATCGCGGGAGCCGTCTCTTTGATTCGGCGGTGCGCGTCTCGATGTTTGTAGATCGATGACCAATTGTTTCAGGAGCTCCGTCCCCTCTGGAAGATTGAGACCCAGTTATTACAGGCTCTTCGTTATCGGTTCCACGACTGTTTAAAGTAGAGTAGCGATTGCTAGGTGTTATTGTTGTTCCAACAGGTTGGCGGAAAGTTTGGCGGGGAATTTGAATGCCCGAAGATTGCATATCATTAGCTCGAGCACTAGTTGATCTTGATTCCTCCAATAAAGCTCTCAACTCCACATTTTTCGCACGTAAATCGGCGTTGTCGGTTTCTAGGGCTTCTACCCTGGATTTGAACGCTTCGTGGGTGCATTCTATGGCTGGATCTTTCTTTTCGTCGAGTTGTTTGATTAGCTTCATTAGCATATTCTTCATGTCTGCCAACTCACTCTTGACCGTTTCCATGTCGATTTTCATTGTTAAAATTCTCTCTACAGCATGCAGAAACTGATCATCTTCATCACTTTCGGCATCGCTGAGGTCTTGACTGGATACTACGTCCTGTATCGCCTCCGATCATGGATCGTAAAAAGACTGGATTGGAAACTACAGGTCACGTGGGGTGTTTCCGGTTTGCTGATTTGACTGATACTCTACTTCAACATGGCTCAATCATAGTGGAAAGAGTGGCGTAGGTAAATGTTTTTCGCTGTTTCTTCGCCTTTACTTCTGTTCTTTTAGTCGTGTTTTAGTGCTCTTCTCACTTTTAAGTAACAATGTTTTCTTTTTCCGTTGTTTTACGACTATTCCAACCCGCCTAAGCAACACATCCTCCCCGTTGAATTCACAACTATCCTTAAATGGAAATCCACAGTCAGCCCAAGCTCTGTATTTGCACTGTGTGACTATTATTTCACAAAATTCTCAGATAAAGAAAATAAACTTACCTCAAGAGTTTGTTGTTGTCCTGTTGTTTCTCTGGGGTCTAGAAATGGCGGTTATGGGGCATTTCTCTCACTTTGGGTTTTTCTCTCTTCTCTGTCTTAAATAAAGGAAAGGCTGCACACTCCAATTCAAACCACGAGGCACTTGAGGCCGATTTTTCCCACGAAAACCCATCCGATAGGCGTAATTTCCTCCGTCAGGTGAAAGGTAGATAGTTTTTCTTACCCCAGAAGTTTACAGACTTGAGCAATCATTATCCTAACTCTTCCAAATGAACTCATTTCTTTGAAAAAGCCCTCTCATTCTTCGTCAGAAACTTCGTGTTTGCTGCTATTCGGTCGTGACCGTGGCAAACTCGGCTTTGTAGCCTGGTAGAGAGCTTAAGCATCAACGACGGCGACGGCAGCGAGGACGGGACCTAGAAAAATGTTTTCTACCGAAATGTGATGCTTACTATTTCCTTCGTTCGCCTTTAATTACTTTTCACATTCATATCTTCGAAAAATATGACAAGCATAGAGTTCCGTTCACGCCGAAAGAAAAACGGAGTGACTTACTTTATACGTTGGCGTTCTCTTGTAAACGTAAAATGTGGGGTTTTCACGTTCTGTTTTTCCAGACAACGGTTGAAATGTAGGTGACTGCGTGCATTCCCACGTGCAGTTATTGTATTTTGCAATTAAGGCTATTGTTTCATGCCGTCGTCCTAGACGTTGCCGTCGTGGTTGCTTTAAAAGCTCTCTAATTGCCACGGTCATGACCGAATAGCAGCAAACACGTAGTTTCTGACGAAGAATGAGAGGGCTTTTTCAAAGAAATGAGTTCATTTGGAAGAGTTAGGATAATGATTTCTCAAGTCTGTAAACTTCTGGGGTAAGAAAAACTATCTACCTTTCACCTGACGGAGGAAATTACGCCTATCGGATGGGTTTTCGTGGGAAAAATCGGCCTCAAGTGCCTCGTGGTTTGAATTGGAGTGTGCAGCCTTTCCTTTATTTAAGACAGAGAAGAGAGAAAAACCCAAAGTGAGAGAAATGCCCCATAACCGCCATTTCTAGACCCCAGAGAAACAATAGGACAACAACAAACTCTTAAGGTAAGTTTATTTTCTTTATCTGAGAATTTTGTGAAATAATAGTCACACAGTGCAAATACAGAGCTTGGGCTGCCTGTGGGAAAACACGCTTGAAATAACGATAATCGTAATTCTAATGACATTCTGAAAACCAGTCAAGGATAAAGATAAAGATTTGTTCCATTCCGAACGGCGGTAGGCCGGCTTAGTGTAGTAGTGTAGTAGTGATGACGTCTGCACTACACTGCAGTACACGCAAAGGGCTACGAGTTCGAGTCCGAGTAGGAGCGCTCAAAAAATAACTTTCCTCTCTTTACCTTCTCTTCTTGTTTTATAATACCTGTGAACCCTAGCTCTAGGTGAGTGAGAACCCGTCGTTTATCCGTGAACTCGTCCGATGGTTAGGATTTGTCTTAGAATTAACGATTGTCATTGTTCCAAGCGTGTTTGCCATTTCAGGATAATTGTTAATTCAACGGGGAGAATGCGTTGGCCTAAGCCACACGTGAAACTTCAAGGTAAGCCCATCTTGTTGTTGTTTACTTTCATTTTATTTTGTTTTGGAGAAATTCGCATCCCAAAAACGGGCCTTTTTACGGCCAAATTTGGAAGAATGTTGTGTATTTTGGGACGCAAATATTTGTTAGTTTTTCACGTATATATTTAGTCGTTGTTCAAATTCTCCTTTACTTGATTGTATTTGCATCAAATTGCGCCATTTCATTCAACTTGTTGTTGACCTCAGATTGTTTCATCGACACGTTGATATCTTCTCTGTGTGTAAGGCTAGAGATGCCTATCCTCGCGTTCTGATATGTGTGGCGGGTCTTCATCGCCAGGTTCTCTAGATCTATTTTCGTAACACAGGAATCTGCGCTTTCGGCTGGCATGTTAGTTGTGCCTGCATGGATAATTACATGCGAAGGCTCAACATCGGTGAGGATGCCGTCGATCTCGTTGCTGATTTGGTCGCAGGTTTTTCCTGGAAACGAGCGCTTGTAAACGGTTTTCTTGGAGAGTTTTTTAGGGTCTATTTGATTGATTATGGAGTCTCCAATAATCATAATAGTAGCCCTCTGTGTTTGTTCTGGTTCCGGTTGATCGCGGGAGCCGTCTCTTTGATTCGGCGGTGCGCGTCTCGATGTTTGGCTTGCTCTTCTTGTAGATCGATGACCAATTGTTTCAGGAGCCCCGTCCCCTCTGGAAGATTGAGACCCAGTTATTACGTCATCGGTTCCACGACTGTTTAAAGTAGAGTAGCGATTGCTAGGTGTTATTGTTGTTCCAACAGGTTGGCGGAAAGTTTGGCGGGGAATTTGAATGCCCGAAGATTGCATATCATTAGCTCGAGCACTAGTTGATCTTGATTCCTCCAATAAAGCTCTCAACTCCACATTTTTCGCACGTAAATCGGCGTTGTCGGTTTCTAGGGCTTCTACCCTGGATTTGAACGCTTCGTGGGTGCATTCTATGGCTGGATCTTTCTTTTCGTCGAGTTGTTTGATTAGCTTCATTAGCATATTCTTCATGTCTGCCAACTCACTCTTGACCGTTTCCATGTCGATTTTCATTGTTAAAATTCTCTCTACAGCATGCAGAAACTGATCATCTTCATCACTTTCGGCATCGCTGAGGTCTTGACTGGATACTACGTCCTGTATCGCCTCCGATCATGGATCGTAAAAAGACTGGATTGGAAACTACAGGTCACGTGGGGTGTTTCCGGTTTGCTGATTTGACTGATACTCTACTTCAACATGGCTCAATCATAGTGGAAAGAGTGGCGTAGGTAAATGTTTTTCGCTGTTTCTTCGCCTTTACTTCTGTTCTTTTAGTCGTGTTTTAGTGCTCTTCTCACTTTTAAGTAACAATGTTTTCTTTTTCCGTTGTTTTACGACGATTCCAACCCGCCTAAGCAACACATCCTCCCCGTTGAATTCACAACTATCCTTAAATGGAAAACCACAGTCAGCCCAAGCTCTGTATTTGCACTGTGTGACTATTATTTCACAAAATTCTCAGATAAAGAAAATAAACTTACCTCAAGAGTTTGTTGTTGTCCTGTTGTTTCTCTGGGGTCTAGAAATGGCGGTTATGGGGCATTTCTCTCACTTTGGGTTTTTCTCTCTTCTCTGTCTTAAATAAAGGAAAGGCTGCACACTCCAATTCAAACCACGAGGCACTTGAGGCCGATTTTTCCCACGAAAACCCATCCGATAGGCGTAATTTCCTCCGTCAGGTGAAAGGTAGATAGTTTTTCTTACCCCAGAAGTTTACAGACTTGAGCAATCATTATCCTAACTCTTCCAAATGAACTCATTTCTTTGAAAAAGCCCTCTCATTCTTCGTCAGAAACTTCGTGTTTGCTGCTATTCGGTCGTGACCGTGGCAAACTCGGCTTTGTAGCCTGGTAGAGAGCTTAAGCATCAACGACGGCGACGGCAGCGAGGACGGGACCTAGAAAAATGTTTTCTACCGAAATGTGATGCTTACTATTTCCTTCGTTCGCCTTTAATTACTTTTCACATTCATATCTTCGAAAAATATGACAAGCATAGAGTTCCGTTCACGCCGAAAGAAAAACGGAGTGACTTACTTTATACGTTGGCGTTCTCTTGTAAACGTAAAATGTGGGGTTTTCACGTTCTGTTTTTCCAGACAACGGTTGAAATGTAGGTGACTGCGTGCATTCCCACGTGCAGTTATTGTATTTTGCAATTAAGGCTATTGTTTCATGCCGTCGTCCTAGACGTTGCCGTCGTGGTTGCTTTAAAAGCTCTCTAATTGCCACGGTCATGACCGAATAGCAGCAAACACGTAGTTTCTGACGAAGAATGAGAGGGCTTTTTCAAAGAAATGAGTTCATTTGGAAGAGTTAGGATAATGATTTCTCAAGTCTGTAAACTTCTGGGGTAAGAAAAACTATCTACCTTTCACCTGACGGAGGAAATTACGCCTATCGGATGGGTTTTCGTGGGAAAAATCGGCCTCAAGTGCCTCGTGGTTTGAATTGGAGTGTGCAGCCTTTCCTTTATTTAAGACAGAGAAGAGAGAAAAACCCAAAGTGAGAGAAATGCCCCATAACCGCCATTTCTAGACCCCAGAGAAACAATAGGACAACAACAAACTCTTAAGGTAAGTTTATTTTCTTTATCTGAGAATTTTGTGAAATAATAGTCACACAGTGCAAATACAGAGCTTGGGCTGCCTGTGGGAAAACACGCTTGAAATAACGATAATCGTAATTCTAATGACATTCTGAAAACCAGTCAAGGATAAAGATAAAGATTTGTTCCATTCCGAACGGCGGTAGGCCGGCTTAGTGTAGTAGTGTAGTAGTGATGACGTCTGCACTACACTGCAGTACACGCAAAGGGCTACGAGTTCGAGTCCGAGTAGGAGCGCTCAAAAAATAACTTTCCTCTCTTTACCTTCTCTTCTTGTTTTATAATACCTGTGAACCCTAGCTCTAGGTGAGTGAGAACCCGTCGTTTATCCGTGAACTCGTCCGATGGTTAGGATTTGTCTTAGAATTAACGATTGTCATTGTTCCAAGCGTGTTTGCCATTTCAGGATAATTGTTAATTCAACGGGGAGAATGCGTTGGCCTAAGCCACACGTGAAACTTCAAGGTAAGCCCATCTTGTTGTTGTTTACTTTCATTTTATTTTGTTTTGGAGAAATTCGCATCCCAAAAACGGGCCTTTTTACGGCCAAATTTGGAAGAATGTTGTGTATTTTGGGACGCAAATATTTGTTAGTTTTTCACGTATATATTTAGTCGTTGTTCAAATTCTCCTTTACTTGATTGTATTTGCATCAAATTGCGCCATTTCATTCAACTTGTTGTTGACCTCAGATTGTTTCATCGACACGTTGATATCTTCTCTGTGTGTAAGGCTAGAGATGCCTATCCTCGCGTTCTGATATGTGTGGCGGGTCTTCATCGCCAGGTTCTCTAGATCTATTTTCGTAACACAGGAATCTGCGCTTTCGGCTGGCATGTTAGTTGTGCCTGCATGGATAATTACATGCGAAGGCTCAACATCGGTGAGGATGCCGTCGATCTCGTTGCTGATTTGGTCGCAGGTTTTTCCTGGAAACGAGCGCTTGTAAACGGTTTTCTTGGAGAGTTTTTTAGGGTCTATTTGATTGATTATGGAGTCTCCAATAATCATAATAGTAGCCCTCTGTGTTTGTTCTGGTTCCGGTTGATCGCGGGAGCCGTCTCTTTGATTCGGCGGTGCGCGTCTCGATGTTTGGCTTGCTCTTCTTGTAGATCGATGACCAATTGTTTCAGGAGCCCCGTCCCCTCTGGAAGATTGAGACCCAGTTATTACGTCATCGGTTCCACGACTGTTTAAAGTAGAGTAGCGATTGCTAGGTGTTATTGTTGTTCCAACAGGTTGGCGGAAAGTTTGGCGGGGAATTTGAATGCCCGAAGATTGCATATCATTAGCTCGAGCACTAGTTGATCTTGATTCCTCCAATAAAGCTCTCAACTCCACATTTTTCGCACGTAAATCGGCGTTGTCGGTTTCTAGGGCTTCTACCCTGGATTTGAACGCTTCGTGGGTGCATTCTATGGCTGGATCTTTCTTTTCGTCGAGTTGTTTGATTAGCTTCATTAGCATATTCTTCATGTCTGCCAACTCACTCTTGACCGTTTCCATGTCGATTTTCATTGTTAAAATTCTCTCTACAGCATGCAGAAACTGATCATCTTCATCATTTTCGGCATCGCTGAGGTCTTGACTGGATACTACGTCCTGTATCGCCTCCGATCATGGATCGTAAAAAGACTGGATTGGAAACTACAGGTCACGTGGGGTGTTTCCGGTTTGCTGATTTGACTGATACTCTACTTCAACATGGCTCAATCATAGTGGAAAGAGTGGCGTAGGTAAATGTTTTTCGCTGTTTCTTCGCCTTTACTTCTGTTCTTTTAGTCGTGTTTTAGTGCTCTTCTCACTTTTAAGTAACAATGTTTTCTTTTTCCGTTGTTTTACGACGATTCCAACCCGCCTAAGCAACACATCCTCCCCGTTGAATTCACAACTATCCTTAAATGGAAAACCACAGTCAGCCCAAGCTCTGTATTTGCACTGTGTGACTATTATTTCACAAAATTCTCAGATAAAGAAAATAAACTTACCTCAAGAGTTTGTTGTTGTCCTGTTGTTTCTCTGGGGTCTAGAAATGGCGGTTATGGGGCATTTCTCTCACTTTGGGTTTTTCTCTCTTCTCTGTCTTAAATAAAGGAAAGGCTGCACACTCCAATTCAAACCACGAGGCACTTGAGGCCGATTTTTCCCACGAAAACCCATCCGATAGGCGTAATTTCCTCCGTCAGGTGAAAGGTAGATAGTTTTTCTTACCCCAGAAGTTTACAGACTTGAGCAATCATTATCCTAACTCTTCCAAATGAACTCATTTCTTTGAAAAAGCCCTCTCATTCTTCGTCAGAAACTTCGTGTTTGCTGCTATTCGGTCGTGACCGTGGCAAACTCGGCTTTGTAGCCTGGTAGAGAGCTTAAGCATCAACGACGGCGACGGCAGCGAGGACGGGACCTAGAAAAATGTTTTCTACCGAAATGTGATGCTTACTATTTCCTTCGTTCGCCTTTAATTACTTTTCACATTCATATCTTCGAAAAATATGACAAGCATAGAGTTCCGTTCACGCCGAAAGAAAAACGGAGTGACTTACTTTATACGTTGGCGTTCTCTTGTAAACGTAAAATGTGGGGTTTTCACGGCTTGGTATATAACGTGTTACAAGATACAATGATACGGAGATACCAAGATACGGTGATACAGTGATACGGTGATACGGTGATACTGTGATACGGTGATACGGTGATACGGTGATACGGTGATACGGTGATACGGTGATGCAGTGATACGGTGATACAGTGATACGAAGATCTCAAATTTCCTTTAAAATTAAATAAATGGGGGGAAAATACTTTCCCACAGAAATGTAGTTTTTGCTAGCCTGAATTTCAGCCGTCTCCTCCGGTTCGTTCCTCCGAACCTGAGGAGACGGCTGAAATTCAAGCTAAGTTTTGGCAGCAATTTTTCACATACCAAAAACTGTTTTAAAAAAATCAGTACGCAAAAGGAAGTTTTTAACCGGAAGTAAAAAGTTATGTTTGATTGACAGCAAGTCAATTAACACATGACATATGCGCACTCGCCCGTAACGAAAGCTAGCATAAATTCATTTCATGTTTATTGAGAAACGTTTTTCCAGCCCCGATCCATGGGTTGTTGGCCTTATGTCTTCCAAAAAGCAAGTAGGGCTAAATGCTCCAGCAGGGCTAAGCTCCAGCAGGATGCCCTTAGCTTGGGCGGCCAAACAATGCATACGACTACGAGCCTCGCAAAACCCGACAAGTGGTCCACATCTGAACGTAAAGAAGAATTGATAGGAACCAGCCGAGAGAAGATTTGTTTACAAGAAAGCTTTATAGATGGAAACATATTAAAACTCTGAATCGCTTGAAACCAACACCACGATCTCGCTATTTGCCGTGCTTTTTCGCTGTCACTGACATTTAAGGCCTTTGATTTATGTGCTCTTCCTTTGTCATTTATCGGTTAATAGGACCTTTCGTCTTTACCATTTTCCAAGTCATAAGAAAACTAGAACCGGCTATAAAATATTCTCGATGCGGCGCGTAGCTTTGATCGGAAATCAACATTACATTTTCGGGAAATCTTGGTCTATTTTCTACGCTTTCGATTTTCAACCAAAATAGAGTTTTTTAAAAGCTCTAACCCAAGAAGAATTGATTCGATTTGTCTGAATTTTTTACACAATGTCAATTGATATCTCTGCTGCAAAACAAAATTTGTTGGGGAATTGGGAAATTCTAAAAAGAGAGCTCTTGACGGTGTTTCCCGCATATTTACCCTTATACTCGGATTTTCACCGAAAGCATGATAAACCAAATCGAATTTTGATATTCCCCTGCACGGTTTTGTAATACGATTCCTCCGAAATGCGACAAAGCAAGCATAAAATATTTTTGGAGTTGGAGCTTCTGAAAGCCATCTCACTAGATCGGAGAAACGGGATCGCGGAAAATTTTCAAAATCCCCCCCCCCCCCCCCCCCTTCCAAAAAAAATAACAAAAAACAAAAACGAGAAAGCCGAATTTGCACAGAAAATAATCGAGCGAGACAATTGCAATATCACCCAGAAAAAAAATAAAGCAAGGGCGAAACTTTAAAAAAATCGTGCAAGGTACTGATGCCAGAAAAAATCCTTTCAGCAACTGAGAAGTCGTAAAAAAAAATTGAGCAAAAAAAACCGGGCCCCCTCTCCATCAATTTTCAAATGGTCCGTCCTTAAATCTAGTTGCCAATGAGAATAAAGCTTTCAGCGTTAATTTCGTATTTGTGTTGCAAAAGCCTTTCTTCAACAAGGGCAATAAAGTGGTTCAATGTTAAATGCGTAACGTTCAAAAGTTAAAATTAAATAACAAAATAGTCAGACAAAGCAGTCACGCTGAAAGATAATACCGTTAAATTAGCGTCACGCCACGGCTGCAAGAGCTCAAGTGACCCATACAACAGTCTGTTTCATACAGAAACCTGTATTTAGCGGGGCCATTTCGCTTAAAAAAAAGGAAATTTGAGATGTTCGTATCACTGTATCACCGTATCACTGTATCACCGTATCACTGTATCACCGTATCACTGTATCACTGTATCACTGTATCTTGGTATCTCCGTATCATTGTATCTTGTAACACGTTATATACCAAGCCGGTTTTCACGTTCTGTTTTTCCAGACAACGGTTGAAATGTAGGTGACTGCGTGCATTCCCACGTGCAGTTATTGTATTTTGCAATTAAGGCTATTGTTTCATGCCGTCGTCCTAGACGTTGCCGTCGTGGTTGCTTTAAAAGCTCTCTAATTGCCACGGTCATGACCGAATAGCAGCAAACACGTAGTTTCTGACGAAGAATGAGAGGGCTTTTTCAAAGAAATGAGTTCATTTGGAAGAGTTAGGATAATGATTTCTCAAGTCTGTAAACTTCTGGGGTAAGAAAAACTATCTACCTTTCACCTGACGGAGGAAATTACGCCTATCGGATGGGTTTTCGTGGGAAAAATCGGCCTCAAGTGCCTCGTGGTTTGAATTGGAGTGTGCAGCCTTTCCTTTATTTAAGACAGAGAAGAGAGAAAAACCCAAAGTGAGAGAAATGCCCCATAACCGCCATTTCTAGACCCCAGAGAAACAATAGGACAACAACAAACTCTTAAGGTAAGTTTATTTTCTTTATCTGAGAATTTTGTGAAATAATAGTCACACAGTGCAAATACAGAGCTTGGGCTGCCTGTGGGAAAACACGCTTGAAATAACGATAATCGTAATTCTAATGACATTCTGAAAACCAGTCAAGGATAAAGATAAAGATTTGTTCCATTCCGAACGGCGGTAGGCCGGCTTAGTGTAGTAGTGTAGTAGTGATGACGTCTGCACTACACTGCAGTACACGCAAAGGGCTACGAGTTCGAGTCCGAGTAGGAGCGCTCAAAAAGTACTTTTCCTCTCTTTACCTTCTCTTCTTGTTTTATAATACCTGTGAACCCTAGCTCTAGGTGAGTGAGAACCCGTCGTTTACCCGTGAACTCGTCCGATGGTTAGGATTTGTCTTAGAATTAACGACTGTCATTGTTCCAAGCGTGTTTGCCATTTCAGGATAATTGTTAATTCAACGGGGAGAATGCGTTGGCCTAAGCCACACGTGAAACTTCAAGGTAAGCCCATCTTGTTGTTGTTTACTTTCATTTTATTTTGTTTTGGAGAAATTCGCATCCCAAAAACGGGCCTTTTTACGGCCAAATTTGGAAGAATGTTGTGTATTTTGGGACGCAAATATTTGTTAGTTTTTCACGTATATATTTAGTCGTTGTTCAAATTCTCCTTTACTTGATTGTATTTGCATCAAATTGTGGCTTATAGACATAGGTTTACGAGTTAGGGTTGTAATTTGAAGCTGCAAATTATGTACCAACATGGTGACTTTTGAGTATAATGGTGTAGCTTATGTCAAGGTTGTTATGCGGAACAAAATGTAAATTTCACTTAATTTTATCCACTTAGATAAATGTGAAGATGGTTGAGAGAAAGTTAAGGCACCAGGGATGCCCCAGTGAATCTACTGCAGATCGAGATTACTTCCTTGTGGTCTGCCATTGGAATTTAGTTTCCTATTCACAATGTTCCTTCATCAGCAGTCTGAAACTAGCCTTCTGTCTACAACTATTCTTATGTCTTCACAGTTCTATATGAAATGATGGTGTACTTATAATATTGGTCAGTGCATGACCATTTTCTAAGATGGTTAGACAATGAACAGTTCATGCTTTATGGAATTTAGGGTCCTTCACAGTAGATAGAGTTCTAATGCTTGGAACTCTGAATCCCATAATGACTTGTATTAATTGTCTATTAGCCTTATGATGATTTCACTTAATGGAATTTACTCTAGGTTAATGCCCTGAAGTATTGTGCAGTTTCACAACAACTTTAGACTAGCAAAAACAAAGGTTTTTTAATCCTCCTGGGACTCAATTAATCAACACGGCCAGCACAGTGCTCAACATCAGATTTTAGGCTGGTTGCCTTAAGACCTGGTTTGCCTTTATGCCTTTGTTTTTAGTTGTCCAGGTACAAAAATTGTCCTGGGCAAGTGGGCAAACATTACTGTCGATCGAGTACTGCACCATGTCAGAAGAGTCGATAAGCAAGGTTTCTGCTATGCAAATTAGACATGTTTAATAGAGCTAGAGTGATAATTTTCAATGAAACTTGATGGTTCAGTTCTATGCTAATTCAAACAGCCTCAAATCTTCATTTCTAATCATTTATGTTCAGTTATATTACATCTGACTATAAGATAATTTTGATAGGTTTATTGTCAAGGTTACTATGTTGTACAGTACATGAACTATACTTTTATGTACCCTGACTTAAAAGTCAGAGTTCAATAAAAATTGTACACTGGAAAGAGTTGAATTGTTTTAATTATTGTTTTCACTGTTCATGTGTATCTTAGTTCACTTCAGAAATACAGATTTAAATAGCATATATATCATCCAGCTAGAGTGGAATATGAATTATGATTTGTACAAACCCCAAGTATTATGTAAGGGTTAGAGACTGCTTGTGAGTTCTTTATCGACAAATACAGGCACGCGCTGATTGTACGATGAACGAAAAATAATGAATACTGCATGAGGCCGAAGGCCGAATGCAGTATGAAGAAATTTTGAGTTCATCGTACAGTCAGCAAGTGACTGTAATTTGCCGATAAAGCACAAACATAAAGTCTCTAACCCTTTTAATATTCAAACTGAGTGCACTGTCAGCCGTGAATTTCAATTTAAATCAGTTGTCAATAACAATTTCATAAAGAAGTCAAATATTTCGCATGAATTAAATCGTTTTACGGTAAATATCTCCACAAAGAAAAGTCATTTCAATAGACAATGAATAAAAACAGAAGTAGATAACTGTGCAAAGAATAATTTACTTTGGCGTTCGGTCAGTTTAGTTGACGCCTTGCGAGTACATGTTTGTACATTTAACTCGAAAACGTTTCTCTTGGAGCCATGTATTAAAATATCGAGTATTTAGCCGGCTTAACTCCTAGATAGTCTACTTTCTTTAATAGTTTCTTTCATTCGAAAATAACTAACCTGCAGATTCCAGTGAATTGAAATCTTGAAACCGGCCTCCATGTGCTCGGCTCTGATGCAAACATTTTCCAAATAAAAATATCCTAGGTTTTTGAACCTTCCACTGAATTGTCGCTTCATTGTCTCCTCTTATTGACAGAGTAAGGTCTCGCCGGAAATAAAATCCATTTCTTCAGTTTGGACTGCTAGAGTGTTGAAGAAACTTTTGTTTACTCAGACACATGTTGACTAGTTAGTTGTTGTACTTCCAGCGCTTGCAAATCAGCCATTTCTAACGAACGATTATGCAAATGTTTGCCTGAAAACATAATGTGAGGCGAATAGTATGATTGTACATTTAACTCGAAAACGTTTCTCTTGGAGCCATGTATTCAAATATCAATTATTTAGCCGGCTTAACTCCTAGATAGTCTGCTTTCTTTAATAGTTTCTTTCATTCGAAAATAACTAACCTGCAGATTCCAGTGGGGCAGTGAATTGAAATCTTGACTCGAAACCGGCCTCCGGCCATGTGCTCGGCTCCGATGCAAACATTTTCCAAATCAAATATCCTGTGTTTTCGAACCATCCACTGAATTCTCGCTTAATTTTCTCCTCTTATTGACAGAGTAAGGTCTCGGAAATACAATCCATTTCTTAAGTTAGACTACTAGAGTGTTGTAGAAACCTTTGTTTACTCGGACACATGTTGACTTGTAAAGTTGTACTTCCAGCACTCGCAAATCAGCCATTTCCAACGAGATTATGCAAATGTTCGCCTCAAAATATATATCTTCTGTCACACAGGCAACAGAGTTCAATCCTGCCGTTACCTTTCTAGTAATTGTCTGCATTTTCACTGTTTAATATGCGATGAGGTTTTCCAAGCCGTCCAAACACGTAACTAAGCGAAGGACTAGATCTCCCTTTCCCTATAGGTAAGAGAGGGTCTGGGTCGAGTGCTGTGGTCACCAATAATGCACGCTCATTAGCCAATCACATGCTTGGATTTTGTACAATGCACGAAATTTGAACATTAACTTCTAATATACCAGAGGTCATGATACAAAATTAAAGGCCTCAACAATTTTTTTGCGAAAAATCTTAGATTTTGGACACAATCTAAAAATCACTGAATGTGCTGGGAAAATAATATGGGGAAGGGGTGTGACTTTGGCCAGTTTGGGTGGGAAACTTATAGAATACCTCCCACTTTTCTAACCCAATTATAGGCCTTTTGGAGGAATACAATCACGTGGTTGTACTGTGTTGGTATCGATTGTCCTTGCTCCGAGGATTTTTCTTTGGGTTCTCCCGTTTTCCTCCATCCACAAAAACGACACGCTAAATTCCAATTTCTCTGTGATTTAGCCAGGCCCCGACCCTATGGTTGTTTGAGGTCCCGTTACAAAATTTCAGTCGGTAAGAGCTATTTTAATGCCCTTCGGTTTTTATCAACTTCATCAACACTTCCAAACGAGTTCGTACACAGTCACGATAGACTGAATAGAGAAAATCCTCGTGTTTTCACTTTTGGCAAACCGCGTTGTAGTTTCCGTTTGATGTTCTGACAGTTTTTGCTTTTTTTGCGGTTTGCCTTTAATAGCTGTTGTAGCTTCTTTCGTGTCTTATCATGAACCAACATTTAGAATGATAGACCTTTCTGCACTCTAAACACTAATGTACCTATCAACGGCTTCCCCGAGGGGTCGACCCTCGGGCTAACCACGGCGATATGTGGGGGAATACAGGAGGATTGAATTCAAACATTGCCCCTGGGGTCGGGGAAATGCTCGACTTTGTTTTAGGGTTGGAAAACTGGGGTGGGGGATTTGTTAAAATTCTTATTGTCATGAAACTATAAACCACGGAGATTGTTTTTTCTTCTTTGATACAAGAGTTAAAGCGAGATATGAGATATACCGAGACTTTCTGTCTTGTTCCTTATTAGCTACTAACTGAAGTACATTGAAGTGTGTCTTGTTCCTTAAAAGATACTATGAAGTTCATTGAAATGTTAATAAAGTTCCATTTTCTGTTGAAAATGGAGTGTTCATAGCCTACGTTGTATCCGCCTCTTCTGCGAGTGGGTTAGTGAGCCGGCAGAAGAGAGGCGGATACAACGTAGGCTAGAGTGTTCAAAGTTATAGAAATAACGTTAGTAACGAGATTCAGTAGTCAATCCAGCTCCATCGATCTCATTTCGTGCAAAATGCCGGGCCGTATTGTAGGTCGTGAAGGCCTAACCAGGGGACTTTGAAAGGGACGATTCCCCTACCCCTGGGGGAAATTGTCAACATTGTTTCTGTCTTTTTACAATTCCCCTGGTCAGCCCGGGGGTCGACCCCTCGGGGAAGCCGCTGATAGGTGCATAATATTTCGCTCTCACTTTCGGAATTGCTAGAACGACAGCTTTCGGCATCTTCGTATTAAATTCATTCTCCTTTATGTCCAAAAAACAAGCTTTTGAGCACTCGACCTCAAAGTTTTCTCCGATCTCCATCCTTCAAGGCTTTATCTTTTTCTCTTCTTTTCGATGTTTATTTCCCAATTCGTTAAAGGTAATCATGACCTTTGGCAGCTACTCGCGAAATTTCGCGCTCGCCGAGAAATTACGAAAATGTTTGTTTACATGTGACGTCACAATTTTCTACTTGGTTGCGGCCATCATGTCAGCGTGCCCAATCCAGTCTTTTTTATGATCCATGCTCCGATTCAACCACAATGCCATGATTTCGCAACTCAAGCATGTTAAGGCCTGGTTCATTTAACGGAAAATAGATGTACGTTAAAAAATGTTTTCTGACATAAATAACAGTTTAAACAAAATCTAATTACACCATAATAATAATATCAACTTCCTTAAATTTGTTAAGTGGATGGTTGTCGTATCACGTGATCGATGACGTCATAATTATATAAAATCGTTTAAATGAAATGCGGCTGCGACGATAACATATGAATATAAAGTAACCCTGCTAAAACATTACTCCTCCCACAGTGTTTCAGATCACGCTTAGAAAACATGACTATCATGTAAAGTTAAGGAGATATTAAGGATACAAAAAGTCAGGTGACCTATTTTGTATATGTTCGCCTTAATTACTCGTTAACGAAACATCGTAGTCATCTTTTCTAAGTTGATTTAGGTAAAAGGCTTCAACCTTAACGAAACATATCCACTCATCATCCTAGCTGTTTTAAACTCGGAGCCGCATTTTTGATTTACTGATTTCGTGTTCCACGTGACACGTTTTACTATTATCGTGAGAAACTTGGCGTACTTACCATACTCGGCTGTGTTGAAATATTAAAGGAAAACATTTTTTACCCGAAATTTGACCCCTGAACCAGGCCTTAACATGCTTGAGAAGAAGTCAATGGCCTTCGTTCGGTTAAAGAATCTCTTGTAAATTTGGTCGGGTGATCCGTCCACGAGCTCTTTTACTTCATCCCATGATAGCCTGCGTTTCATCCGAACAAAACCAGAGAAAAGTCCGGATGTGACGCAGGCTATCCCATGATTGAAAAATCCCGGTTTTTGGCCCTTTGGCAATAGCATAAATCTTCGTTTTGCTTTTGGTCGCCATATTTCGAGAAATTTGAAAAAAATCTTTGGACCGCTCAAAATCCGTGTGTTCACTGTAAGGGGATGTGGGGCCGAACATGAACGGTAATTCACTGCTAGCATCTAATTTTGATAAGTATATTAGATCTATCTGATGTTTTTTTATACTTAAAGCACAACTCAGTTAAATGTTTTCCGTCATCGTGTCTAAAACTCAAATGAAACATATATTCAGTGCTATTATTGGACGGGTGACAGAATACACATGAGGAATTTGAAAACAAGCTTATGAAATGTACGATTTTGCGCATAATGAAAATCTCAGAGGAGGTAAGGCTAGGAGTTTTGAAGGTTTCAACCACCTACATTTCCGACCTCAGTTCGCAAAAACGTATTCATTAAAATTAAATTAAATTGCACATGGTGTCACAAAATATGTTGTGCTATAACATACTTGCGAATGAGGCCAAATTTCCGTTTAGATTTTTTTTTAAACTAATTGACATCAATTGCCGCTTTTCACCAAATATTCACAATCGACCTTCTCGATTTTCTTGTAGGTAACAACATTTTTGAGTGGGATGTTTTTGGCCGAGTATTGATATTTTTTGGACCATGTATTTCCTCCGTATCGTAGAATAGTAAACGCAAAACAGAATTCCAAGATACATAACATTTTAGGAGATAAAAGTGTTTCTTTCGACCCCTTGTTTTTACGTAAAATGGGAAAATATTCAAAACGACACGATATATATTTAAAAAAATGCTTTTCTAGATTAACTAACACTTGAGCTTTGTTGGTAACGAGTTTTAATAAAATCGATGGAATGGAAACTTCTACAGCAAAAGCGGATAAAAATGTTCCCGCAACATAATTATTATGTTCGCCAATCAGTCTTGCAAAAAGGGAAGCAAACATGATCGCTGATTAATTCCAATTTTCCCCTGTAATCACACCATGGGAAGGTACTCGAATCGTTATGATGTCAATTCGGCTGTCACAACAAACTCATAAGTGATTAAATATTTACTGTGCAGTGATTTACGTTTACTGAAGATTGTTACGTTTCAAGGGCACCCAACTAAGTGCTGTTCGGGAGAGTAAGTTAGCCCCTAGAAAATTCCCTAGAAAATTGTTTTCTGAAATACTGGCTAGAACTGATTTGTTTTCAATCCCTAGAAAATTACAGAAGAAAAGGGAGACTAAACGGTTTCCCCTAAAATATTCGTACGTTTTCGTCTGATCAATAGAGTCAGAACGATCCGGAAAAAACATTGGTTGGAATGAAAAAAACAAAACATATTATCACAAATCATTTAGTGAAGCGGCCACCTAAAGTTTTCGAGAACACATTTTCATTCTCTAAGAAATTCTGACATCTAAAATCCGAAAGAATAAACCTTTAGCAAATGGAGGTCACCTAAAAGAATTGCCTAAAGGAAAAAAGAATCCCTAAAAAATTCGTACCTCCACAAAACTTTACAATATGAAGTTACTTGGACTAGAAAATTCTTGTTTCTGTTCTAGACTACTAACAAATTCGTAGGCCGGGAATATTTTGCCATAGTATTTTCGGTTGACGCGATTTCAATCTAGAAAATCCGAATAGCTAATAGCTTTCTAGAATACGTCAAAAGACATAGTAGGCGCCTTAAAATGGCAGATGAGCTGCATACAACTGGTTTCAAACGAATTTCAAAAAGTACCCGTTGGGTGCCCTTGACGTTTAGCGGGCGTTGGGGAAATCCACGATATTCAAGACAAAAACCGTAAGGGTAAGAAAAAACCGTACCCTATTTAAGGATCGGATATTTTATTTAAGGATGATAATACAAAAATATGAGACTATTTAAGGGTCCGGTATCTCAAAAACCGTACCCTATGTCATGGTGGTCTACTGTCAACTCTATCACAGGCAGAAAGTCGACTCTTCTCATGTGCCTGTTAGTCCTATAATTGACCCAGATGATATTAATAATGACTTCTGTGCTATAAACACCGATCCTAATTTTACAGCTCCGGAATTCATGAGAGTCCCCGACGGCACTAGGATCCCTGAGATTTCTATATATATACGATGTCAGACAGTTCCTACTCAAGCTAAAGAGAACTGCTGTGGGTCCAGACCAACTCAGTCCCATATTGGTTGTGGAGAGATTTTGCATTTGACTTAGCACCTGTTGTAACCAATATTTTTAATAGCTCTCTTAAGCATCATACTATTCCTAGTACATGGAAGTTAGCTGACATAAAATCTTTACCTAAAGAATCTCCTTATAATACATGTAATCAGCTCAGGCCTATATCACTTACTAATATTATTATGAGACATTTTGAAAGGGTAGTATTTAAATTTGAGTTTGCAAGCAATGTAAATAAATTTGTTGATCTTGATCAATTTGCCTATCGTAAAGGCCATAATACCACCATGGCTCTAATTAAGTGTCAGCATGCATGGCTCAAATGATTAGATGGTGAGGCTGATTACGTTAAGATCGTTTCTTTCGATTTTAGCAAAGCTTTCGACTCAGTACCACATGATATCCTCTGTCGTAAGCTAAATAATCTTGATATCAATCCTTACATATTTAACTGGATAGTGAGTTTTTTGCAAGATAGACAACAGAGAGTTGTTGTTGATAGTATTGCCACTAATTATCTTAAGATAAACAGGGGTATCCCTCAAGGGACATTCTTTGGTCCCGTTCTTTTTTCTATCATGGTAAATGACATTAAAGCTGTAAGTCCATCTAGGAATCTATACTTGTTAAGTACACTGATGATATTTCACTCTGAATACCTGTAAACTCAAAGTGTGATAGCAATCAGTGTGAAATAGAAGTTCAATCTATTATGAAATGGACAGAGAACATGAACTCGAATCTAAAAAAGACATGGGAAATGTTACTGAGGGGAAAGTCCGCAAAGATTCCACCTGAACCCCGGCACTTTATAGAGCGGAAATCCAGTCTGAAGCTTCTGGGTGTTACCTTTGACGAAAACCCTTGTAACTGAGACATGAGGTATGGGGTTGTGCCTTCTATTGTAAATATCTAAGTCGTATAGATATTTTTTTGGGCAGAGCTTTTAAGTCAGGATTTTCTAAAAAGTGTTATTGCATCTTAGATATTCTGGCTGAAAAGGATATGAAGTTGTGGAAGAGAATTATTGATCCACGTACCACAACTGCCTTAGCTAACTTACTCCTTCCTGTGAAAACACGCAAGCTTCGAGACAGGGGACATTCTTATATTAGTCCTCGTGTAAGAACAGAACGATTTAAGAGCGTTTTTATAAATTACATTTGTAATCCAAACACGTCTGTTGTGTTGTAATAATAATAATTAATGACCTATGTAGTCTAGTCTAACGACTCTACTTTAGCTATCATTTTCTTGTCTATTCTAGAAATTGTATTATTTTCTAGTCTAGCCGTTCTAAACTACAAAGTATCTAGTCTAGAAACTCTAGAAAGTCTAGCTAAACTAGACACAACGCCTGCAACAACGCCCGCAACGTCCGCAACAACGCCCGCAACGCCCGCCGCCTCCTCCTCCTCCTCCTCCCTCCTCCTCCCTAGACTAGACTACCTAGGTCATTGATTTTTCTCTCCTTGGTAAAAACACAACTGTCTGTAGCATTTGTCAACAAGAAAAAAAATCAGTGAAACATAAATCAGTGTAAGGCTAAACTACAGAATACAGGGCCACTTACCAAGGTCTACCCCAGAGCCACTGGCTCGGTGGCTCGGTAGTCATGATTATAATTAATATGCAAGTTACCTGTGGTATATATTGTTAGTGGCTCGGTGGCTCGGTAGTCGCATTGATGAGTAACTAATAATCAGATTCATTGGCAGTGAGGTCGGTAAAAACATAACTCGAAGAGTTTTGTTTTCTCAATATAGCTATTACAATCAAATAAACAATCGTGTGAGGTTAGGGTTAGGGTTAGGGTTAGGGTTAGGTCATTGAATATTCATTTAACGGCACGACTACCGAGCCACCGAGCCACTAAAAATATACACTCCAGGGTCATTGAATATTCATTTAACGGCACGACTACCGAGCCACCGAGCCACTAAAAATATACACTCCAGGGTCATTGAATATTCATTAATGATACTTCGTTCTTTTAAAGACGATGATATAGACTACCGAGCCGAAATCATTGAATATTCATTAATGATATTTCGTTCTTTTAAAGACGAATAGACTACCGAGCCACCGAGCCACCGAACGAAATAGATGGAGCTTCAAAAGTGTCTTGTAACACAATACATTATATCAACCCAAGAACTGAGAAATAAGAAAGTTATCAACTCCGCGACTATAAGGAAAACGAACTGTAAATTGGTGTTTTTGAGATTGAATAAACTTTGTTTAATTTATCTGGTGGTTTGTTTATATTCGTATGGTAATTATAGTTCAGTTTTAGAGAAGAATTTGCATCTCAAGAGTTTTCCTCAAAACAATAGGACTATTGTTTCTATCAAACTGTACTGATGGCCCTTCAGTTATCGTTAATCCCTAAGGACAATAGTAAAGTTGCTCTTATGAGTCATAGTGGATTTACTGTAAAGGTTTATAAATATTCTGATCTCAGAATTACGTTACGGTGTAGCATACACCAAATGTATAATACTTGATATCCTGTGAAATGCTCTGTTTCTTTCGACGTGTTCTACTTCATCCACGGTGATCGTGTTTCCTTGAACGCCTTCCATGTCAGAGTTGAATAAAAATAACGCGAGCTAATAAAGATGCACTGAACGGAGTAGATTACCGACACAATAGTGTATTGTTGTTCATAACAAAGACTTGCCCAAACCTGTTCCACCAACACAAGTGAACTTTATTGATTTAAAAGTTAAAGTAATTACAAACAAACCTTAAATGCTAAAATACTCTTTATTTTTTTATGCCTCATTGTAAATCTTATCGCTTATCATGGTTTGAATCAATAAAATCTTGTTCCGAGTAGTTTGTTTTGTTGATTATGGTAATTATAGTTCAGTTTTAGAGAAGAATTTGCATCTCAAGAGTTTTCCTCAAAACAATAGGGCTATTGTTTCTGACAAACTGTACTGATAGCTCTTCAGTTATCGCCAATCCCTAAGGACAATAGCAAAGTTGCTCTTATGAGTCATAGTGGATTTACTGTAAAGGTTTATAAATATTCTGATCTCAGAATTACGTTACGAGTGATAGCGAAGGTAATAGCTGTAAGGAAAATAATAAAGACAGTTTAGGCGTTCTGTAGGGGTTCTGCTGTGCAGCTGAAATTGAAATCCTCCTCCTTCTATTATCTGCAGCGCATTCCTTAATTAATTCAATGAATAGACACACCCCCTTGCAGCGGAATAATAATTAGCTGCAGCGCATTCCTTAATTAATTCAATGGACAATAGGACTGTGACGTCATCCGAATTAATGAGAGCTCACCTAAAAGGGGGGTAATTCGCCTCTCTTCATACTACTAACAATAAACACTATTAGACTATTAAACTATTAGACTATTTAGCCATTCATATAAGGAGACTTATGAGGAATGATAAAATTACTAAAATTGGCTAGGAAGAGCAGGAAAGAAACTACGCTTGAAACGATCAGTGTTGCATTTGAAACGTGTAAGTTGGTTGCTGTTGCGTAAATGCCGGCCATGCGAGCTAAGCTTGGTCTGCGGTATGAGGCTGGCAAGACGAGATCCGCTATGCGCTCTGATCTTCGAAAACAACTTCCTGCATAGACTCCCTCTGTTATCAATCAGTCGAGGACAGCCGGTGATTGCCAAGGCTCTGTTGTATGATAGGGCTGGATATAGAATTCGCATGGCTCTCTTCTGGATTCTCTCGGCGATCTGATCGATGAGGAAGGCGGGTATATTGTTGTGCCAAACCGTGCAGCAGTACTCCAAGATTGACCGTATGAGAGCCTGATGTATAAGTATGAGGTCACTAGGAGGTATATCCACTCTGACAGAGGACGCGCAAGATATGGAGGCTCTTCGAGGCTTTCTTTGTAATCATCGAGATGTGGTCTGCTTTGAATGCATACACCTAGGACCTTATGAGATGTCACGATCTCAACAGGGTTTCCAACTATCGATAGAGAAGGGAAACTGATGGTATCTCGCGATAAAAACATACTCGGATTTCCTTACATTTCTTGGGGTTGAGCTTCATATAATTATTAGAAGCCCACACCCCAATATTATCAAGATCGAATTGGATCATGAGCGAAGGGCCATTTCTTTGTATAACTTCGGAGATGGTGACGTCATCTACGTACTTCCAATAATTACAATGACATGGAGCCAAGTTATTCACCGATAACTAAGGATAGTAAGGGGCCTAGCTTTGTTCGCTAAGGGACGCCAGCATCAACGTTACCCCATTCAGATATGGACTCACCTAATTTGACACGCTGCTTACGGTTGGCAAGGAAACTGCATATCCATGTTAAAAGAGGCCGACGGACCCCCAGATTAAGCAGCTTAACAACAAGGTTGATTCTATCGAATGCCTTGCTGAAGTCCAGAAAACAAAGTCGTAGGGAATGGCCAGCGACGTCCATGTTTGACAGCCAGTTGTGTAGCATTGTGTAGCATATAATGCTATCTCTTACTATAATATTTTTCTTGTAATCACTCATATAGTTAAAATCCGCATTACCTTTGTTTACAACATTTATTTACCATATATTGTATCTCATTGCATGAGACCCTATGCATGATTCGTTCCATTTCATATTTCGCTTAATTAGCCAATTAGCGTCGGTTATATATCCGGCTACTGAAGTATGTCAACGTCTACTTGTATTCCTTACTTATCTCATGTAACCCCGCCTGAAGAAGGTTCGTTTTGCCGATACAATAAATACCATTGTATCAGCCTTGCAGTCTTCATATATGATTTTAATTCTTCTGCTGATCCTGATCTCCACGGATCCGGCAACACTTTTGTTTGTCACAGCGGTCCTCAAGCAGCCTTTTGAAATATTTTAAGAGCACTTTTATTAAAACGTTCGTTATCAGGAAACTGACGAACAAACAAGCACTGAACATTGCGTAAAGGGCTTGATCTTGAAAGCACTTGAAGGATTAGTACATAAAATGATAAAAACGCAGAGGATGTTAAATGACCGCTGACCGTCTGAAAAATCAGGCTAGTTAAATCATAGTTAATAGAGTGGAATGGTTATGAAACCCAGCGACCTTCTTTGTTATATGTCTTTGTTAGCTTTTTTCAACCACTACCCTGCACAAAACACAATAGAAATTCCAATGTGTTAATCAATCAGCCAATAGAAACGTGTGAGTTAAGTCGTTCAGGGGACGCTAATGAACTATGACCCTGCACAATCTTTTGTCTTGCCCCCTTCCAACATAAATCGCAGCGCCTTTGTTAGCCCCTTTGAAGTTTGCCGGGTTTCATAACCATTCCACTCTATTAACTATGGTTAAATGAAGCTTTATTTCAAGCTCATTCAAAATATTTCAGCCCGATCAGTAGTAAATAGAGACCTTTTGCCATGTCAATCGGCGATTGGCGCAAACGTGAACCGTTTCAGATACAGAATTACTGTAACGTCTCGCGTTTCACAGGTATCAAGCGGGGCATCAAGTCGCGCGTGTGCCGAAATAGTTCTGATCAGAGTCGTAAGTCACGTTTAGAAGGAAAGGCCGATAGTTCAAGACCGCAGTGTAAGTCGTTTTGAGACTGAAAGGAGAATGTTTAAGTGCTGGCTTAACTTCTTAGTTTGTCTGTGTCTACAGTTGAGTATACACAAGTCGTTTTGTTCGCCAGCTGGCTATGGTAAGTGGATTGTAACCTTGTTAAGTTTGCTAGGCTTGCTTCCATAATTTTTTGATGACAAGAAATCCCGTGAAAAACGGATCATGTTGTAAAGTTACGATATCTTCGGCCGATGATACGATGGCTTTGGAGCGGCAGTATCAGCAACATTGCAAATATTTAGGCCACAGGAAATACGATTATTGGTGATTTCCGGCAAATTTGACAAGGCCACGATTGCTTATGAACAAGCCGTTATGTCCGATGAAGAAAAGGGAGTGAAAATATGTTCTGAAATGATTTCTTTAACTCCTTGTTCTTGCTGAAATATCAACTTTTATAAGTTTATCAACTTCTTAGTCATTTATTCATCGACTTTAATATCTCAGTGAGTGACATCAGCAGTGATACAAAATAATTTGATAATGATGATTAATGTCAATCACTTGCAAAATGTGTACTCGATGTACCTTCTCGGGCTTTTATTCTACCATTATAGACAGCAAAATCAGTCATAACAACATCCCTTTATAGCTATTTTACTCGATGATCGTATAAGCGAGTATTCTTTAAACCCCATCAAATTTTGATTTATCTGTGAACGCCGCCAGCGTTTATAATGCAAGGCTGGCGCGCCATTGCTGAGTTTCTGAACACTTGACCATTCTAATACTTCGTTTAAACTAATGTTAATAGAATTAAGGAACTTTCCTAACCACCAAGAAACTCGCCTGGCTTTTTGTTTGAGGAATCTTTGATCCTGCAGCGAACGCCTCGGCCAAAAGTGAGATGACATGTCCAGTACGAAGTCAGTCGTTAATTAGATTATTATGTCAATGGCGTGAATTCTTTAAAATCGTATATAAGATAAAGAGTTCTGGAAACTTCACCGCCAATGGTTCGATGTTTATCATTTTTATTATGCTTTCAATGATTATCAACTCATTTTATCTTCGTTTATAACTATTGGGTTTGAAATACGAAGACGACCTCAGAACTTGTCTATGTGAAATGAAATGCTGACCTTGTAATGCACTGATACAAACACACGTTGGAACACTCACGAAGGTTGAATGTACAGTGCTAGTTGTTTGTGAGTCTGCCAGCCAGTTTTAAGAGGACTACCGAAGATAATATTTTGAAATATAACACCATTAACACTCAGGGCGCGAAATGTCTATTGATACACGACAGTTTCACTCAAGTAAAAAATTAAACACATTACCGCGAGCCAATTGACCACTTCTAACTTTTTGGCGATGGCTAAGGTAACACGCGCGAGTTTATATAAACTATAGTAAAGATACTGATACATACATCGTTTATTTATGCACGTGACAGTATATAACGACAAGAGAGGATGAGGTAAGAGAACGTATCCCCATGATAATTATTTGAAATCTATTTTTAGTTTTACAACACGTGGTGTAAGTTATATTTATCTCGTTCTGGTAGGCTACTTCACCGGTCCTGCTCCCTAATAATAATATACCCCAACCAGATTAGATGTTATGTTTACTCAGGAGCCTCCCATTACCATTGGTAATGGGCTCCTGGTTTACTTTAGTACTAATAAAATGTTAGTGATAGATTATAATTTCTCAAACAATCACAACCCTTGTAGTCTACAATTGCATGCAATAAAATTCCAGGCAAACAATACTTTATAATGATTTATGAATGTAGGTATTGTTTTCGCTTGAGAAGTCATATAAAAACCCGTGTTTCACCAGGGATTATAAAATAAAATAACTACGCGCGTTCTGATTGGCTGATAGCCATGTTTTCATTAGCCTGTGCAAACATGGAAAATACGTCACACCGTAAGACAAGCACCGTTTCATTTCTTAAATCCAAACACCTCGAAATAATAAAAGCACGAGGCCGCTCTTTCTCGGTGTTTGGATCCCCAAGTATACACTAGCTCTCGTTTTTTATGTATAACATGAAATATGTAGTGTAGCTGATTGAAGCCCCGATTGATAGACTGTGCAGCAGAGAGATACTCTACTACATCCGACTGAATGTAACCCCGTCCTAGCATTAAATTGACAATCAAGTACGATATATATTGTGCTTATTAATGTCCACTCTGCTTAGTACCTGCTTAAATTTGTTGAAACGTAACTAGGGTTTGGCGTTTTACTTTTAGGCTTTTGTAAATAGATTAGTTTTTAATACGACTTGGCTGTGGTACTATTGTAGCCTTTTCGGTATTGCAATTTTATATTTTTTTAATATTTTGGAACACTTGCTGTAACTTTATATATATTTTTTATCAATTGTAATAAATACATTATTATTACTGTTGTTAAAATAGTAAAGTGGCTAACATGATGATTGTAATTTGAGAAGAGAATAGGTATCGTTTTCGTTGTTGTTTTCCACCCTTTAGCTTCAGTTACATCTGCCAATACGTATCTTCACACATTCGTAAATGTGAAATGTTTCGTCCCGAAGTCTGGTAAATCAGTTCTAACATTTTTGGCAACATTTTATAGTAACCATTGTCATTGATCCAATGATAGCATCAAACAGAGATATGAAAGCCAACAAACAAATCGGTGACAATGATTTTAAGAGGAGGTATACTGCAAAGAAAGGGCCGTAAACTGGAAACCTTGGAAGAACTTTTGACTTATAAAACTTCGGCAAGTAACACGCAAACAAAGAAACAAAGCAAAACGAACAACAACCGTGAATGGGAATACCACCAACATGGATTTGTAACCTCTGGTACTAAATACGTTTTAACAGCATGTGAATATCGTGTTTGCTCTAATTTCATTCCACACACTGCGTACTTTATACTTAAGATATTTTAGATATTTTTGCGTTCGACGAAGGAGAACCCATACTAATCTTGCAGTGGACTCCCTATGGTCATGTGTGGGCTACCTGCAAATCAGAAACCATGCGAGCGGCCATTTTGGTAAATGCCAGCATCGTGTACGTGTGGTTACCAGTTTCCCGGCCGAGATAATTTATTCTAAAAAAGTATACAAACATACATGAGGACATACACGAATCTCGATTTATTTGGCCTGGGAACGCACAGGTAGCTCACACATGACCATAGCGAGTCCACTGCAAGATTAGTATGCGTTATCCTTCGTCGAACGCAATTATCTCGGCTGGCATTTACCAAAATGGTCGCTCGCATGGTTTCTGATTTGCTCGCGATCGGAAAGTTTTTGCCTTATTTTCCGACAATCCAATGTAATGATGTTTCAAAGGTTCGCAAGTCACAATTGAGCAAAGCCTGAGGAAAGTGTGTAGTACATCTGGAGGACTGACAAAGTCCAATATGGTCTGTTTTGCACCTTGAACATTTAAGTATAACCATCATACGTACACCTCGTTATAACCTCCATCATACGGACACCTCAGTATAACCATCATACGGACACCTCAATATAACAATCGTACGGACACCTCAGTATAACCTCCATCATATGGACACCTCAGTATAAACATCATACGGACACCTCAGTATAATATCCATCATACGGACACCTCAGTATAAACATACGGACACCTCAGTATAACCATCGATACGGACACCTCATTATAACCATCGATACGGACACCTCATTATAACCTCCATCATACGGACACCTCGTTATAACCATCGATACGGACACCTCAGTATAACCTCCATCATACGGACACCTCGTTATAACCATCATACGGACACCTCATTTAACCTCCATCATACGGACACCTCGTTATAACCATCATACGGACACCTTATTATAACCTACATTTTATGGACACAATTCATTATAACCTCCATTATATGGACACCCCGTTATAACCTCCATTATATGAACACCTCATTATAACATCCATTATACGGACACCTCGTTATAATAGAAAGACTCGTCACCGTCAAAATTACTGAAGCCAATTAAGCCAATAGTTCCGTGCTAAATTAAAAATAACGCCTTGGTACGGACGCTACCATGCAATGAGAACATTCGAGTTCAGAATAAGTTCATTAGAGGCCTGAAAAACCATTACGAAATGGAAAACATAATTAGTGAGAGTGTTTCTAAAGGTCAACTCATTTTGTCCCGATACCTTATTTTTAACTCTATTTTGGGAATTCTATTACAATTATCTTTTGGAATCCCGGCACACTAGATAATAATTCCCATGTTAGGCTAAATCGTATTACGTGCGCTCTGGCTACTAAGTGACAAAACAGATGTTTACCAGAAAATGCACGCGCTTTGAACTATTATATATATAGTGGTATTTAGCGCATGATTACTGCTTATGTGCAAAGTGAGTGTAAAGGTATTTTAATTTTGTTTTTTCACCAATGCGTATTTCCGTCAGCAACGCCGACAGGTTTCCACAGTGGTTCGCATGCCATTTTCATATGTTTCTTGAAAAACTCAGCGTTTCATTCGTTCCAACACCTTCGTTCCGATCCGGGGCGAAACAGATTGCTCAATATCTGTCTGGTACTTAGTGTAAAATTCACCAATTTATAGGTCTAAGAAGAAGCGGAAGAAAGTTTAGCCGGGTCCTGACTTTGATCAGCCCCTGTGGTTGTTTTAGCCATTTATGTTTATAACCGACACGAAGATAACCTTGTCGCTCGTTCCACTTTACAGTATAAATTCTGTATTATATTTTACATGGCTCTGTTTTCTTCGTTCATTTCGGGAGAATATATCTCGAAAGCCCTGCCCAGTTCCAAAGGCAGAGGGAATCTCGCAACATATTTCCCTGAACATATTGCCTTTGACATATTTACCTCAACTTAGCTTATTCCCCTTGCCCTCGAAATATTCCTCTCACATTTTCCTAGTACTAAGGACCAGACATTATTTAGGGAGGGGGGGGGGGGGGGGGGGCTACTAGATCTGCATTGTGGCTTGCCTAAACAATTGTGACCCTGCAGTTCTCTGGTCTCACAAAATAATGACCCTCTCCTTGGATAAGCCTATAAATATATTTATTACATGGCAAGCCACTCTTGATGTCAAATCGAGTGTTTTGATTGGCTGGTGCTCGGTCGGGATTTTGCCGTACGGACCGTTACCATGATAACGGTCACAAATTCGCATATTTTGGTCTAAGCTCGGGAAATTGAAAACTCAAATCGAACCGGGTAAAACAGAGATAACTAGGCACTTAGTGATGCAGTTTAAAAGCACAAACATCGTAATAATACCGTTTTTAAAAGAGAGACTGAAGCCGGTCCATCAAAAACTGTGACCTGTAAATATAATTACAAAGCTTACCTCCAAATTGTTGTCAAAAATTATCATTGATGTACGCAAAGTCAACCAGAAAAGGACAGGAAAGAACTAGTTGAAATACAATGCCATCCAAAGGTCTAGTGCTACAGAGACAGGATACATGTCCTACTGATTAGGTTCTACAGAAGCTTCAGAAGTCACCGTCTAGCAGAGTTCAATGTACGTATACGGAAGAACCATATTCTCTGGCCGTCAACTACAAGCGAGTCCCAACATGAAGTCTCCACTCGGTATAGAAACGAAATTAGAACGTAGCTCAGTAATGTATCAGGTAATGTAGGAATCAAACACCCCAGCAGCGAAATAACTGAATCATCCGACTCAATAAAGATAAACCTGCTAACGCTGATCCTGAAAGCTTCGTGGCTCTGTTGAGTGTTGACACGAGAACTCGATCCGTCCAGTGGAAGTAGCGAGTAAAACTACAAGACAACAACTCTGCCAGCGACTATCACCAGAGCCAGAAGTCATAGTCCATATTTCAACAAGTTTACTCCTCTGCAGCCGGCTTTCTTTCGGCTTAAGAAATTTGTCTTGAATGTCAGCATCCGTTCAGTTTACAAATTACAATCCCTCACTATAAACCAGGGAAGTTCTGATTCCATAGCCGGCAACCAGTTTTGCCGATCAGTAGCAAATATCAGAGATTTTCAGGTCCAGATTTTCCACTGATGTCCTCCCAGTCAAAGTTGTCCAGGATACAAACAAACAGCATAGAACTGTTATCGCCGAAAGTGATCCGACGAAGATCTTGAACTTTTTCGCCGACCACATGGCACTTTACTTGAGCGAACGGTTTGTTTTTCGAGTTGATTTAGTGGAAATATGTTCTTTTCTGATAGCTTTTTCTACGAATTCCACCTTTCATGCACTTTGAATTAGCAAAGTTTTCTAATTCTGAATTGATTCTGACATCTGACATTGTATTTCCATTCATCTTTTGGTCACAGGCAAATAGATCCCGGAATAAATTCTGAACGGCTTCACTTTGGTATGTAAATTTATGCAAATTAGGTATATTACGTTGTGGTACGGGGCGCGAGTCACGCGAGTCACTTATTTTCTCATTCTTCGTTTATTACAAAGTGCCATATAATAAACTACTTATTAACCTCGCTCACTCGGTCTTTACGGGAAAATATCAGACCGAGGTCTTGACAGTACGGACCGAGCGATAGCGAGGTCCGTACATAAAAGACCGAGGTCTGATATTTTCCCGTAAAGACCGAGTGAGCGAGGTTAATAAGAAGTTAATACTTAATTTAAAAAATATGGGCCCCCTATAACAGAGGAGTACATAAAAAATATTGCCGCTCTATGTGCTATCGAATTCTTCATGTAATAGCTATTGAAGCGTGGCACTATAACCCTGTTTCTGTTACGTAGACTTGTGAATCAAAAATAGAAGGGAAGGAGTGACCAATAGAAATTAAGTAATCGAAGTGGACAGGTAGGCTATATTGAATCATAAATATAACGAGAGGGGTAGACCATAGTAATTCCAAACTCAATGGGGTGTGGCCTATAATAATTAAATAATACAACAGGAGGGTTACCTATAATAAAATTAAACAAGGGAAGGTTACCAAAATTTATATTCTCAAAAAAATATAATGGTCACCGATGTTCGCATTGCGGACCTATTTTTTCATAGAGCAGACGCCATATTGCGGTAATTGGAATCATGAATACCACGGGCTCAATTTATGGTGGTTGAAACCGCTGATCGAAGTTATTGAAGGCGTAGAAAACTGCATAGCGGCCTAGGGGGACGTCGGAATGCCGCAGGTAATTTAAAAGTAATTAATAAGGACCTGATTAAATATGCAAGGAATGAGGTTACTGAATTATGCATATGTGACGTTACTGAATTCGAAAACTATCGATTTTTCCACGGAGAAACGTCACAGGTCAAAACCACCCCACCCCCAAACTTCTCTGGACGTTTCTCGTGGAAAAATCGATATGTGACGCTTCCCTAACAATGCATAAATCAACGCCATAAGTACGTAATTGTTTTTAAAATAAAACTGATTTACTTTACTTTACCATAAAACACAAACCAGTAACAAATTCAACTGAAAACGGCAACAATAAGAAAAGCTCCTCGTTCATTTCTGTATGATTAAAGTTGGTTTTGAGTTCGGCTAAAGGTGAATTTACACTGTCGCGTTTTTCTCTAGTAAAACGTGTGTAAAAAGGAAGTAAAATGATTTTAACGCGGATAAACCCCCAACTTGAAAACGTAAGTCAAAAAGATCGAGGTGTTTTAATTATTTACGAAAGTTTTCTTGACGCACGTTTTACGTACGTCAAACAAGGTCGAAATCTCTCGGATTCTCGGTTGCTTATCTATGATATCTTAAGTGGATAAAACTTTCCGCTTAAATGTTCTTCAAAAACTAAAAATACTCGACGGGAAAGCGATTGTCGAGTACATGGGCTCCCGGTTCAATTACTCTCGGGTTTCAAAGGGTTTGCCAGGATCTCAAGTTCTACTCCGCGGAAACCGGTTGTCCATTCTAATTTCCTATTTGATTTTTGCTCAGAGCACTTTCCGCTATGGCATGTACAAAAGACCCATAGAAAAACATATTGTTTACATAGAAATGAATGAACAATAGTCCATTTTTGTTTCAGATAACATAAAAAATGCCATACATACAGAGTGGTAGTTTTGTTTTACGACAAGCAACTATTTTTGAGGTTTTCCGTGTACGGTTTCCTAAATAAATGCCTTTGTAATAGTTCTAACATGTGGGTTAAGCAGTTTGCTATGCTCTTAGAAAAAACTCCACGTCCAGTTGAGATAAAACACAAAAATACCGACTCGTAAAGCAAGTTGAGCAGTTGCTAAAACAACTAAACCTTATTTACTATGATTGAAAGGAACTTTCATGGTGTGACAGTGCACTGTTTGACGCTACTTCGATCATTGGAATTTCATGTGTTTAGGGTCCAAAAGAGCCGTAAAACACTAAGGGATAAATTATGGCAGTTTTACCAACTGACGTCAAATCTTTCAGCTGCTACTGAGTGAGTTCGGCATATCAAAAGTTTTGCTTTGTCGGAACAGGAAACACACCAAGGCGCCGCCGGTGACTGAGAATTGAGCAATTTGCAAAAACAAAAGTGTCTTATATAGTAAAACTTTTTCTTGCCCGCTCGCGGACCGCCCGCCTGACCGGTGCACTAGCGTGTGGAACACTTGAGGTTTTCGAGTCCTGAATCGGCCTGCTCGATTTTGTTTGGTTATTTAACCGCTGTCCTGTCCTTTACATTCAATTCTCCCGTTTATGGAAATTTGTGATTTTCCAAATTATCTCAATGATCAGTCTGATCTTTTGCCGTAACGCGTAAAATATTCAATTAATTTATTTCAGCTATAAATCCCGTTACGTATCCGCGTGCACGCATCGCGTCACGTTCTTTCTGTTGTATGCCTATAATATTTATTTTCGTAATTTGATTTCCATTACATATATGTGCGTTCATCTCTTCGTATTTGATTATTGGGAGCTGCGGTCACCCTTAAGCTTGCCTATACATATATAGTTTGTTGGAATATATATTATATTTTCCCCTTAACAACAACTAGCTTTTACAATGATATCGTAAAAAATATTCATGATAGACCATGGTCTCTTGTGATAGATTCATCATTCATAGATAGTCAATAGAGGAATAAATATTTCGTATTAAAAAACCTATGATTAATTTTCCATAATTTGTTGATGAAATATTCTCTGATCCTCATAAAGTTATTGTTTTACAGATCATCACAATGATATTCATCTCCCACTTGATTTGACTCGCAAATGGCCAAATACGCTTTGCAAGTGGAGTTTATTGATCGCCCGGTTTCTATTGGCATCTTATCAGCTGAAACCCTAATTTTAAACACAGCCTCAGTGACGATGTTTACTATTTGTAACGTGATGTATACGCAACATTGCGTCGTCTTTTTAAACGTAGTATTAAGACTTATCTTTTTAAATTAGATTTTGTTTCTTATAATTCTTCGTTTTCCTATTTTTGGATACAGTGAGTTGCAATATGTCATTAGTATAGTTCTTGATAGTTTTAATTTCACATCAATTTTCTTATTAAGTGTATAGTTTGTCATGCGCTTTTGATCATTCTATGTTAATAGCGCAATATAAATTATTATTATTAAATTATTAAATACTTTTCAAAGTCATTGATGGGCTCCTGTCAAAGTACAGATTTGACTTAATGAAATTAAAAATACGTAATTTATTACTAATATGTACGCCGTTTGAGTCATTCTTGTTTTTCTTAACTTGACTCTGCCAAAATTTGACATAGCAATCGAAAAACTTTGACGTAACTACTGAATGTTTAAGAAATGTACCTATATGAGAAATTTGAGATTTTAATTGTGTTGACAATTCGCGTCGACATGCAACGCCTTTACAGATAGGCCAGAAACAGCGAGAATTCCTTGACAAACCTGCACTGGAAAAATTGGACGAAGTTTGTTGGAAAATAGTTGGAAGTTTGAATTTGTATGGTTTTGCTCACTTCCAACGGATGGAAATATATTGGAAATACCATGGAAATGTTGTTGGAAACTCCACTTTCCAAGACATCTCCATCCCATGGAAGAAATCCAGTTTTTCAGTGCTGACAGATAAGATATATATTCTGTAAGAGCTTAACGTCACTCAATCACTGTAAAATAATAATGTAACAGCGGTATAAATTTAGCCTCCTCCGCAGCCATTTGTATAAAGTATCGAAAAAATCGTGAATTGGGTTACCTGTGACTCCTGGAGAGGAGGACTGGGGAGGGGAGGAGATCTGCCTCAGGGAGCCCATAATCTGATTTCTTCGAAAATTAGAGATGTCTGCGGAGGAGGCTAGTATAAACCCATATGGGTATTGTTTATGCGCTATCTTGTTGCCCTGGGATCATATATATTATGACCTAGACTGTACGCCCTGCCTGTCAACCACATTACGTTAGTTATAGTATAAGTTACCAGCATGGTTATGGACTTGAATTGAACAGTGCCAAGTGACGGAGATCGAGACATTCGGTTGTGTTTTCTTTGAAACTAAGTCAGCAATGGCGATCACTCAATTATTCTTATTGCTCCTGGTGAAGATAAATATTGTCTCCAGCTTGAAGCAACATGATGACTATACGGGGGAGGAAATCAACCCAGCTGGCTATGGTTAGTGTTTTTTTTTTCGAACATAACTAGCTCATTGTTCTATATTCTCTTACGACGACATGAAATGCATTTAGGTATTTATGACTTGATGACTGACCTTCAATTGGTTGCGAAACGTATTGTCGTCCTTGTTGGATTATTGAGCGAATTCTATAATATGATCCAAGCAGCGAATGGTTTGGTTGAAGTTTGATGCGTGTTTTTAGCTTCAATACCCTTTATCAAGTGAACGAAAAAAAACAATAATGAACTGGTCATAGTTATATGAACTTTAATTTAAGACATTTAGGCCAAAATTTAAGTAAAATATAGTCATCACTACATGTACATCACAATATTCAAACTTCACGTAGCATAATCGAAGAAATTGTCAGTTAAAAAGATGATCAAAATTATCAAATGTTACTTGGGTATCAGCTTTCGGCTAGAAATACTGGAGAAAATCGGATTATGTTTTGATGGATGACAAAGATTCAAGAGGTTGAAAACTACTTCTTCAGAGAGAAATTAGAGCAAGTCGATCAATCAATATTTATTATTTTAATTAAAATATATTAACTGATATTTTAACAATTAACTTGCCAAACCTGCAGTTAGTTAAAAAACTATTTGAAGCGGGAAGCAGGGAGGACACACAAAAATTAAATATACCGGAGTATAAATCAGTAAATGTCACATAAGCAGATGCTCTCTGCTTAATTAGTAAGAGAATATATCAGTAAGTACGGTTACGTGAATAACATATAGGACTAGTGTTGGAGAGTAAAAGTAGTAACAGGAATTTTACAGTATCATAACATAAAGGAAATAAATATATCATAATATATTTTTTAAGTTGCTTTAATATTTCTGGGACTTCAAGATAGGTATCATCATTTTGTAGAATGTTCAGAAACGTCTCTTTGATTTTTAGTTTATTAAAATGAGTGATCTAAGAGATAATGGTAGACTATTCCAGATATGTGCACCAATTCTTGAGAAATATTTTCCCAGTTTATCTGTTCTTGAGTATTCAATAAAAACATTTGTTGTTGATCGAGTTCTGTATGCACGGTAGACCAAAATCAAGTTATTAAAACTGAACTGCAGTCATTATATCCGTGAAACAACTCCAAACCTATTAGAACTAAGTAGCATGTGAGAGTTAAATACCGAGAACGGAGGCAATTGCCGACGTTCGAGGTATTTAAGTGTCTTATTTCATACTTGACGAGGTTTTCGCAAAATTTTCATTGATGTAGCTCTTTTTAGGTAGATTTTGGGCGAGTACCAAGACGGAGAAAAGGTTCTAAATCATTATAGGGATATTTAGTAAGTTTGGCTGAAGCCAAGGTGAATGAATTCCTTGGAGAAAATAATAAAACAAATTCCTTAATGCAAGCGCAATTCAGTGTATAAGCTAGAAACAACAAAATATGTATGAGAAAAGTTCCCGTGATGTATCTGGATACATCCCGGGAACTTTTCTCGGCAATCCCTTTATGTAGGACGACACGAATTTTTACCAAAAATACAATATAATACGATACAATACAGTTCAATACAACAATAGAACGCAACACAATACAATAGAATACAATTTGGTAGCAATTCGTGTCGTCCTCATGAAGGGATGGCCCTTTTCTCATACATCCTTGCATTTATAATGAGCAATTCAATTGAATTGTATGGCCGTTATGGAAAATAAAGCCTCATGAATAACAAAGAAAACCGTGTCAAGTATGAAATAACAACATATATACTAAATATGCGGTGCCGAAAAAAGAAACAACGCATGAAACAACAATACAATTATAATGAATAGACCCTTGATCTAATGAGCAGCGGAAATCAATTACACATGCAAAATAATAAAAGACACATGACACATCTAAATATAGTTTGGAGATCATGACCATGAAAAGGAACAGGAAACATTACATGTTTATTCGTCTCTTCGTACCGGAGTCCGTAACCAGGAGCGTCCATATCTCCTATATAGCTGTCACAGCGTTTTCACAAGTTGGGCTATTTTTAGATCATTTTCCTGCCAATTAGTGGTTGCACCAGTGGCGGAACAAAAGATGCCTTATTAGCTACTTTGTTATACCAACAACATGGCTGCTACGCTTTTGTAATTATATTCCCTTAGGAATGATTGCAACCCAAGAATAGCGGAAAACCGTTCTAAAAATAACCTAACTTGTAAAAACGCTGTGACATAGGCCTAGTCTGCGGGATGGACGCTCCTAGTTATCAGGGTACTCTTTCCGCATAAATTATCAAAACAGCAGTAAGCATTCAATAGTACTTCATACATCAGTAACACACAGTAAATGCTCACCATGAATTGGATTTGTCTAGTATATTCACATCTGCCGGTTTTTATTCTTTATTTTTATTCATATTAACAATAGTTCTTTTTCTATAGGTCGTAATTGTACCTATAAGCTCTAGCTTGTGCAGTAAATTTGGTGATGTCTCGGTTGAATGATAGTTGGTATTTTGATCTATTAAATAATATCAGCAATTACATAATACCTTTTTGATTTTAATGATTGCGCTGTAAGATTTTGCAAACCACTTGCATCTCAGCGTCAGATCATCAGTCACACATCACTTCTCTTCTGTCCCAGATCGCATTTTTAGTTTTGTTCAGTTTAATTAGAGATCCTTGAAGGTTTAGTTGGATTGGCACTGCCTATTTAATGCTAGTCGAAAAACCTTATTAGTCACATTTTTAATGTTAATTTGCTGCCATTTAAGCTTAGTACGTATTTTGGCACAGATTACAAAACAATTTATTCTTAAAAAAAGAATCACACATTGTTTCTGAGTATCTGAGTCGTGAGATTGTTCTGAGAATGCACCCTAGGGTTAACTGGAGGTAAATAATTTGAAGGAAACTTTGGAATGCCAATACTTCAAACCCGCGTAAAACTGGCAGTTATCCAGGTGAAGGCGTAATCGAAAGGTCAGTTATTTTTTAAACTAGTATACCTAATAGGTAGTGAATGCTGCTACACTCAGTTAAGGAAGTGTATTAGAAGAGAACCTACAGTAGCACTTTGGCAGGAAAATTACTGGGTGATAAAAATGCCAAGGTGTTAGATGAATATATTCAGTTTGTAGTTTTGGGGCTATCGTGCGACTGAATCCTGTTTGAGCTGTGGTGTGTAACTCAAAAGTTGTCGCGATTTATTTTCGTTTTGTCCCGACATATCAACGATCTCCCGGTAAATTCCCTGAGCCTACCAATTCCCGACATTTTCTTGAGAGTTTCCGGCACAACAAACTACTGTTCTCCCCGGTGAAGTTTAACACGAGAAATGAACTGTAATTGAGAATGTGATTGTAAATGCTAATTCAGTGTATTGAACCGGAGACTTGACTTTATCGAAGCCAACAGAAGAAAATTATTTGCTGCTCACCATCTTGATAACTAGAGAGATCTTGCTCTTTGGAAACTGATAGTTCACACAGAGTTAGAAAGAGTTCGCCTACACGTTTACACTTCAACAAATTCATGATTACACAAAGATTGCGTACACAGAAATTTTAAAAAGAGTTAGCTCAAACAATGCAGATTCCACCTCGTGTAATGTCGCGTGACGATCAGATGCCTGCAAAGCAGTGTGGTAAAAAAAGCCAATAGAAGTGATGCATTATGGTAAAAAAAGAAATCGAGATTTGGACCCGCTTACAGATTAGAACTGGTGCCTTGCTCGCTCGCTCCAGGCTCGCTCGCTGCGGCAGCAATGATTCAGAAGGAGGTTTTCTATGTATGCGCAAGAAAACCACCCTCGTGTTTCTGTATTTATGGGTTTGTGCTAAGATGAGGGGGTGGGGGTACTCCCTATAATGGACTATACGGGGAGCTAGGCTCCACCCTAAAGGGATACCTTTTCAGTCTGGAGGTATACAAAAGGGTAGGGATTTTACGAGTTGAAGTATAGAAAAGGGTAGGGAAAACTGTCATTTAGGTATTTAAAAGGGCCTTTCAAAATATCTCGAACAGACGCACCTAAGGGCTGATTCACCCAAGTATTTTAAGGGTTACTCAAGTGAAATACTGCGGGTATGTGAAAGGGGTACCATATTTTTGGAAGGTATATGAAAGGGTTACCGATTATTGGCTCTGCATTTAATCTTAATAACAAAATCGAGGAAATATCAAACGATGTATTTATAGACAATGCTGGAGTCGCTCGGGTGGGCTCACACAAATGTCTTGGAGTAGAAATTGATGAGAGACTAACCTTTCAAAATCACATTGATAGCATTTGTAAGAAGGCAAGTGCAGGGATTGGTGCCTAGAGGCGAATTAAGCTCTTCGTGCCAATCACTTCACTTGAATGCATATACAAAGCCCTTGTACAACCATATTTTGATTACTGCTCCCCTTTGTGGGATACCTGCGGCAAATTAAAGATAGAATACAGAAATTACAATCGCGTGTAGCAAGCGTAATTACTGGTGCAGGCTATGAAACTCGCTCAGGAGATATACTGCACGAGCAATTCGCTAGCATGGTTCCTTCACAAACTAATCTTCAATGTGAGCCCGCCATAAATCTGGCCTTTGGAAGTTATGTCTAGTGTACAGGCATGCGCATTAGATATTCGATTCCATCACCACCCCCAGCGGATATAATTGTTCGCAGAGCGTTCGTGACAACGTCTGGATTGTGTTCGTCGCATGTGCGTGATCAAAAGGAGGAGAAAGTTAACTTTCACCACAGGCAGCCCAAGCTCACGATTTGTGGCTAGGCCTTTCCAGATTGCGCTCCCAAAAAGCTAAAAAGTTGCTCCCAAAAATGCCCAAAAGTTGCTAAAAAGTTGCTCCAAATCCGAAATGTTGCTCAAAAGTTGCTCAAAAATAAAAAAAGTGCTACCATATTTTAAAAAGTTGCTCAAATGTTTTTTATAGACTGGTCTTTATTTTAATAACAGTTGCTTCCCAATTAACATTTGCAACTAAATGACTATAGTTTTAACTGGTTTAAGGCAACTTTCTGTTGAATAAAAGTCACTAATTGGACAAATAATTAATAAACAAACGTACTTTTATTAATGTGTTAAACCAATGTTCATTCCTATAATACCCGTTTCTCTATAATATCTGCTTCTCTGGCTAACATTACTAGAATTCATTCTCGAAATTAAGTAAAGCCTAAGACAGATTGTATAAATATAAAATTAATTAATCAATTAATTATTAGGCATCAGATTAGTCATTAACTAATTCCACAGGCTACCCAATCACAGTCCACAGGCTACTCAGTCAAAGATGAAATCACCAGTTTTAGTGTAGATGGGAAAGAATTTGTTGCCAAGAGAACTTGAAATTGCTAATATAAAACAAAAAATCCAGTAATTTGCTTCAAAAAGGCTAAAAAATGGCGTGTTTCCCAAAAAGTTGCCAGAAGTTGCTCTGTGGCCAAAAAGTTGCTGTCTGCCAAAAAAGTTGCTCATAAAGCCAAATTGCGCTAAAAAGTTGCCGAGCGCAATCTGGAAAGGCCTATTTGTGGCTCTAATCCTACGTAGATTACGTGCTCTAGCGCGCTAGAGTCACCATTTTCTCCAGAAATTTTCCTTGTCATCTCACTAATAGAGTTTGCATTGATTTTTTATTGTGGTAAAATAAAGGTAATGAAATAACATTTTGCAATAAATGTACCTCGAGTGTCCTTTTCTTATGTCCTTGGGTATTCTCTGCTATTTTGGGCTAGTTTGGATCGGTTTTAGAGCGCTTTTGATTTTTGAGATCTCTCTCTATAATGAAATGACAAGGCTGCACAGTCCGTTGAGCACATCAAATCACTCAAAGGGCAATAAAGCACTCTAAAATCACTTCAATCCTCGCCAGACTCCACAAAAGGACGTACCGAATGTCTGTCTACGTTTATTTCGGGGTGGAATTGCAAAAATGTACATTTTAGCCCTCATAAACGACATATTTGTGGTATCAAAAACCGCTATTTCAAAACCCTCGGATGCTGGTAACTTAGTCCCGAGACAGCGGGACGTCCCGCGGATGGCAAATGCGAACAGATTGGTTGGTTGTCGTCACGTGCACGTGGGGTTTTTAGACTCCACCACTAAAATGTATATTTTTGCAATTCCACCCCGAAATAAACGTAGGCAGACATTCAGTACGTCCTTTTGTGGAGTCTGGCGAGGATTGAAGTGATTTTAGAGTGTTTTTTTGCCCTTCGAGTGATTTGATGTGCTCAACGGACTGTGCAGCCTTGTCATTTCATTATAGAGAGAGATCTCAAAAATCAAAAGCGCTCTAAAACCGATCCAAACTAGCCCAAAATAGCAGAGAATACCCAAGGACATAAGAAAAGGACACTCGAGGTACATTTATTGCAAAATGTTATTTCATTACCTTTATTTTACCACAATAAAAAATCAATGCAAACTCTATTAGTGAGATGACAAGGAAAATTTCTGGAGAAAACGGTGACTCTAGCGCGCTAGATCACGCAATCGATCTTGCGCGAGCAATCACGTAATCTACGTAGGATTTGTAAGACCCACAAATCGTGAGCTTGGGCTGCCTGTGATATACGCGGCTTTGACCACGCAAATATTCGCGCGAAAGAATCAAATAATAGCGCACGCATAAATTACTTCACAAAATGAGCCCGCGTTACATACTTGAAATTTTGATTAGATTGGCGCGCGAATTGCTCGTGTCTGAAAGACGAATTCAAATTAAATCGACATTAATGTATAAAACCCTGAATAATCAATCTGCACCATATTTAAGAGAATCATTTTTAAGACTTTCTGAAAGTAAAATTCAATATAATCTAAGAAACCTTGATACGGACCTAGCACTTCCAAAGCCAAAAACCAACTATCTAAAGCGCAGCTTCAAATACAGCGGTGCTTTGCTTTGGAACAGCCTATCGGATAAGGCTAAGAAGGCAAATACGTTAGCTCATTTTAAACGCAACATTGCCTCCATGCCTGACACTGAGTTATGCTGATTATTTTAATTTTTATTCGTCAGTTAAAAAAATAATGTAAGCTTAATATGAGCCATCGTTAATTCATACCATTTATTAATCTTGTATATATATACACCAATCTTTGTACGCCCCACTTGGAAATCAGCTCGCGGGTCAACAATCAGTGTTGTAGTTGTAGTGGCTAGCGTATCAAAATTAAGTATATGCGTGTATGTATGTATGTACCGTTTCTGTCAAAAGTGGTATATAAAAGGATAACGGTTTTGGCCTCGGGGCGGAGCCTCCCCGAATAAAACTTTGTTGAGTACCCGCCCCCCTCCCCCCCGGCCGGGGCACGTGCGCTTGATCGGTATTGCGGTTCAATTGAAATCGCTTAGCAAAAGAAACAACTTTCAACTTTTCTCGTCAACAAATGCCTATACTTTTCACCCCGATCTGTTTTTTCTCAACAGCATAGAAAGTGGTTTGTAACCAAAGGTTAATTAAACGAATTTATATCATCCATAAAATCATAAGTACAAGTAATAGTATTGAAAAAAAAACATATACAGCTATCTGTTAAAAAACATCGTTATCTCGTTAAATATTACGGCCGCATTGCTCGCTTAAAAATACGTATCATAGATTTTAATCTGACGCCAGTACAAAAGGAAATGGTGATTTACATGTTATTAGTAATATGCTCCCGGTTTTACCTTTTATGTCACACAAGACTCGACGTGTAGAAATAAAATAGGTTATTATATGTACTTTTTACAATATGAGCAATCGGATATGCAACGGCGAGCCGGACGCGAATATATCGTAATGTATTTACTCAATGAACTATGTAAAATTGAAAAACAAATTTGATGAAAGTTCGACGCTATAGTTTGCGTCACGGACATGCGCAGTGTAAACAGGTCCCATAATGGCGTGATTGTCTGCATGGCTGCATGCATCAAGACAGGAATTTGACCTTGACATTTCACCCTGAGAGAGTGGAGGTCAGTGATCGGTTGACCCTCATACTTAGTATTATGTGTAATGAGTAGCCTTAAAAACTCGAGCCAGAGGCGAGAGTTTGTAAACCGTTAAAGAACGGACACGAATTATATATGGCCAGGAGCCCATAACCAGGAGCGTCCATATCTTCTATATAGCTTTCACAGCGTTTTCACAAGTTGGGCTATTTTTAGTTAATTTTTGCCGCCAATTAGTGGGTTGCACCAATGGCGGAACAAAATATGCCTCATTAGCTACTTTTGTTATACCAACAAAATCGGTCTCAAACGTCAATCTTCTTTTTAGTAATTCAGAAATCATTTAAAAGTTGGGCCATAGCCGGGTGGTTAACATTCGATGACTGCGAGTCAATTCTTCCACCCTTAGTTTCCGTTACTAGTTGTTTTTGGAAAACAGAGAATGTTAAATTCCCATCCTCCGGGGAACCCGGAGCGACAAGACCTCGATCCAATGTATTGCGCATATTTGAATACCTCACATCACTTCTGATCGCATAGAATTTGCGAAATGAAAATGAACGCACTTGTAATAACTGGTTTTAAGTTTTGTTCATGATTTCAGTTTTCCAGCGAGGAAGCAATGTGTACAAGTTTGTTCTGGCGCAAGATGACCGACGATCTTGGTACGAAGCAGAAGAAATTTGTCAAGCAGAAGAAAACGGTCATCTATTAACATTCTCAGATGTCAAAGAGAGACGATGGGTCGACAAGCTTCTATCCAACCTCACACAAGAAATAGACACCTTGGGGAGATTCTGGATTGGTGCAAATGACCAACGACTCAGAGGAGTATACGAATTTATTGATGATTCACCATTTAGGTACAGTGAAGCTCCTTGGGCTAGAGGAGAACCAAACCGACCTTCGAAAAAAGACGTATTCTACGAGTTCTGTCTTGTCATGAATCCTGAGAAAGACAGATCATCTTGGAGCGACGAAGATTGTTACGAGAGCTACGGTTACATTTGTAAATCTAAAGGTAGGATAACACTCTGTATTGGACTAACAGGACTGCATAGACGGGAGCTGTAAGTCTTATTTATCTAAAGGTAGGATAACACTCTGTATTGGACTAACAGGACTGCATAGACGGAAGCTGTAAGTTTTATTTTGGGGTGGTTTTAATCAAGAGAGAATGAGGTAAGAGAGAGAATCCGCCATACATGAGTCTGTTCATTGATAATTATTTGAAATATATTTTTATTCTATTTTTAGATTACTGTAGTGAATGAAGAGCCACCTCGTGGATGTGCTACTGATTAATCCCATTATTATTATTTTTATTGATTGGCGCAATGTGGCGCTCTTGTGCTAAGGAGTGGTTGATAACGATGCTATGAGGACCCAGAGGATATAAGCAATGGGTGATTAACGAGGGTACCCTACCAGAACGAGATAAAAACAACTTACATCACGTGTTGTGAAACAAAAAATAGATTTCAAATAATTCAGGCATGGGGATTCGTTTTCTTACCTCATGCTCTCTTGTTTGAACTAATTTTGTTTAAAGTGCCTATGAAGTGAAATTTTCGTCATTAATATTAAGGTCTCATTTGAAAGTCCTTTCGAAATGAGGAAGAATACTGTTTTCTGTTTGTCAATATCTTATCTCGTTCCAGAGATATTAAGGATTTTGGAATATGCAAATTAAATGGTCTGTGACGTCATAAGGTTGACACAGCCTGAAAGACAAATCACAAAATGAAGAATATCTCTGCAAATAATGGGTAAAAACAATTGACAATTTGTACATGTATGGTACTAAGGAAAATACACATTATTATGCAAATTAAGATGTTACCATGGTAACACTCTAGGCTCCAGGTTCCTTCAACGAGGAAAAGAAATTTCCTAATTTCTCCTTTGCCAAACACATTTTTTTCATCAGATGGTTTGCAACAGTGTAGGCAATGTACGTGAGTGGCTTAAAGTACAATATTTTGTGTAACTCAGATAAAAATTACAATTTTATGTTCAAGGTGAAAGGAGCCTGGGACCAATAGTGTTTCCATGGAAACATCTTAATTTGCATAATGACGTATTTCCTTAGTACCACACATGTGCAAATTGTCCAACCTCGTTCCCAGGCCCCTTTCCCTTCGCTTGAGGGCGGAGCGGCCCCGCCCCCAAGCGAAGGGAAAGGGCCCTGGGAACGAGGTTGCAAATAGTCGATTGTTTTTATCCATTATTTGCAGAGATATTATTCATTTTGTGATTTGTCTTCATGGCTGAATCAACCTTATGACGTCACAGACCATCTAATTTGCATATTCCAAAATCCTTAATATCTCCGGAACGAGATGAAATATCGACAAACAGAAAACACCACTCTTCCTCATTTCGAAAGGACTTCCAAATGAGATATTAATATTAATGACGAAAATTTCACTTCATAGGCACTTATTAAACAAATGATTTCTTCATGTTATTTTCAGACATACCCAAGCGCCTGAAAGACCATAAACGATTCGGTTTTGGTAAGCATGCTTTTTCTAGTTAATTTTTTACATAATTTGTTTCCTGTAATGTTGTGGTACTGTTTAAAATAATAAACACAGTGGCGGATCCAGGGGGGGTTTATGGGGTTCAGTGTCACCCCCTCTGTGTATTTTAGTCTTGTTCTCTCTCTCTTTCAACCCTACTCCCTCACAAAATCCGCTCTTGGTTTCTCTTAATAGAAAATAAAACAGTTTCTATGTTGTAATGGTTGTGGGAACACCAGACTCTTGGCGCGTATAAGAAGAAACTGTGTTTTTCTAAATGATTTCACTGGCTTTTCTTTTATAAAATAAAAATGGATAAAGTTTAAGGCAATCCTCCATGCATAGCCTCATGCTAACATGGATAACAACCAATCACAGCACGCGTACTATTGAATCTATTTAATAAAGCCTCATGCAAACATGGATAACAACCAATCACAGCACGCGTACTATTGAATCTATATTTAATAAAGCATCATGCTAACATGGATAACAACCAATCACAGCACGCGTACTATTGAATCTATTTAAAAAAAAAAAAAAGTTGTAAAACGTTTAAAAGGTAATTTGAAAACTTCAAAACTTCATCGAAATATAGGACTTAATCCAAAGAAAGTTGTTTCCAGCATACAAGAAAATTTAGAGCAGAACTGTAAACGAGATGAATCTATTTAATAAAGCCTCATGCTAACATGGATAACAACCAATCACATCACGCGTACTACTGAATATATTAAATATAAAAGTTGTAAAACGTTTAAAAGGTAATTTGAAAGCTTCAAAACTTCATCGAAATATAGGACTTAATCCAAAGAAAGCTGTTTCCAGCATACAAGAAAATTTAGAGCAGAACTGTAAACGAGATGAATTTAGAACTCTACGTGCCCAAAGGAGAGAGAACAATAAAAGTGTTATTTGTTGAGTCCAATGTCAATAAACTTTCCAAATGGACCGACTAACCACGCTTCTTGTTTCTATTCAGCATGGGAGTGGAATTACTACGTGTATAAATTTGTACCACTTCTCCATGACACTATGACATGGTCCGAGGCCGAGCTTTACTGCAAAGAGGTCGAAAATGGTCATTTGCTGTCCATCTACGATCCGCGAGAAAGCCATTGGGTGACTGAGAGAATAAGACAAATACGACAGATACTCGGGTTTAGAGGACTTTGGATTGGAGCCACAGATTTCTTCAATCGGGGATCCTTTAAATGGACGGATGAAAACCCGATGACGTATACGAAATGGACGCGAGGAGAGCCTTCGAATTACTCCCGTCAGCCTGGCCACCGACGAGAGGCATGTGTAGCGATTCACGCCTACCCTCTGTGGGGATTGTGGTCGGATGAAAATTGTGTAAGAAAGATGCCGTTTGTCTGCAAAGCTAAAAGTAAGGAATCACTGTTCTTTGAACTCCCACTGAGAAATATCACTGACCTTCTTCCTACCTAAGGAAAACAATCACTGATCGAAAAAAAACATTTGAAATAACGAAACACTGGGTTCAGATACTACAATGGATGACAATGAGTGAGTTCTGATTTCAGGGGGACAGTTAAACGCGCACGACTGGGAACGAGTCGAGATAAAAATTACTTGTTTCTTAGGCGTTTAATAGAGAAAGTGATTTTTGTTTAATCTTTCTCTCAAATCCCCGCGATGTATAGGTGAAGAATAACAAAAATTTGAGTTAGGTAGGTTTTTTTATACATAGGTTACTTTCTTCTTCTTTTTTATCTGGACTCGTTCCCGGTCGTGCTCTGAAACTCCGAAATCACTTATAATTGCAAGTTTCCATAGAATTTAGTGTAAGTCTCCGCCGGTGGAGAAGTAAGAAAATGGATTTTTTTTCAATAGGCGATTTGGCTACTACCAAATTGAAAAAAAGACTGGGACCGAGTTTTTTTATACATAGGTTACTTTCTTCTTCTTTTTTATCTGGACTCGTTCCCGGTCGTGCTCTGAAACTCCGAAATCACTTATAATTGCAAGTTTCCATAGAATTTAGTGTAAGTCTCCGCCGGTGGAGAAGTAAGAAAATGGATTTTTTTTCAATAGGCGATTTGGCTACTACCAAATTGAAAAAAAGACTGGGACCGAGTTTTTAAAGTTAATCCAATTAACCAATAAACCTCGCCATAAGAGACGTTTGTATGGATTAGAAGGACAAGCATCCCGCCTCCAATCCATACAGACGGAGTTGACCGGTTGACCGAGTGAAGTCCGAGTCCGAGTCAATTGACCGAGTCACTGGAATAACTCATTTTTCTTTGTTTTTCCCCTCCTTCGTTTGGCTATACACTTCAGTTTGGTATTCTTCTCGTGCATGGTCGTTTTCGTTTGCAAGCCTTTCAAAGAGAATTCCAACAGCTGCCGTTTGCGTTCGGTGAAGAAAAAGTCTGAAATCTCGCCCAGCACGCGCGAAGTTCTATGAATACACTACACATAATGCAGGTTGATTATATAAAGTTGCATGGAACAGCTCTTTTCCTGTATTTTAAGCTTAATTTAAGGTTAAATAAAACTGAGAAAGGAGAAAAAGGAGAAAAAACCCTCAGACGGCTGGTATGGGAATTGGATCCCGGTCCCTGGGTTATAAAGCACGCGCTTTAACCACTTAACAATTATAGAGCCGTTACACTTTAATATAAGCCAGTTTCAAAATAAGATATATATATATATATATATATATAGCGACCAACGTCGTCTGTCCAACGGTATTAAATCGCACGGCTTGGTTTCTTCGTAGTTTCATGGGGGCTGACGGCTCCGGAAAAGCGACTGGTTTGGATTCGTTGGCTTAAACTGGCGATGAATTTCCAATTAATCCATCTTCACCTCTGTGAATAATCGGGTTTGACTTGAGGCTGGTCGAAACGGTTTTCGTGGCTCAGAGTCCTACCTTGTCTCTCCGTTAATAGGGGGAGGGAATTTGACCGAATTCCCTGAAAATCGGTCCAGACATAGAGGACAACCACATCAAGACATACGGTACGGTTTATGGCCGACTCACCTAGAGCCGCCTTACCTGTAAACGACTGTGACTCGGTCATCTGACTCGGACTCGGATCTGACTCGGACTTGACTCGGTCTACGGATTTACTCCATACAGACGTCTCTTATTTTTGTGATTTTTGAAAGCTCACCACATGCATGGTAAATATCCGATGAAATGTCCCCAAATTTGGTAAACTTACTAATTTCAATGTACTCTTTCTTACGATGGAGTTCAGTTCTTCATTAGATTATAACTTGATTACCTTTACAAACTCGTCCCAGTCCTTTTTTTTCAATTTGGTAGCGGCCAATTACCAGATTACGACTAAAAATTGTTGGAATCTTTAGTCTCACATTCATGTAAAAAAACGCTTTTGTGTGGCAACGTGAACACGAGGTTAATGTCTCCATGCAGGACAATACCTATTTAACTTGGACTATTCGCCCAATTTCTGAGGGAATAAATGTATTTATTACAGGAAATAAATTAATCAACTGGATGACTTAAACAAGGACTCGCACTATAAAAGAGAATGCTCCTCCCTCTTTCTCTTTCTTTGAAATTCAAATTCAGAACATTAAAGAAAGTGAGCAGACTTTCAGTTCCTCCTGTTAGAATACTAAATTGCTGCCGCTGAAAATAAATAAGCCAATAAAAGTAAACACAGAGCTTTGAGTAGAGATGTTCACTTGACAAAGGCTGAGTTATAACTGGAGGTGTGAGAGTGTCTGTCAGAGGCCCTTTTATAGTGTGGATCCTTGTTTGTCAATAGGGCAAATATATCATTGTACACCTGAAATCCAGCGACCTTCTTTGTTTTTGGTCTTTGTTCGATTTTTTCAACCGTGACCGTGCACAAAATAGATATTGGAATATGTTAATCAATCAGCCAATAGAAACGTGTGGGTTCAGTCGCCCAGGGGACGCTGAGCTATGACCGTGCACAATATTTTGTCTTACCCCCTTCCAATCTAAATCGCAGCGCCTTTGTTAGGCCGTTTGAAGTTTGCTGGATTTCCTAACCATCATCCCCCTCTATTAACTATGCCTAAACATGATTTTCGTTGCTGTTTCTAGAATGCAAAGGAAAATCAGACTTGGGTTTTATTGTGGACGCATCAGGCAGTGTGACCTACGATGGCTTCCTGCAAGCTAAGGAATTCATATGGCGGGTGTGATGTAGTTAACTCTTACAACACTCTGCGGATTTAGTCTGAGAGTGAAGAATTACGCACTGCAACTGCTATTTAAAATGCTGCGCATTCTTTCCTATCCTATTTTATCACAACCTATCCCATTCTTTCCTATACTGCCCTGCTATCCCATCCTACCCAATCATAGCCTCTCCTATCCTATTGCATCCCATTGACCTTATTCATAAAGGCATCAAAGCGGGGTCAGCTGTTGTCTGAGAAGAGAAAGATCTACAGTCGATGGCAGAAAATGTGGATAATTCCCTTATGACCCAAACGAACACAACAGTGCGGTTCGACAGAAACTAAGATATTTCTGACCTGCTCCAATTTTGCGATCTTTGGGACAACTGGCCTCACTCTGATACCATTGTTACCAGACTTCTTCCCACGTGGGCATAAGATACGAATAAGATTAATCCTATTATTTCCTTTCCTCACCCATCCCATACTTCCTACTGTATCCCATTATTACCTTTCCCACGGCAATCCAATCATAAGGATACTATCCATCATATTATTTTCATGGCCATCTAATCCTATCCAATCCAATTCCATTCCATTCTATCCTAGCTTTATATCAGTGTATCCACCTATCCTTTCCCACGACAATCCGATCCGATCCCATCCCAACCTATCCTTCCTATTGTATCCCATCATATCATTTCCCACGACAATCCGATCCGATCCGATCCGATCCCAACCTATCCTTCCTATTGTATCCCATCATATCCTTTCCCACGACAATCCGATCCGATCCGATCCCAACCTATCCTTCCTATTGTATCCCATCATATCATTTCCCACGACAATCCGATCCGATCCCATCCCAACCTATCCTTCCTATTGTATCCCATCATATCATTTCCCACGACAATCCGATCCGATCCCATCCCAACCTATCCTTCCTATTGTATCTCATCATATCCTTTCCCACGACAATCCGATCCGATCCCATCCCATCCCAACCTATCCTTCCTATTGTATCCCATCATATCATTTCCCACGACAATCCGATCCGATCCGATCCGATCCCAACCTATCCTTGTATCCCATCATATCCTTTCCCACGACAATCCGATCCGATCCGATCCCAACCTATCCTTCCTATTGTATCCCATCATATCATTTCCCACGACAATCCGATCCGATCCCATCCGATCCCAACCTATCCTTCCTATTTTATCCCATCATATCATTTCCCACGACAATCCGATCCGATCCGATCCTAACCTATCCTTCCTATTGTATCCCATCATATCATTTCCCACGACAATCCAATCCTCACTATTGTATCCTATTGTATCCAACGTATCCTTATCATGGACATCCAATCCCAAACTATCCATTCCATCCTAGCTTCCTATTGTACCCATGCATTATAACCTATTCCACGGCAATCAAATGGAATCCCATCCTATCCTGACATGTGGAGTATACAGAGCAAATAATTACTTGTTTATAGCTGTCATACATCACTGACATGCATTGTATCCCATCATTTCCTTTCCAACGGCAATCCAATCCCATCCTATTCTATTGTATCCATCATATCGTTTTCATGGCCATCGAATCAAATCCCATCCTATTTAATTCATTCCATTTCATCCTATCATTCCTATCGTATCCTATCATATCGATCCTTGTCATGTCCATCCAATCCCATCCTATTCCATCCTATCCTAGCTTTCTATCAGTGTATCCATCTATCATTTCCCATGGGACGGCAACCCAATCCCATCCTATCCTTCCTATTGTATCCCATCATATCCTTTCCCACGACAATCCAATCCTGTACATTGTATCCATCGTATCCTTTTCACGGCCATCCAATCGAATCCCATTCCATCCTAGATTCCTATAGTATCCCATCGTATCCCGGCTTTTCCATTGCCATCCAGTTCTACCTAACCAATTCGATCCCACTCTATTCTATTCCAACCAAACCCATCCATCCATTCAATCACATCCTATTTTAGCCAATTATATCTTAATGCATTCCATCCTTTCCTGTCCTTTCTTATCCATCCTATCCTATATATATTATGATCCTATCTTATCCAATCTTATCCCATCCTTTCCTCTCCTCTCCTGTTCTATCCATTCATATCCTATTCCATATTCTAGTCACCTGCGCTATTCTATGACTATTGAATTGTATGCTAATGTACCTCATTGGTCTTTTCCCTACAGGTTATCTCGCATTTCAATATCACGAACAACAGTACACGTGTGGGGTTAATACGATACTCGGACTTTGCGGATCTTATATTCCCCTTAAATCGTTACGTTAAAGCTTATCAAGTAAAGAAAGCCATCTTTAATATGGCGTTCGTGCAGGGGAACTCCAAGACAGAATTGGTACGTTGATGTAAGAAACATTAATTCTTCGTTTGCGTGTTACGTCATAATAATATTTAAATAATATTTAATATTTATAGTGCGCAAATTAGCATGGGCATATGATCAAATGCGCATTACAATGCAAACTAAAATACTCTACAACTATTAAAAATGTTCTTGGAAAACTCGGTTTATCTAAAGGCTTCCTTAACTCTTTGTCGTCCGGCCCTGTAAAAAGGAGACTTTAAAGTCTCCGCACGTCAAAATTCACCCCGCTTCCGGTTTTCATCAGAATTAATTAAAATAAATAGGGTAGTATCCCAGTATAATAAGCCAACCACTAATCCTATTTGTTTGAATTTTCAACCATCCCCTCATGGAGAAAAGCCCATTTATTTTGGCGATTGTTTCGTTTCTTCGATTTTCACGAATTTGGAGGAGCTGAAAATCGGCTCAAAAAAACCTTCCCATTCGCACTTGAAATCAAGAGCAAACACAAAATAACCACTCAGTCGTTACAGTACCTTGTTTAATCTTTCCAACCAGCAGGTTTGTTTTCACAAAACACACCAAACGACTGTGAACCACGCCGATGTTTACACTGCATTTCACTCGACCACATTGTCCTGCTCCCACCTCCAATTGCATGCTGGGTAATCAACAAAAAAATCACAAGGGGGACCCCCCTCTGGGACTCCGGTAGGTTTTTTTTTAGAAGTCTTTTACCCCTACAACCAAGAGCGGTGATTTGGACTCAAGCCGTTGCTTTAAAGTGACAAAAACACATCCTAATAGGTTGAGCAGGGGTAAAAGAATGCCAACTGCAGGATTTCAAGGCTTTCAGTGAAGATTTTTTTCCTGTGTCTGAAATCACAAACACAACGGAAAAACCCTGTGAAATCCCCTCACAAGGCCTACTAAAAGCAAACCAAGTACTTTTCAGCCATCCTCAGACTTAATGATGTCTTCAAGCTCTCTGACAGTGTCATTTTTCTCCAAAATTAGAGCACATTTCAATGGAAACCCTACCGAAGCAGCCATACCTACCGTCGACCAGTACGTAGAATTCTCCCGAATGGCATTGTGGGGCAAGTTTGAGCCCTTGGCTTAACAAGTCAGCAGTATTTAATTAGCCCGGGCTAGCCAAACTGGAACTGAGGGGGGAGGGTTTAGTTAGCACTCAGGATTTCACCAATTGAGCTCACACACGATCGGACGACAAAGAGTTAAAACGATTTGTCTTAAGGTACTCTTAAATTTAGCTAATGTCTTCTCCTCTCTGATGTCACGAGGTAGTATGTTCCAGAGTGCAGGTGCTGCTGCTGTGAATGCTCTATCTATCTCCAAGCATTACCTTTGTTTTACATTAGGTTGCTGTAATAATAGCTCTAAATTAGAGCATATGGCGTAGCTATAGAGAGTTTCCCTATCGTAATTAATTCACTAATGTAGTCCGGTGCAAGTCCATGTATGGCCTTAAAGGAAATAACTAATATTTAAAAATTGATTCTATATTTAATAGGAAGCCAGAGTAAATTGTATAAAACTGGAGTAATATGAGTGAAACGAGGAACTTTTCAAATGAGTCGAGCCGCAGCATTTTGAACGGGTTGCTGGCAGACCATAAAAGGACTGTTGCAGTAATCGATTCGACCTATTATAAAAGCATGAACTAACGTTTTAGCAACATCACTAGTTAGGTATTTTCTAATGCGCCTAATGTTATGCAGATGATAAAAAGTAGCCCTACATGTTTTGGTAATGTGAGTTTGAAGGTTCAGCTTAGAGTCAAACCATGTTCCAAGATTCTTTGCAACAGGCACAGGAGCACCGTTGGCATCCCCAACTGTTATGTTATCGGCAATGTTGACCTTGGTTAGTTGCTGTCTTGTACCAATCAACGTGAACTCTGTTTTTTCGTCATTAATTGTTAACTTGTCAGCGAGCATCCAGGCTCTGATCTCTTTCACACATTGCTCTATTGCTGTAATTGCAACAGCTTGGCTCACTGAGGAGTCGGGCTTAAAAGACATATAAAGTTGTATGTCATCCGCATAAGCATGCATGCTCGTCAGGTAGATGACCCTTGATGACATCGAACAGCTTACTCGAGTATATAGTAAATAGGAGAGGACCCAGACACGAACCTTGTGGAATCAAGTCAGATCAAATTTGTCAGAGAGACAGCCACACAAAGAAACACGTTGAGATAATTTGGATAAATAGGACGCAAACCATTTCAGTGCAGTGCCGCAGATCCCTAGTTTGGACTGTAGGCGCCCAAGTAGAATGACATGATCGACGGTACGGTATCAAATGCCGCACTGAGATCAAGCAGCACCAACAGAGTGACGTGTTGCCTATATCCACGTTCTTTAGAATATCGTTCGTTACCTTAAGCAAAGCCGTTTCAGTACTGTAACACTTGCGGTATGCTGATTGCAACAAGGGATAAAGACCAAACTGTGTCATATGAGTGTAGTAGTAGTAGTAGTTTATTTACCCACGTAGTCACTAATGAGCATAAGCTCGTTTACAATGTGTTAGTTTGATCAAACACTGCACGTTCTGTCAGTTTCGAAACAAATTGCAGATTACTGATTGGGCGGAGGTTTTTAAATACTTTGTCAAGATTGGCCTTCACGAGAAGGGGAGAGACGAGAGCTTCCTTCCAGATGTCAGGAAAATGGCCAGAGGCTAGTGACGAATTTATCATTTGTGTGATCACGGGCATTTGTGTGATCGTTTTCAGTCAGAGGGTCAAAGCTGCTAAATGCTAGTTCGTGATTTAGTTCCTGGTTTATAGGCGTGACCGCATCCGTATTACCCACACTAATGGCATCAAGATCCGAACGAATTCGGGAAATCTTCCGGACGAAGAATCTAACGACATCATTTGCTAGCACTGAGAAAGACAATGTATCTTTCTTGACAAGAAGCTTTTTGGCCGCTCTAAAAAGCCTTCCTTGATCGGTACTATTTTCGTAAATAAAGTTGGTATACGGAATGACCGTCTGCATGGCTTGGTTCATCAGGTATGTTACATGGGTTTTCTTGTATTTAAAGATGTTCAAATCTGACTCCATTTTCGTTCTTCTCCAATTTCTTTCTGCCTTTCTCCTTAATCTCTCTATGTCTCTCATCGCCTCTATGTTGAATGATGTTTACACAATATTCCTCGTTAGCTTTTCCTGTTAGTTCCTCCAACATGGCCGTCATGTCGCTGTCATTTGAATCTCTGGGATCGATTGGAAACCAGCAATCATATTGTAAAAAATGCCCTTGTAAATGAAGCACACATTCTCATAAAGGAAGATGGTTAACTTGTCCACCATTCGCGATCTCGGATCCTTCTAATGTCCTTGCATCCTACAAGTATTTTGGTGTGACAGCCAACGAATCCTTCTCCTGGTCTGATCACGTAGAATCGATTCAAAAGAAGATGGCCAGATACTGTGCCTCTTGCGCTGAATACTCCAGTTTCGTATTCGAAAATTACCGCTGAATGCAATGACTACATACGCATGTACGTAGGGTTAGCCTCATTCTGAAGTTAAACATTCTTAAATACCAGCGAGAAGGTACAAAGCGCGAAACTACAACAATACACAGTGTTGTGAATAGCCTACCTTCTCGCTGGTATTTATGAATGTTTAACTTCAGAACGAGGCTAACTCTGCGTACATGCGTCTGTACTCATTGCATTTCGCGGTAATTTTCGAATACGAAACTGGAGTATTAAACACATACTTCCTCGATCTTCTAGGGAGACCTGATTGTTAATACTTAGATATTGCCTTTATAATTATTTGATTATGGGGATTTAGTTTGGTGGAATAGATCGAGACAACAAGACAAATGAATAATCTCCAATCATTACATAGTGAACAATTATTCACCGAAGTGGAGTTGAATAGCAAAGGTTATCCACCTCCGGAGTAGCCAATCAGAGAGCGCGAAAACACTATTCACTTGTGTGGTACATGCGAATTATTATTATTAACTACCCGAAATATGGTCTTCTATTTGGTGCGTTCTTGGCAGAATTATATAATTAAGATATCTACTGTTTCAATTGTCACACAGTAATAAGAAAGGGGTAGGGGTGTATTGTTTCGGACAACATTATCACTGAATGTTAAAGGGGCTATGTCATGGTACTGCGCATGTATCGAGTAATCGCTCGCTTAGTGGCTGTTAATTGGGTACAAACAGTTAAACTTCCCTCCCTCAAAGCTTGATTGAAAGGTTTTTCAATATTTTCCCTGGAGACTGTTTATATACACTGTTTGTTAGTCATTTTTGCATATTTGCTTTTATTTTAAGCATCCCACATCAAGTGGCCGAGAGGTTCGTGAGTTCATATCAAAATCGGTGGAAATAACTTTTCCGGCCCGGAAATGAAAACGAATGTAAAGTCTTACCGTGACACGGCCTCTTTAAACTGTCTTTTAATAACATCATTGTAATCTGGTGGTCTGTTTGTTTGTTTTTCCCAGGCTCTCAAACTCGCACGAACAAAGCTCTTCACGAAGAAAGGCGGTAGCCGTGTTGAAGTACCTAAGATTGTAATCGTGATGACCGACGGTAAATCCAAGAGACCAAAATGGGTAGCTAGAGCAGCTAGGAAGCTGAGAGACAGTGGCGTTACGATAGTTGCATTTGGAATTGGTGACAGAATCGACAAGAAGGAACTGGCATCCATGGCTTCTTCTGCACAAAATGTTCTTACTGTTAACTCTTACGAGGCCCTGAGTGCCAGAGTTGGAATTATAAGAGAGAGAATCTGTGATGGTAATTATTTAGTGGTACTTGGTGTTTACTTAACGTGTAGGCATCCACCTTAAAGGGGGAACGGCCAACCCAAGAAGGACAGAAAGAATACCAAACTTTCTTATAAGCGCAGACAAAAAAAGTCCTCAGATCATTGGAATATGCCTTCAATTTACATTGGAGAAAATCGTAGGATAATTTGATAAGGGATGGTACAGATAATGAAAACGGCTGCTTTAGGATGATATTGATCATAGAATAGAGCAATTAGATTTCAGACCACGGTCAAGTGCAACCGATTGAAGTGATCCGTGGAAGAACAGCATATTAAGTGATCAATTCAAGTTACAAATTCTCATTTAGAATACAAAATATATAATGGAGCATTTAGAATGTGCTCAGTAGTCACTTATCTTGTTCTCATTTAGAATGTGCTCAGTAGTCACTTATCTTGTTCTCATTTAGAATGTGCTCAGTAGTCACTTATCTTGTTCTCATTGCAAGGACTTCTTCAATTTGCTGAAATAAAAGTTTGTAATCCACTTTAATCTTGGCCATCTTTCAGAATCTTCACAAGGTCTATGTTTTCCCTGTTTCATATATTTGTATTAAACTAGACAATCTTGAAGGTTCAAATTTGACTATCGCAGCACCTTCTAATGGGATATTGTTTTTCATTCAAAACAGAAATTATCGCGGCTGGAAGGAAGAAACAGAGAGAGATAGAGGGGAGACTCATGAATTAAAGAGGAAGAAGAACGACAACGCTATTATGGTTACCTTATCAAACAAATATCTCCAAATAACGTTGTAAATCTCGAAAGTCGCACTTTAAATGCGAGTAGTTTTAGTACAAATGGATAAAGGCATGTGCATGATCTGTTGTAGAAACATATAAATCAGTATTGCTTGCGCTTTTGAGCTAGTTCGGAGAATTTATGTTTTGATTATCAATTAGCCCACTTTCGATACTGAAACTTTTGTGCATGACAAGTTAATCGAGCGCTTTTCAGTTTGTGTACTCGGTATTATATTTTATATATACCATTGCATAAATGGCGTCCAATTTAAATAGGTATTGTCCTGGAGACTTAAGCCTCGTATTCATGTTGCCACACAAAAGCGTTTTCACATGAATGTGAGGCTAAAGATACCTGAACAATGGTTATTAAACTGGACGCCATTTATGCAATAGGTCTATTGTAAAGGAAATATAAAACATTTCCATAAAGTTATGATAACACTAGTGGAAGTTTGGAAGAACTCGAAATAGCCGTGTGAAAACACCCACCCTTCGGGCTCATTTCTCGTTCTCCAAAACGTTCTCGCCTGTTTAAATGTTTTCAATTTCTCAGGTAAATATTGTATTATTTCCTAAATATTTTGTATTTCATAACACAAATATTTGTCGTTTGGTCAGTGATGCAATTAGAACGACTTCATTTATGTATATAATATTTCATGCAATAACCAATGAATAAAGTATATAAGAATATCGAATCGTACAGTCTTGCACACAATAAAGGCACTGTCAATCGAATACTAGGCCTTTTGCAGGAAACAGTTACATGCTGCATGACATATCACTTCAATAACGTGCAATAAAAATGCAGTTTTAGAAAGATCGACGATCAATTGAAGGTGGAAAATAGCATTTACAAACAGGTTTTGCTAATAACACTACTTATATCGCACAAGTGCCTTTAAATAAATGAAGTCAGATATTTTTGCCACCCAGTACAACCACTGACGTGATAGGCCCATTGAACCTTCAAGTTCATTAAAACAAAACTACAAATATAGCACCCTAAGATCATGTAAGATGGAAGTTAAATACCATGTGAATGTCCTGTATGCTTTTCATACGATAGAGGAACTCAAGGCAAAGACTAAAACGGGATAACAAAAATTCATTCCATAAACGTGATTTCGGTTACAGTGAATGGATTTCCCTTAAAAGCAGTATTGTTCATCCGCTCGAATCTTTGCCATCCTTCATCAACATTGTCTCAGATTATTATGCTTTTGGGGGTTAACAATGATTTCAATTAGTATTTTTTTGTAGCGTCTTTATCTTACGGTGACCCGCTGCGAGTGCATAATGAGCAAAACTATTATAGAGCGGTTTTCGATTGAGTGTCGAAAGCAACAAGTGATTGCTTTGGTTTTCTTAGCTTTTCTATTGGTTGTGAGAAATGTTTTCCAGTTATCAGCCAGGGGCACCCAACGAAATGTTCTGCAAAATATCTGTTTTGCAACGCACATTAGCTGGCAATTTCTGCAAAATCAGATTTTTCAGCTGGGAAATTCTTCGTTACTGAATTTTAAAAATGACTGGAAAAGCTGGCACTGAAGAACAGATGTCTCTCTGCCAGCAAAGACAAAACATGATTTATAGTGAGTGAAAATAAGTAAAATAACCAAAATATAAGAGGATTCATCATTTTACACCTTTTTCTCGTTGGGTGCCCCTGATCAGCCAATCAAGTTCTAAACTAAAACCAAACGAAATCTCAAAATCTATCAGGTTTAATTTGTTTTAGCGACAGCATTGACGACTGCGTTTACTTTGCTTCGTGATTGGTTCAAGTAAAACCAATCGTGAATTACTTCAGTTCGTGATTGGCTCGTTGTGTTGTTACTTGCTCGTGATTGGTTCAAGTTAAACCAATCGTGAATTACTTCAGTTCGTGATTGGCTCGTTGTGTTGTTACTTGCTCGTGATTGGTTCAAGTAAAACCAATCGTGAATTACTTCAGTTCGTGATTGGCTCGTTGTGTTGTTACTTGCTCGTGATTGGTTCAAGTAAAACCAATCGTGAATTACTTCAGTTCGTGATTAGCTCAGTTGTGTTTTCACTTACTCCTGTGATTGGGCTATGTGTCATGATTACTTTGGTTTTGGTTTTACTACACTCAACTGAAAACCGCTCTAGCTTGTAAACCAGGGTTAACTCGACAGATATGCAACAGGCTGCGCATGTCTGCAGTCAGCGGGAGAGATCGCGGGAGAGATCGCGGGAGCAGCTCTAAACAGTTCTGTAAAGAAATTCAACACATCGCAAGAAAGACCGGGGGTTAAAAGGAAAATCGCAAGAGCTCGTTCAACTTTTATTAGCTGAGACATCTAGCAGGGGTATCCAACGATAAAACGGCATAAAATCGAATATTCTGGCCTGGCTTCGCGTTTTGGTATTTTCAGTCAATTTCACTTGGTTCAAATGTCAGTTAATATTCTGTTTTGGGATTGGTACCTCTTAAGCGTAAAAGCAAATCTGAGCCACGTCCACAGAACGAGATTCTGGTACCTTTTAGGGCCGGGATCCTTTTAAAATTTCACACGAGCATCCGTCACTTTTATATGGGAGTACCCCTGAGATGCAACACTGGCAAAGTACACTCGTTCATACCTCATTTTTATTGTGAAAATATATCTACAATAGTGACTTTACTTAACCCGTAAGACAAAACCTAATAGTCAGTATCAAATAGAAACAAAAAGAAAACAAGCGAGGTTAGGGTCTAATAGTGTCTATTTGACAAGTAACGATCTATTTCACGGGTTCAATAAAATCACACTAATACATCATTGCTTAAGTAAACTAGTCTAAGACTACTTCGCAAGCAGGCGGCTATTATACAGTACAATGACGATTCCATGTAATTAATTTGTACACGGTAACGTGTTTCTGTTAAACTCGCAACCGCATTTTTGATTTTTGATTTACTGATTTCGTGGTCTAAGTCACGTGGCAGAACACGTAACGTTTTTTTTACCACAATTGCCGGTAATCTCGCGATCTGATTGGTCAATGTGCGGTGGTAAATGAGAGTGAGTCCACAACAAATTTTGACCATGTGAGGACGTAAATCGTGGTAAATAAGAGTCCACACCACGGAAAACCAGAGGAAATTTGCTAAACTGCGCATAAACCACTTAAAGGTGTCAAAAATGACGATTTCTATTACTGTACGAAATTTGGTGGCCTTACTTTACCCGGCGCTAATAGCTGGCACGCAGTTTACAATAATGTTGAGTGTGGTTAGTACAATGGCCAGGCTGCTGCACCAGGTGCGATCCCCTTCTCTTTCACGTCCGGCCCTTCAAATACTTATTAGAAGAGGAAGGAGACAAGGCCTAAAGCTTATATACGTCCGGTTCTAACCAACGACGCGGCCGGGATTGGAACCCCCGCCCTCCCGCACTCTAGACCGTGCTCTACCAACTGAGCTAACCAAAAACTCAATATATTGAAATATCGATAAATTAGTACCATTTTATGCTACACCCCTAACATTCAGAGTATCGCTAACCTTAGCGGCATTCAACTGTTATTTACTGCTCTCTATACTATTCAAACAAGATTCGCCATTTTGGAATAAGGTCTATTGTCTAGAAAATAATCCAAGCCGGTATTGTCTAATGAAAAAACCCAGAACAATTTAAAACGACATTAATATTGTTCAAAAGTGGCACAGCTAAAACGAGCCCGCGTTAATTTGATTGTTAGCGGTCTGTTACAATGGAAGTCGGTGATTGGTCGAACGTACCATTAGTGAGTTCTGTGATATCTTTCTTTATAACATCAATTACGAGAGCATCCTAAGAACGCGCGATTTCATTGGCTGCTAGCTTACGTGCTTGATTTTGTTATAACGCACGCTCGGGAATTTATTTCTGCGTATCTCGAATTTTATATCATAAAACAAATAGAAGCTAAATGGTTCTCCTATATAGTATGTTCTATAACAAAATAATGCACTTTCGATGTGTTGAAAAGCTGCTAAGCGCACTCGCGTTCAGCTCGTGCATCCACAGTTTTAGACCTCGAGCACGCATTATTTAACAAATAAAGAAGCCTTATCCATGTTTTATAATATCATAAAACACGATGGCATTTGAGAACATGAGAGAAATGTTAAAGCACAAGCCGAAGGCGCGTGCTTTCAACATTTCTCGAGTGTTGTGAAATGACCAGAGTGTTTTATGATAGTATAAAACATGGATTTAAGGCTTCTTTATCTGTTTTACGATATAGATTTACGCGCGCGATGAAAGGAAACCGCCAGTTGAAAACAATAAAACACGGCTAACCATGTTATATACTCTGATAAAACATGGCTTTTTAGCCAATCAGAGCGCGCGTACTATCGTATCTATATTATAATTAAGGCTGGCGTGCGTGTTTTATTGATAAATACGGGCACGCGCTGACTTTACGGTGAACGAAAGATATCATGGCCGAATGCAGTATGAAGAAATTCTGAGCTCATCAATTGTGCAGTCAGCAAGTGCCTGTATTTGTCAATAAAACACAAACATTAAAGTATCTAACTTTTAATATTCAACTGAGCGCACAGCATGCTGTGGTCCCCAATAAAACACGGTCATTAGCCAATCATCTGCTTGGATGTCACTGCCATTAGCCAATCACCTGCTTGGGTTTTGTACTGTACACGAAGTTGGAATATTAATAACAGTGGAGAACCGTCTCTATTTGTTAAATCAACCAAGTATACTGATAAATTAACGCGCTCAAAACTAGTGAAAACTTGTCCTTTTGACGCGTTTTCGCAGTGCATTTTTACACCAGGCATTTTCCACATTCGCTGCAAAACTTGTCCCCAGATTTGATACCATATCCACACTGTACACATATTTTAGACCCCTGTGGTCTGACAGGGGGGATCACTCGATGCTGTGCGTTGCTCAAAGAGAGCAGTGCTGCAGTGGCAGGTCGACTATAGACATATCCGTGACCCCCTTGAATGGGGTATTGGAAGCGTTCCGGGCTAACTTCAGAACGCACATATCCATTCACAGGCTGAAATGCGCTGAGCGTTGGGGGACTTTTCGTAGTTGGGCTCTTAACACACTGTACCTTGGGATTCATTGCACTGGGGTGTATAAAAGTTCCTGCCTTCGCAATTTGGGAGAATGCCGACTTCACGATTTCACCATCTCGTAACGGGATAGGCATAGCGCCTAAGGGGGTTCCATGGCCGCGGACTGAAAACATTGAAGGGTAGGGACGAAACTTCTTGTTGCCATCAGGGATAAGTGACTCAATCGCTTTCACCAGGTCTTCTTCGGACGCTCGTAGGATAAGCTCTAAAATAGCTTTGCTCTGATGTGGGAAGATTCTTTGAAGAAGCTCGAGTGAACTGGCGAAAAATTCACTTCCAGTTCTCGGTAATGGACTAGGGCGAGACATCTTCGTGGGGAGTTCCTTAGCTTCTTCGCCTTCGCTCATTTCACTGTATTTTCGCTTGCGATCATCTTGGTCTTCACTTTCGGCGCCAGAACTTTCGTCGAAGCTATCAGGACTGACTGGTTCTTCCTTAACTTTCATATCATGAAGCTTTGTGCTCATCTCGTAAGAAAAGCTGTCTTTCCTGGGTGAGCTGTCGTCTTCTTTTACTGAAGTAGAAAAGGCAAGAAAAAAGGTTTACCAATTAATATGCTTTAAGCAATGATTTCATTATAGAACTTTGGTAATACTTTTGTTTAAGACTGAATTTGGGGCCAATTATACTACACAGGCTGTTTAATTTATTTTTTCTTTCCATTTTTTTATGTCATTGTATAATAATTATACTGCACGAAACTTTAGAAAGGATGGGCTTTTTCCTGAAAGTCCAGATCGAAACAAGACAATATGATGGCCGGAAACCCTTTAAATGCATGTAAAAATAAAAACTTTTCGGCATGAATGCGGAACAGTTTAGTGACGGTCGCGAAATGCAATTTTCGTGTGAATAAAAACAAATCCTTCATTTCCCCGTCTTCACTCTAGCGACGTGGTATGAGAATTATGAAATAAACGCTAATTCGGGCAATAAGTGTTTGCTGGGATGAGAAATGTTTTTAAAATTGACACGTATACAAGGGTATCAAAAATGATATTTAAAGATGTAATGTAGTCGAATGCACATAAAGCTCAATGCTTCCCAGATTTCGAAATTTCTCTGGAGATAAATTGCGTAACATATCAATCAGTTTGTTTGGTTTATAGTATTCCATCTAATTCTTAATTATTTTTAGAAAGGAACCGCAAAACGCCCCCCAATAAAAACATGTTTTTTTATCGACTCAGACCAAACATACATACATCAGGTTTTCTGATAACTTTAGGGTTATCCGAAATTGCATTTGTCTGTTCTATTATAAGTGCTTATTTCCCACATTACTTTGCCAAGTGCGAGGACTTTAAGTCGATATATTTTTCAGCCATTGATTGTCCCGAATCACTATAGTGCAAATTAATGGTTCAAAGTGGTGTAACACCGTATAAAACAATGTTTTGAATTAAACAAATAAATACATTTGAAAACTGGAACTTAATATATTTCTTACAAAGCACAATAAAACTAAGGTACTAATATCTGAACACACGCGCGTGTGCTTTTATCGAAGTCGTCCCGTTTTCATAAGTTGAGAACGGTCAGTTGACATGGCATTGCCAAGTGCTGGCAAAATGTCGGCGGAGAATTGTTTTTCGTTTTCCTCAGTAAATATACAGAAACCAAAGCAAACGAGTTTCTTACATTGTTTGTATTTATTGCTAGTTCCAAACACATTTGGTAAAATGTTACTGAGTGTCTATTAGAGAGTGGAGGATATCTTACAGATCAGCTCTTGATTATGCCTTTCTGAACCTGAACCTGAACCTGAGCGCTTAAATCACCAGTTTTTAAATTAAAACCATTGATCATGGGTTCCTTCGGTGTGTGAATTTGAAATTCCTTTCGAAAACTTCCATTGAAAAAGAATTATGATTTGGTCGATTTGCTAAGAGACGGGTATTCCTTACAAATATGTGGCAAGGATACCTGGTACAGAAACGCAAAAGCCTCCTCACTACTTAAGGCCGACAAACAAAGTCACTTGTTTAACAAAAAGACAAAAGGGATTATCTCCACGGTTTTCTGAAGTGAATAAAACGAAGACAAAGTTTCTCTCTTGTCAAACTGTTTGCTCTTCGTCGCATTGAAAATGTTTCCGATATATTAATTGCGTTTAGAAACTGGTCTGCTTTTGGCGAGCGCTGAAAATCTCATTGAACACTTGGGATTTTTATAGGAGCTGAAACAGTTTGACTACGTACGAAGCATGGAAACTTTGTAGAGTAATAATGGTAGCAAGTTCTAATTTGTAATTCTGTTACTGTTTTATGCTTAGCTTTTCGTGTGCGTACTCTATTTCTGCACTTCTCAAATGAAACCAAACCAAACATGTAGCACAAGTCAGAAAATTTAGACTGTTGACCAAATCCGACAACTTTTAATAAAGAAATCGTGCAATACAATCATTATGTCTTTTCTCCATTCACGGGAGATTAATGTTTACCAAACGGCACATGGTAAACGACAGGAATAATATTAGTACAGTTTTAACAAAAGCGGGTTGTTCATCAATGAAATCGAAACCTTACCAGTAAAAACGTAACTAAATGTAATTTAAGGGAGAATTTAGATACAAGACATACACATATTTCCCGTTTAGCAGAGCTCATAGAAAATTGATCAAACTCCAAATAACGCCTTTATTTATTTATTTCAGCCAGACTGAAAGAGCGCGCTGACTTCTAATGTGCGATTGTTCAAACAGATGTAACTAAACTAACTGTAATTTCAATGCGGGAAAAGTTGTTGGGAGGCAAAAAATAACGAGAAGAGTTTGCCTTAAATATGGTCAGCCCATTTGCAACTTTTAACGAAAGTAGCTGTTATATAATTCGCATAATTTAGCTGCTACGAAAAACGTGAAACTCCCAGTTTGAGTTTTGAGACGGATCGCCATGTTTCGTCTCAACAAACTTCAGGCTCCGGTTGTGAAAAAGTTGGAAAACTTACTGTCAACCGGATTAATCCCTATCCAGTGGATAAAACTAGTTAGATACTATTTATCTACAGGATAATTGATCCACTTTTCAGTTCTTGTGGTGCCAGATGTATAAATTTGTCGAGGCGCATTTGACTGGGACGATTAAGTAACACCACCCAAACTTAGATGCTCACCCCTAAAATCGGCCGTAAATCTTGTGTTTTTCACTAAATGAATATGAATTAAGTTTTCTTTAAAGTTCCTGAAAATATGAGTTTCTTGTTAAACTAATTGAGCACTGCAACATTTGGGTAAACATTCAGTCATTTCTCAAAATGTTAGCGCGAGGAGCACTCTGTAACAAGTGTTTTTAACTGGTGTAGCGGAACTTAAAAAAAGTAAATCTGTTGAAAAAATATGAACTTAAAAACCGCTCAGAATTTTAACTCTAAAATACAAACAATCTATTCAATCAGGGATGTAGGTTGTGATTCAATAGACCATTCAGCTTGCCTCTTTGTTGCCCATTTCAGATCATGTGACATGCAGCTCTCCAGGGGATTCAGTACTTTGTTTTCGAATTCTAGAATTTATACATTTCTCTTGGGATACAGAGGAACAAAAAAAACATTACTCAAGGGAAAAGTTAGGTGATCTGAAATGGGACAACAACGAGACCAGATAAATTGGTCTATTAATGCATTTTAATCAATTTATATAACACTGCTCTCATGCTGAATAATTTCTATAACTCCAAATCAATCTCTCTCACAGTGGAAGCTTGCTGGATGACCTCTTCAACGTAGGAGATAAACTTTTTATTATCTAAACAGCAACTCTATAAGGAAACCTGGGGTAGAATTCGACAGTGCGGTGGAATGAAAAACGCTGATTTACAAAGAGCTCAAGATCGTTAATTACCATGTGAGTGCGTCTGGCTTAATATATCATAAATATGCAAGCTACTTCGAAACACGGAATTCCACCCTTCACAAGGGCAATAAATTTCATTAAGGAACACAACAGAAACATGTCAGGATAGTTTGACCTCGGAGCTTTTTAGTTATTAAGGCGAGTTTACGCACACACGCTAGAAAAGAACCGTTGTTGACACAACCGGCGCGCAAGTGACAGCCTAAAGAAACTACAAATACATATTTAATTTGCTACATGTTATAAACTTGGTTTACGAGTGCGTAGAGAAATTGGAGATAAAGTAAGCCAATTCCGAAGCGCGTCACAAATTTCTCAATCAAATTTGATTATTTTCCATACTAAGCCAAACATTGATCGATTCAAGTATATGGACTGGCTTACCGGGTTCAGATGAAGAGATCCGAGGCATTGGCGGAGCGCTTGGGAGTTCAGCAGAGTAGTGCCTTGGTGGTGGTGAAGTCGAGACATAAGCCTGCATTTGCCTGCCAGTCTGTGCTCGCATGTTCTCTTCTTGAGTCTGTTGCCTGCGGAGAGCCACTTGTGCCGCCATGACGCGTTGCCGTTCCGCTATAAGAGTACATTGTGCGCAGTTACAGTCCCTCCATCGACAGTAGCGCTTATGTCCTTTGAGCCAAGAAACAACCCCGTGATTCCTACACCTTGCGCATTTCGGCATCCTGGGCGGCTTGCGCTCCGGATAAGAGCTTTGGATAACATATGAAGACTCACTCATTCTCAACACTTTGACCTCTTTCAACACGCTCTCCAAAACTCAAGGCCAACTTGTCTAGGTCCCACACTAAAATGGCAATCGCTTGGACTTACCAAAACGCTACAAATGACGGGTTTCTATTGTCCCAACCCACATCCACATCGCTTTTATATATTTTCGCCTAGTTCATTTATCCAACGGTGTTGATTGGTTGACTGGGAATTGTTTCTGTGTCTACTGTCATTCTTTCTAAAAGTCAGACAAACAAGAAAGCTACGATGCGAAACGACAAGCCCTTAATTCTGGCTTGGCATCAGCCGACGGGAGTCCCTCGTGGCTTGGGAAAGCACTTTGAAGTTTACGGCCTCGAAACTGTAAAGATTTTAACCTTCGAGTGTTCAATTAGCAAAACCTCTTATTCCAATTTCACACCACGATTTGTTACATTAAAGTAGTATGGAGTTGAAGCGGGGGTATTATTTGCTTACTCAGGAGCGGTTGTCAATGGAGATTTGAATCATCCTATTCACGCGGACCGTTTCACAAGAATTAGCTACATAGTTACTTTCAAGCCAATAGACCGCCTCGAAGGAGAACACAATAAACACCCGACTCTGTCCATTGTGTCTCCTTTAATGACCAAACGTTGATTTATTCACTAGAATTCAATAAGACCTGCGCAATTGGATACCAGAGTTTATAATTGATTCAGAACAAAAGAGGTTGAGTCGTCATTACACAAGTGGAATTTTGGTGTAAAACACTTAAACATATCGTCAGCAGATGACACGGAAGCTACCAGGAAGCTTTCATAATATATAGAATGCCTTAAAAAGCTCAAATAAACATCCGATAGATTCTCTGAGTATTTTATAACCTCAAAGTACCGGTATTTTTCACAACAGTGCCAAGCCAAGACTTTAATTCCCTTACTCGTTTTGATTTCTTTATGCAAAAACGTTTCGTCACACGTGAAAGAATTCTTTCAAGCTTTAATGTTGATTTGTTCGATGTTGATAAGTATATCAAGGTAATTCAAGTGAACTTGGCAAAAAAGGAATTTGTTAGAATACATCTTGAGGAACTCACTTTGACATACAGTTTGAAAAACGTGGTTCTTAAGTCGTTTTGTGTCAAAAAGTACCCGCGTTTTCTACGCATATTTTTCGCACAGGTGCCAAAATATTCCATGACGAAACAGGATTACTCAACTTGACAGAGTCCATTCACTACTTATCTAAATTACTTTCCATTTGTTTGCCTTTCTTTTCTCAGCTATCAGAGCTAATCTGTTCAAAGGCAATGCAATATTACAGTCTGGGAAGAAACACCTTAAGGGTCAAAGTTTATAAGGACGGAAGACAGCATTGTCGCGATGGTCAGAAATTCAGAGTGTTATGTTTAGCTAGTTTCTGACCAGATAAATCTATGTTTGTTGGTCTTACACGTTTTGTGGCAAGTATATCTGTGTTCTTGAATTCAAAGCTCTTTTTTTAGCCCCACACAACTCATTATCACAAGGTGCGAACTATTGACATTAAAGCGATGAATTGTTCCGAGTGCTCTCATATAAATTGCTTTCAAGTTGAATATAGCTAATTAACTTGTCAAGTTTTGATGCATCCGGGGAACGAATTATCCGTGAAGTGGACCACTTTCGGAAATGGAGTCTTTGTGTTTTAAAAGTATTTATCAGATACATAAGTAACCAAGTTGAAGTTGGATAAAAATTGCATTTAGCTAAGCTTTTACTTCGATAAAAATATTGAACGATCAACCGGCCGGCTGTCACTTTTTTGTACGGTTCAATTGTTGCTTTTGAAACTGCCAAACATTAATTGTTGTCCGCTGTTATCAAGAGAAAATAAAAACAAAGTTTAAAAGAATAAAAAAATAATCCTATATAAAAAGAGCATATTCGGTAGCTTTTGAAATCAGACGAGCCAAAACAAATAGGCTGTAAAAGCTGCTTCAATGCTCGTTTGCAACTATCGACTACTTACATTGAATGCCTTTTTAAAATAACCGACAGCTTCTTGTATCAAATTTTATTCCGCAACCAGAGTTTACGGCTGTTTGGCGCTATGCATATCATTGTCGCTTCTTCAGTAACCATTTTTGAGCCGTAAACTGTACCGGGAGTCACCAACAAAATGGTCAAGCTAGTGCATCTAAAGGAGGACGGTTATTTCCCTGTCTACCGTTTAAAATGCCATGTCGAAATCCTCGACTGGTCATAAGCCATTTGGCCATTGTACTGTGTTCAGCCAACTGAATCCCGCCTCAGTTGCTAACAACAATTCCGAACAAGTTCAAAGTCAAAGGCACCTGTGAGTGCGAAACTCGTCCTATAAAAATACTCAACCTTTAACTATTTGCATGCCGATCCTGTCACTCCTCAGCTACCTCGTAATATTTCATAAGCGAACAAGTCCCAATCACCCACAGGCGTACAGACATTCTAGCTCGACACTCGCGTTGCAATGAGGTTGGATTTGACCATAGCCTGCTAATTTGACCAGTGACAAGTTAATGATGATAATATTGATATATAGGCAAGCCAAAGAGCGCGGGAGCTCCCAATAATCAAATACGAAGATCAGAGATTATACACACGTGTTTGTGCGCAAAAGTGTGGATATGTACAATATATGTATCCATGGTGTATGTATCATGTATGTTTATCAAACTAATTAATAATTCATGCTGTAAAAACAAAGGAAAATACTTTATGTAAATTTATGTAAATAAAGTATTTATAACTTTTTGGTAATAAAGATGATGATGTCGACAAGTGTTCAGTAAACCTCATACAGCCGATTTCGTCCTGATTTACATCAGTAAACTTTTGCTTCGATTTTCTCGGCCAAGATAAGTCGTATCGCCAAAATAACTGAAAACATGACTCTATACATCTAGACGTTTGGTAATCGTGTCTATGCTTTATGGGATTTACTCGCTTTCAGCTCGAGTTTGTAAATCCCATAAAGCACGACCACTCAATCTGTATCTACTACGTACCCATTGTGAACTACCGTTAAGTGACATGTATGTGCGCATGTAGTTTGCTTGTAGTTTGTACATACGACAACTCCTAGACTTTCTCAAAGTCCCTTAAAACGAGATTTTCTTTTCCCGCCTTCGCTTCTCTTAAAACAAGATTTTAATTTCCCGCCTTCGCTACTTCGTCGCTCACTTCAACTCGCGCATCGCGCTCGTTCTAAGAGAGGTCGACTTGTAGCAAGTCAAGACAACTCCGTGTAAATTCACGTATCTTACATCACGTAACTTTTCACACATCTTGTAGAAATTAATCAATTTATTATTTGTTAATTAGTTCAGACACACGACCACATCAGCTATGCTGTAGAACTTATCGTGTTTCAATAAATATTATTACTCGGGCTGCCTGTGTTTTTTTTGTTGGGTGTCGCAAAATTTCTGCGCATGCGTTAAAGGTCAAGTTCACACCAATCAGATTGCACTGCGCTGGTCACGGAACAATCTCCAGGTTAATTTATTGACATAATTTAATACAGTAAATCAAGATGGCGGAGGCCCGCGAGGAATTTTCTCTCTCATTTGGAGTCCCATCTCTCAAATGTAAGCAGTTTAATGTTTTATTTAACTTCACTCGTGCGAAAGCCTTCCAACAGGCTCAGGATATTTCAACTGGCGCTATTATATTGTCGGAGCCGAAGGACCGCGTTTTTTACCCAGATGGCCAGTGATTTTATATACGACACGTACGACGACCTGAAGCCAGTGAAGGGGCCAGGATCCGGAAAGCTAAAATTCGAAGAAATAGATATTGGAATCTATAAGCCATCGGCTCGCTGTGCTGCATTTGAAGGCACTTCAAGACCAATATTACGAGTCTATTAAAAACTGTCAGAGATTTAAATTTACCGTAAGTTGGATCGACCACTTAAATGAGGCAGAGACACAGTCAGAGTATTGAGATCAAGTTATTTCGTTCCAGGGAGGATATTGACCTAGCGGAAACGGTACAAGCTGTCGAAGAATTTTACTTATAACCATCCACGTCTACTTAACAACAGGAATAGTTATGTGCCAAGGCATGGGCAAAGATTACAGATGAAAGTAGAGAACTTAATGAATGAAGAAACAGAGGTCACGCGCGACATGCTTGAGAACATGTTCAACACTTTATGTTATACTAAGAAAACAAAACAAGTTACAGAGCCTGCAAGTTCACAGGTCAATGAAAAACCCCAAGGCCTGTAGTTTTGGATCAACATATCCTTGAAACTCCAAAAGCAACATACGCATGAGTCAAATTCAAACCGGAAGAGATGGAATCCTTTAGATTCTTCACGAGGATTGTTAGCCCGCAATAAGAACTCTCTCGCTGATTTAATGACCTTGATTTGTAACATGGAGGCTGACCTAACTGATATGCGTAATGAATTCTTACTCTCGTCACATCAAAACACGAATCGAGAAACGAAACTCAGTCATTTGGAAGACAAATTAGTGCAGCAAGATAATATATACAAGACCGAAATCAAGATGCTGTCACACGTATTATTGACCTAGAAGTTGAAAATGGCGAGTTGACTTTCAAACTTGAAAAAAAAAATCAAGAATACAAAAAAGAAGACAATGAAAGACCAAGGTCTCCAGTGTTCCGAGACTACCCAACCTACTGAAGCTTATCAGTTTGTTCAAGAGCCATCTTTCTTACATGACAACCCGATCCCTATTCATCAGAATACATTTTATGTGCTAAATGACGAGAGTTTACAATCACCTGACCGACAACCCACTACTAAAGAAAGGGACCATGAAGTACGGTAGTACGGTTAATTCTCGGGTTCAAAACAATGAATATATGCCTGCTCAAATGCAGTGTGTTAAACGAATAAGTAGTGTTTAAATTAAAAGGTCAACATACGAGAAAAACACAAATACTAAATTACATATATACTAGGGGAGCAGAGAATGAAAGTCACCGCGCTACCGGCCACTCCTAAAGACTGCTAAATTCAGCTAATAATTCTTCCCTTTGGTTATTACTAAGAGGATTTGAAATGAAAGTGTATTTCATCTTCAATCTTATGTGGCCCGAGTGAAAGCCCAGATGGGCTTTTGTTATTACTCCGGCGCTGCTATGGCAGCAGCCGGAGTCTTAAAATGCAGTCTGTGTCTTTTTTTTATTATTATTTTTGTTCTGTCCTGTGACAATTTTGATCAGTTCTGACCTTTGCCGCTAACAATGTGGGTCGGAGACGCTGTGATCGAGCGATAAAGCAGGAGGCATGCGCATTAAACGTTATAGATTTATTAAACACTGTTTACATCGCATAATATCATCGCCGTATAATTACCACTGTGGGAATGTGAAATGAGCAACGCGTGAGACTTCGAGGCGCTACAGTTCTTTTTAACTACTTTTTAATCTTATGATTCTTGTAAAGGAACTGTTATAGACCTAAAAATACACCAACAACATAATACAATTGATCTGCTCTGTCTGAACAGATCTAATGCACAATTAAAAACGTCAGCGAAATACAATATCAGCTTAAGTGTATCCAAACAGGTTTAGATATAAAATGTATCGAATTATAATCTCAGGTTAGATTTCGTCAGGCGCGCTGAGATAAGAAAGTTCAAAGCTCTCAGACATGGCGAGACGATGAGGTATGGATTTCAATGAGTCATTGTCAGAAAGCGGGCAGCTAAGAATAACCTGGCTAGAGTATCTTTCTACTGGAGTGAGAGACATTATGCATGTCTGAGCTGAGGAAGATCAACTTTGGAGCATAAATCCTCATTGGGCTTTTAAATGAAATAAATACCGACAAGCGGGATATTTATGGAGTGAATCTTCTGAAGAGACGATAGTTTACACTGGGGTTAAAGAGAATCAAAACACTGATATAAATGTTGCAGACAAAATATATACTCTTGTTGGCTCTCCACTGTGCTTTCGGGCGGGCGACATTTGTTTCCTTCGTCTACCATGGCCAGTTGGCAGTAAAGCCGCTGTTGAAGCCAAGGTATAGAATGGTCTCTCAAAAAATTGTGAGTCTCGGCAAAATTCAAGCAAGTCTCGAAATCTCGGCGTTTCAAAAAAGAGTAACAAGGGTCTCAGCGAGTCTCGGATTTGACCATTCTATACCCCTACAACCAGAGATCGTGCAAATATTAAATGCTCTTTGAAAATCACACGAGTTCGGATTAATCCTAGATTGCGAGAGAAAACGTGAATAAGAAATGGCTGGAACTGTGTTACGTGACTGATCGATCACGAAATCAGTATGTTACATTAATTCTAGCACTAAATATTATAATTTTAGGCGAACGTGTATGTGTTTGTGTACATTGTTTGTGTCGATTCTTCATTGGATTTCTGACTAATAATTATTTCTGGATCTAAAGGACAACAACTTCGGATATGTGATTAGAATGTTTTTTTTTCTGTTATCGAGCAAATAAACGAAAGAGAGTTCCCAAGCAGTGAAAGCACAGTTCTGGTATACTCAGACGCAGTACAAACAATCAATGATAAATATTCCACTTCGAGTTTAATATTGTTGTTTCCGTCGGCAAGTTGACCTCAAACCATCATAATTGATAAATTTCCCAGTTGAAGAGTACTCTTTACTGGTTGTGCATCCACTTATTTCAGAGTTCTCCTGGACTCTTGAACACCTTTTATCAAGCATAATTTCCCTTCTATGCCAAGAGTTGCCTTGATGCCGAAGGTTAATTAATACAATAAATATCTCGCAAAAAATCCTGATACGAACATTACTGCCATATACATCAGAGAACGTCTTAGGATGATAAACTAACGGTGTAAAGAATGTTGTAGGGGTATAGGTGGATGCAATGGGATCGGCAGATCACCTTGTAGAAGCGATTCAACTTGAAAGCCTTGGGCCATCATATCAGCAGTATAGAATATTCCGCCACTCGATTTAGGTTGTGAGAAAACACTGCTACTGGTCCGCAGTCAGCTAGAATAATTAACAATAAGAATAATATTATAATTTTGCCGTTCTAAAATGTTTGAATTTGGAGTAATTCTCAATAGGAATTGCCCAAGGTTTTGATAAATTGTAACAAACTGACTCAAAAACAATGCTAACTTATCGAGAGAACGGGAATTGGAAACCCAACCTAACCTAGCCTGTTCACAGGCCCTTGGATACTAAAAAAATTCGGACAAAAGAGAGGGGAAGAAAAGAAGAGAAGAGGAGGACTGGGGTAGAGAGGGGAAGAAAAGAAGAGAAGAGGAGGCTTGGGTCTGACCGAGAGGATCCTGGGGACCATAAGACCACAGGAAACCCATAATCCACCTCCAGAAACCAAAATGAAGATGAATTTTTCATGATTCATTTTGGGCCTTCCGTCTACAGAGCAAGTGTGATACCACAACGCTTATCAAACACCGATAGTGACCCGTGTAACAAAGTTTAATATATATCCAGTTCAGTTATGGTTAATATTCTCTAGTCTCCACAGGTAGAACACGCAGGCATATGAGGTCGTGCGAACTGGACATTTAATAATTTTCTTGTTATGATTTTTGTTAATTAAGTTAGAAAATTAATTACAAAGTGCTGGTGCACTAGTGTTCTGACTCTGTAGAATTTTAGGTCACATCCTAGTAATTTTGGGCTTCCTGTGCTATTCTGGCTTACTTGAAGTCGCTCGTGTTCACTCGTGTTTACTCGTGTCAGGAGCCCATTACCAGTAGCGTCCATCTTCCCCACTGTGTCTGTACCCCAGCACAGAGGTAGATGAGGCTATTTTTAGCATTGCGCTTCACGCGAAAAAGAACAAAGGTAGGCTATTCTTAGTCAATCAGATAGCTATTCATTATCATTCTTCTCACTTTCAACGCGGGAATTCGAATTGCTGGTTTTCACTCAATCCCCAGAGATTCAAATGTTGGTGCCCCAACAAAAGAAGCTAACGAGGAATCTATTGTTTAAGGGCATCAACATGGCGGCAACCTCTTTTCGTGGGAATTTCGAATCTAAAAATAGCCTCATCTACTCCTGTGCTGGGGACCCAACCCATAACAGAGGATCGCTCCTGGTAATGGGCTCCTGTCGTGTTCTGACTCATGTGGAGTTTTAGATCAGATTGACTGTGCGTGTTAACTTTCGCATCTGATTGTGCATTCGCAAAGTGCCAAATACACAGGGTCAGCTAAGAACAGGTAACCTGAAACAACTAAGATGATAACACAATTTTTATTATTGATTTTTTTATTATAATCTTTTGCTAATTAAATTATGAATCGCTAGTGCACTCGTGTTCTGACTCGTGTGGAGTTTTAGATCAGTTCGTCAGCATTTGTATCCTAGTATTTTGGGGCTATGTCAGTGTCATCCAAGAGTATCCTGGCTTACTTCACCTCGCTCGTGTTCACTAATGTTCTACTTGTGTTCGTGTTGTACTTGTATTTCCTCGTGGTCTCACTCGTGGAGTTTTAGATCAGATCGACTGTCGTCTGTGCGTACTTCCGGATCTGATTGTGCATTCGTATTAATGTGCCAAACACGCACTGAGGTGTATGAGAGCATCCGCGTTGCAAAAGATACGCCGGAGTTCAAGCTGCGTGCAGCTTCTTGTTATTATTATTATACGTGCAGTATACGCATATGTAACGGGAAATGTACTGCGTGCGCGCATATGTAATTACGAATATAAATATGACATATTTAGCCGATTTTGCGTTCAGGGCAGTTTGCAATGGTTGGACAACTGATTTTAATAGATAAGGGAAGGAATGATTTGGCAAAATTTAGATCCTTAAGTGAAAAACAATCGCTGTTCAAAAGTTGCTACTCGAACGACCGTTCTCATTTTGTTGACATTTGATCGCCCTTGAAAAGAGAAAACATGAGCTAGATGTAATATTTATAGCGATCTCGCCATTTTATCTCTACAGGAGTTGTTGTGTAGCTTGCAAATTTAAAGTAGAGGACAATTTTAAACTTTGTTTTCGAGCCGTTAATTAAGCTTTTTGGAAAACGTCTCTAGATCGCGACCGACTCCCTCAAGTGCCGACTCTTTAATTCTCAAACTCATCCTCTGCAGCATTAAAACAGTAGCAATCCTGATATTCTCACTTAAACATTCTCTTCCAAGATGCTCTTTCAGTCCAGAAATCTCCTCATTATTCCTCTCATCTACACAGAAAGCCTCTGTTGCAGCAGGGGCTGATAAAAGACACTCAAACCAGCGCTTGCATCTTTCCCCACAAGCAGCCCAAACTCAGTTTTAAATTATTTGACCGTTGAAATCCAGCAGCCCTTCACCTCTCAAAACCTTGCATTTTATTGGACCCCAGTTGGACTGCTCTGACAAAGAATTGCATTGGTTTAGGGTTAGGGTTTGTATTGTTTCAGGGTTAGGCATTGTTTGGATAGCCAGTACTATTCCAAGTTCCGAGGAGGTGAAGGCCGCCCCTTGAAATCAAGAGCTTGCATCCAGAATAGCTGGTATCGCTGGTACACGTCACAGGTCACTAGTGTCCAGGCCCCCAACGGGAATTGAAAACGGACGGCCACATGTTCTGGTTCTCATCTTTGAAAGTTGAGTTTTAGCCTCCCATGTTTGCTTTAAGTTCTAAAGAATAGTTTAAAGTTTCAAAAAAACACTTTAAGGGACAATAGGGGTTATAGGCACTTCAACGCACATGTATATCGCTGTTATTTATTTATTCAACACGCTTGTAAGACTAGTATGAACTTTTTACTAGTTTCTACTAAAAACATCTTGATTGATATTGATTGACTGAAGAAAAATCCCATGGGTTTCCAAGGATGATCAAGAATAAGTAATGTATAATTAAATCTAATTTGATTGATGGCTCAGCCGAAAAAAAATTAAAACACATATTTCAGTAACCTAAGAATAATTAAGAATTTTCTCTCTTAGTTTATCCCGCCAGTTGAGCGTTCCTGTCACATCTTTGTGTATAAGAACATCTGCCATAGAAAGCCTCGTGTCGCCATTTCTGCCTTGTGGAGTGGGCTGGCTAACTGTTCTCCCTTCTCGTACGTTACGAATCATCTCAAGTGTGTGTAACACTGAACTCTGTTGGTTCTTGAACACTGGGAATAACTGTGCATGCCACAGGGTGACCATGTCCCAGTGATCCTAACAACAATGACAAGATCATTAGGAAGGTTATTTAAACATGAACTTCCAGTATAAATAGGTTAGCCCCTCCTCCTTTTACGCATGGCGATCTCTCAAGCGGAGCATTATGCAGATGTTCACTCCACAAAGGTCAATTGACAACTGAAGGGTTACAAACCCCAGGGATCCCCTTTTTATACCGGAACTTCGGGTTTAGCCTGGTTTTCACTAGCAACATAAGCTCAAACAACATACACAGTGTCGTATTTATCATTAGCAGTACTTGTTCTACTTACAGGACTGGTGTGAGATAAGAACAAACAACATACTCAGACGCAGTGCCGTATTTATCATTAGCAGTACTTGTTCTACTCACAGGTGTGAGATAAGAACAAAGAACATACTCAGACGCAGTGCCGTATTTATCATTAGCAGTACTTGTTCTACTCACAGGTGTGAGATAAGAACAAACAACATACTCAGACGCAGTGCCGTATTTATCATTAGCGGCACTTATTCTACTCACAGGCCGTATTTATCATTAGCAGTACTTGTTCTACTTACAGGTGTGAGATAAGAACAAACAACATACTCAGACGCAGTGTCGTATTTATCATTAGTGGTATTTGTTCTACTTACAGGTGTTAGATAAGTACAAGTAACATACACAGACGCAGTGCCGTATTTATCATTAGTGGTATTTGTTCTACTTACAGGTGTGAGATAAGAACCGCCACTAATGATCGATGCATTTCTGCATCTGCATATGTTACTTATGCTTATGTCACTAGTGTGAGATAAGAACCGCCACTAATGATCGATGCATTTCTGCATCTGCATATGTTACTTATGCTTATGTCACTAGTGTGAGATAAGAACCGCCACTAATGATCGATGCATTTCTGCATCTGCATGTTACTTATGCTTATGTTACTAGTGTGAGATAAGAACCGCCACTAATGATCGATGCATTTCTGCATCTGCGTATGTTGCTTATGTCACTAGTGAGATAAGAACCGCCACTAATGATCGATGCATTTCTGCATCTGCATATGTTACTTATGCTTATGTCACTAGTGTGAGATAAGAACCGCCACTAATGATCGATGCATTTCTGCATCTGCGTATGTTGCGTATGCTTATGTCACTAGTGTGAGATAAGAACCGCCACTAATGATCGGTGTATTTCTGCATCTGCGTATGTTACTTATGCTTATATCCCTAGTGTGTCTATTGTATTGTGGGTCCTTGTTTAAGTCTTCTCCCTCGATGCTTGATTGAATGATACGCAATATTTTCCTTGAAGACGACGTCTCTACGCAGTTTGTGCGTCATTATTGCACCTATGCCTTGAGTTTAACCATCTCACATGTGCGCGAGGTTCGTCAGTTCGAATGAAATCGCCGAATAACTGTGTCCGGTCCGCATTGCGAATATAAAGGTACAACCCCTTGAACTGTTTTGAAAAAGAAACCACTTTAACTCAAAGGATGCAATGTTGACTTAAACCTACAAAGTGTTATCTTCGTGGTGTGTAATTGTGGTTTGATTTTGTAAAAACTGGCTCCCAATGTCGGGCTCAAAACAGAGCTCACCTCGGATACTTATCTAGTGCTTCATGTTCAAAAAACATTTAAACTAAGGTAACTGAGACAAACTGTCCCGCAGCTAAACAAACTTCTTAACAAATCACTAACTACACCCACCTGAATGATCCCTAAACAGCTGAACACTTCATCTAGCGGTCTGCCAAAGAAGCGTAACTTTCCCAGTTCTTCCACCGTCGATTTCGTCTTCATGTTATCATCAATACTATACCCAACCGTGACGAACAGACCCTGTGTGCCTTCTAATCCAACACAAACAGTCATCAAGAAGGTCCTGTCAGGAATGTGTGCATTCTCAGGAATTAAAACATTACTAACAATACAGCTGTCGCCAATACGAGTGTCGCTACCAACGTCGCAGTATTCAAGAACAGTCGCGGGGCCGATACTGCATGGCTGGGCGAGATGACAGTGAATAATCATGGTGTTCTCTGGTACGTCAGAAGGAGTAGCGTCTCCAGATCGAGAGACGAACACTTCGGCCATCTTTGATGCCTCGTACCTTGAATCAAATATTGATCATTAGTAAATCACTATCTATTCTGTAGTAAGTAGGAACAAACTGGTTTTTCAGAAGCAAAACAATGGCCGCCAATTTGTCAAAACAGAAACATAAATCATTGGTTCAGTTTTAAGATTGAATAACTATTGAGTTTCTACACTAAAACAATTAGACTACGCGCTCTCAGTTTCTATCGCTTATTCTTCACTAATAAATTCTCTCCAATTCTCATTGATGAAGTTGTCGGCCGTGGATGCAAACTATCAGGAGTGATCACGTGACGTGATAGTTGTCGTCCGCGGATGAAAACTATCAGGTGTTATAATATAGATACGATAGTACGCGCGCTCTGATTGGCTAAGAAGCCATGTTTTATCAGAGTATATAACATGGTTAGCCGTGTTATATAGTTTTCAACTGGCGGTTTCCTTTCATCGCGCGCGTAAATCTATATTATAAAACAGATAAAGAAGCCTTAAATCCATGTTTTATACTATCATAAAACACTCTGGTCATTTGAGAACACTCTAGAAATGTTGAAAGCACGCAACTTCGGCTTGTGCTTTAACATTTCTCTCATGTTCTCAAATGCCAATCGTGTTTTATGATAGTATAAAACATGGCTAAGGCTTCTTTATTTGTTAATTATAGTTCACCACAAAATTATGGCGCGCGCTCATTGGGTAAAAGCGATCACGTGACGTGATAGTTGTCGTCCGCGGATGCAAACTATCAGGCGTTATAGTTCACCACAAAATTATGGCGCGCGCTCATTTGCTAAAAGCGATCATGTGATGTGATAGTTGTCGTCCGCGGAGGCAAACTATCAGGCGATAGTGCCCGCTGAGAGCAGAAGACAATTTTGCGATGAACAATAACAACAAATAGTGTTTGTCTCGGAACTATCGGCTGATAGTTTCCCTTGGAAATTTGATGTTCTTAAAACTAGCATATAAGCCCTCGAACTGCGTTCTTCGTGCTCAGCGGGCAATATTATACAAATAGACTGTGTCCGTCGAGGAACTATCGGCTGATAGTTACCCGCGGAAATTTGCGTTCTCGGGCTTATATGCTAATTTTAAGAACATCAAATTTCCAAGGGAAACTATCAGCCGATAGTTCCGAGACAAACACAGTCCATTGTGGATATTTTCGACGATGTTGACGACAAACTCTATGTATTTGATACATTATTCAACGATATTCTTGAACAACATGCACCTGTCAAAACTTTTAAAGTTCGCGGGAAACCTAACCCATGTGTTACTGACAATATCCGTGGATTAATGAAGACAAGGGATAAATGGCATAAAGCAGCTAAGAAAACAAATGATCCCTTGGCATGGACGACATATAGGTTCTTCAGACAGGAGGTAAAACGTGAAATTCGAATTGCAGAAAGGGATTTTGTCGCTGAGCAGATACAGAAAAATCCAAACAACACCAACAGTATTTGGAAAACAATCCGTCACTGCATACCAAACAAGTCTAAATCACAGCGTATCTTTAGCAAAGACGATAAAACTGTTGCTGACGAATTCAATAAGTTTTTCGTTTCTGTCGGTCAAACTACCATCGAGAATATCAAATCGCTGGCCAATGAATACAATATTGTGACAGGAAGCAGCGATAACTTCATCCCAAGAGAATACCAAACATGCGAACAATTCTCACTGAGCCCCATTGTTTGTAAACACGTCGAGGATATAATATTATCTATGCCCTCTAACAAAGCTCCAGGGATTGATAAGATTCCGAACCGTGTAATTAAGGACTGCCTTGGCCCTATTCTCCCAGTTTTTACTTCCATTGCAAACACTTCAATAGCCACCAACACCTTCCCTGCACAATGGAAACTAGCTGAAATTACTCCAATACCTAAAGATGTAGACTATGAACAAGCGAATAAAAATAGACCGATTTCGCTCCTACCAATATTATCGAAAGTCTGTGAAAGGATCGTCCACAATCAATTTACATCATATCTCATATCAAAGGGAAGGCTGTCAAATAACCAAAGTGGAAACAAGAAATTTCACTCTACAGAAACTTCTGTCATTGAAACAACAGACAAGATTCTCCAGGCCATTGACAACAAACTAACTGCTCTGGTTCTTTTAGACATGAGTAAGGCTTTCGACAGCGTCGACCACAAACTGATGATCTCTAAACTACAAGATGTAGGGGCTTCACCTTCATGCACAGACTGGTTTCGTAGCTACTTGAGTGACAGGCGACAAGTTGTCCGAATTAACTCAGCCCTATCTGAGCCTCTTACTATGGTCAGCGGCGTGCCTCAAGGGAGCATACTGGCACCACTCCTATTCAGTATATATACGAATGATCTCACCTCTGTACCACAGAAATGTATTGCAACGAGTTATGTGGACGACACCAAACTACTTATATCATTCAATCTGAGAGAGAGGACATCTACAATAACTGATATAGAAGATTTATTTAACGTCAGCAAGTGGTGCTGTCAGAACCGCTTATTATTAAACCCAGATAAAACTAAACTCTTAGTATTTGGTAGTAAACAGAAGATAGCTGAACTAGAATATTTTAAGATTTCATTGCTAGGAAAGGAGCTGTTACCAGTATCCAGTGCCAAAGACTTGGGCGTGATCTTAGACACGAACTTAATCTACGATGAACACATTACTAAGACGTTTCTTCATGCTTTTCTCGACTAGCACAAATAAACCGTGTTAAACACGCGTTTAATAAGAACACTTTAATTACTGTTATTAATACATTAGTATTTAGTAAGTTGCTTTACTGCTCGAATGTATGGGCAAATACATCTAATAGAAACATACGTAAGCTACAATCATGTCAAAACTATGCCTGTCGTATTGTTAGCGGGGCCAAAAAGTATAACCATATTACACCTATACTAAAAGAGCTAAATTAGCTCCCAGTAGATAAGCTAGTGTATTTTAGAAGTGCCACTCTGGCATTCAAATGTATGACTGATTCCGCACCAGGTTATTTAATATCTAAATTCACGAAGCGCTTCAATATTAGTGGTCGTGAAACTCGAAACTCGCAATTATTACAAATCCCCTTATTCAAATCTGCGAGTGGTCAGAGAAGTTTTTATTACAGAACAGTAAAAATATGTAACTCACTAGATAATGAACTGAAATTAAGTAAAGACGTTTCAAGTTTCAAGCGAAAGCTGAAGAGCAAATTATATCAAACTCAAAATAGGTTAAATTAATAGATGTAATTCAAATTATCATGTACACTGTAGTTGTATTGTATTTGTATTTTGTCTTTGAAAAGCCTTTTTAAGGAAAGATAAATAAAGTATGAAGTATGAAGTATGAAGTATGAAGTATTTGTCGTTATTGTTCATCACAAAATTGTCTTCCGCTCTCAGCGGGCACTATTATACAAATAGACTGTGTCCGTCGAGGAACTATCGACTGATAGTTGCCCGCGGAAATTTGATGTTCTTAAAACAAATATAAGCCCGAGAACGCAGTGCGAGGGTTTATATGCTAGTTTTAAGAACATCAAATTTCCAAGGGAAACTATCAGCCGATAGTTCCGAGACAAACACAGTCTATTTGTCGTTATTGTTCATCACAAAATTGTCTTCCGCTCTCAGCGAGCACTATTATACAAATAGACTGTGTCCGTCGAGGAACTATCGGCTGATAGTTGCCCGCGGAAATTTGATGTTCTTAAAACAAATATAAGCCCGAGAACGCAGTGCGAGGGTTTATATGCTAGTTTTAAGAACATTAAATTTCCAAGGGAAACTATCAGCCGATAGGTCCGAGACAGACACAGGCTATTTGCGTTATTGTTCAACACAAAATTGTCTTTCGTGCTCAGCGGGCACTATCGCCTGATAGTTTGCCTCCGCGGACGATAACTATCACGTCACGTGATCGCTTTTGAGCAATGAGCGCGCGCCAAAATTTTGTGGTGAACTATAACGCCTGATAGTTTGCATCCGCGGACGGCGACTATCACGTCACGTGATCGCTTTTGACCAATGAGCGCGCGCCAAAATTTTGTGATGAACTATAATGCCAACCTCGTTCCCAGGGGTCTTTACGCACCTAATCAAAGATGGCGGCGAAAGTACCCCTGGTACAGGCTGGTCATGTGACCCAAAAATATGCCCAATATGTGGGCATATTTTGAGGAGCATCCGCCATTTTGGATTCATCATCGCTGAAGAACGGTTTGCGGTTGAAGTGTGATCCCAATGAATTCCAACCGTACATTATTCTACTTGTACCCAGTTGCGAAGTGAGTATAATAAAAGGCAAAAACGCCAAGTTCTGATGAATTTGTAGTTGTTTTCAACGAATTTTGAACGCGCAATGCGAAAGACGACATCACCAGTTTATTTTTCAAATCAAAAATGCACGCACTATTTGAAATTCTCCAATCAGCGCGCGCGAAACGTCTAGCCAATCAGTGGCCGAATCCAACCAGCCTGTACCAGGGGTACTTTCGACGCCATCTTTGATTAGGCGCGTAAAGACCCCTGGGAACGAGGTTGCTATAATGCCTGATAGTTTGCCTCCGCGGACGACAACTATCACGTCACGTGATCGCTTTTAGCCAATGAGCGCGCGCCCAAATTTTGTGGTGAACTATAACGCCCGATAGTTTTCCTCCGCGGACGACAACTATCACGTCATGTGATCGCTTTTGACCAATGAGTGCGTGCCAAAATTTTGTGGTCAAATATAATATACAAATAGACTGTGTCCGTCGAGGAACTATCGGCTGATAGTTGCCCGCGGAAATTTGATGTTCTTAAAACAAATATAAGCCCGAGAACGCAGTGCGAGGGTTTATATGCTAGTTTTAAGAACATCAAATTTCCAAGGGAAACTATCAGCCGATAGGTCCGAGACAGACACAGTCTATTTGCGTTATTGTTCAACACAAAATTGTCTTTCGTGCTCAGCGGGCACTATCGCCTGATAGTTTGCCTCCGCGGACGATAACTATCACGTCACGTGATCGCTTTTGAGCAATGAGCGCGCGCCAAAATTTTGTGGTGAACTATAACGCCTGATAGTTTGCATCCGCGGACGGCGACTATCACGTCACGTGATCGCTTTTGACCAATGAGCGCGCGCCAAAATTTTGTGATGAACTATAATGCCAACCTCGTTCCCAGGGGTCTTTACGCACCTAATCAAAGATGGCGGCGAAAGTACCCCTGGTACAGGCTGGTCATGTGACCCAAAAATATGCCCAATATGTGGGCATATTTTGAGGAGCATCCGCCATTTTGGATTCATCATCGCTGAAGAACGGTTTGCGGTTGAAGTGTGATCCCAATGAATTCCAACCGTACATTATTCTACTTGTACCCAGTTGCGAAGTGAGTATAATAAAAGGCAAAAACGCCAAGTTCTGATGAATTTGTAGTTGTTTTCAACGAATTTTGAACGCGCAATGCGAAAGACGACATCACCAGTTTATTTTTCAAATCAAAAATGCACGCACTATTTGAAATTCTCCAATCAGCGCGCGCGAAACGTCTAGCCAATCAGTGGCCGAATCCAACCAGCCTGTACCAGGGGTACTTTCGACGCCATCTTTGATTAGGCGCGTAAAGACCCCTGGGAACGAGGTTGCTATAATGCCTGATAGTTTGCCTCCGCGGACGACAACTATCACGTCACGTGATCGCTTTTAGCCAATGAGCGCGCGCCCAAATTTTGTGGTGAACTATAACGCCCGATAGTTTTCCTCCGCGGACGACAACTATCACGTCATGTGATCGCTTTTGACCAATGAGTGCGTGCCAAAATTTTGTGGTCAAATATAATATACAAATAGACTGTGTCCGTCGAGGAACTATCGGCTGATAGTTGCCCGCGGAAATTTGATGTTCTTAAAACAAATATAAGCCCGAGAACGCAGTGCGAGGGTTTATATGCTAGTTTTAAGAACATCAAATTTCCAAGGGAAACTATCAGCCGATAGGTCCGAGACAGACACAGTCTATTTGCGTTATTGTTCAACACAAAATTGTCTTTCGTGCTCAGCGGGCACTATCGCCTGATAGTTTGCCTCCGCGGACGATAACTATCACGTCACGTGATCACTCTTGGCCAATGAGCGTGCGCCAAAATTTTGTGGTGAACTCCCTTGGAAATTTGATATTCTTAAAACTAGCATATAAGGCCTTGAACTTCGTTCTCGGGCTTATATTTGTTTTAAGAACATCGAATTTCCACGGGCAACTATCAGCCGATAGTTCCTTGACGGACACAGTCTATTTGTATAATAGTGGCCGCTGAAAGCGAAGACAATTTTGTGATGAACAATAACGACAAATAGTGTGTTTGTCTCGGAACTATCGGCTGATAGTTGATGTTCTTAAAACTAGCATATAAGCCGGGCATATAAGCCCTCGAACTTCGTTCTCTCGATTCGTTCTCGGGCTTATATTTGTTTTAAGAACATTAAATTTCCGCGGGCAACTATCAGCCGATAGTTCAGTCCTCGATAAACACACTCTATTTGTATAATAAAGCGTGTCTGTTGATTGACTATCGGCCCATAGATGGCCGCAAAAAGATGATGTCCTTAAAACGAAATATTAGCCCGAGAACGAAGGTCAAGGGCTTATAGGCTAGTTAAGAACGTCAAATTTCCAAAGAAATGACCATATTCTCGGGCTATTACAGTATCAATTTTCCACAGGCCACTATCAGACGACAGTCGCTAGAGTGTCCTTCGACAGAGGAACGCTCTATTTTCATAATGGAAACTACGAGCTCGTAGTCTAATAGGCCTTTTGAAGCTACCAGTCAGATGCTGACACATCGCTTCAATAATCAATGAATTGCGCTTGTGATCCCACGGGAAAGGCTTTACTGGATGGCAAACAACCTTCAAAACGCTGTATTTGAAAAATCGACAATCGATTGGAAGTGGAAGATGACATTTACAAACAGGTTTTGATAACACTACCGATCTCGTACAAGTGCCTTTAGTGCAGGAAGTCAGATTGTGTTGCCATTCAGTACAACCACGTGATTGCCTGACTGCATACACACCGCGGCAAAACGTTACGCGCATGCGTATTTGCTATTTCTTGTCGGCCGCCCCCAGTTTCCCGCGAAAACTGAAATGAAACAACAGGCACATGCCGTGATTTTAAAATTTCTGCTTAAAAGCATCCATTTGTGAACTGTTTTGTCAAAAAATAAGAAAACTACTTAAAAGCTAAGCCTAAGACTTTAACAGGTTGAAGTTTTCTTAATTTGTAATTCACTGTGAGTTTACTAAGTTATAAAATTATTTACTAAAAATGTTGAAACCCTCGGTAATTAGTATTTGATAGCAGAGCCTTCCGTTCTTTTGGCCAGCGGAGCATACCGTTTTGCCGCGGTGTGGACTGCATAAGGCCCGTTGTTATGTAGAGAAGGTATAGTATATACTTTGCACGCACGCTGCACGCACGCTGCGGTGCGGGGGAGCTCCAGTAATATTCACGAATAATTTTCACCACATGCAAAGCACGAACATCGATAAAAAATATTACGATTCCCATCAGGGTTTTGCTGTGTTAGAAACTTCGAAAACGTTTGAGAAAACGTTTATGTCAAAATGCTAATTTTCTTGGATATTTTATATCATAACATCCTTAGAATTTTTACATGTAGTAAAATGTACCTTAAGAATAAATGCTAACTTACTTGAACACAGGGTTGATGCAGAAATGATGGATATACTCTGCAGTTGTTCCAAAATGGTAAAACCTTGACTGGTTTAGCACTATCACATTTAACTGTGTCCCCTTCAGATAATCAAAAATCATCTCTCTTGTCCTGACAAGTGACTGCATGACCTTGGACACGTTTGCAACATTCCTTGTGTAATCCGAAGTTGCATTTGGGCCAAGTGCTTGCAGAAAGTCGCCAAATGCACAAATTTCACAATCCAGTGTTATTTTGTCAAGGAGTTGATGAAGCTTTTGAGCAGTTGTCATATCAATAAAGAAAATACTATCCGTGTAGACATGCTCTTCGTCTTCATGGATAAAAACAACATTGTGATCTCTCATGACTTGTATTGGCTGTTTGTGAAGAAATTTGGAGCATGTTGCTTGGGCCATTACAACTTCATTCTGCAAATGTTGATTAGTATTTAATTAATATGTAATGCTTGATGAAGACTTATTTAGTTATACAAGATCACAAACACTGACATCCAAGTATAGATCATTTCTTATTTGTCTTATAGAGGGATATAAAATTTTAACACTTTGTCTTGAACAGGGTATGGAAATTTGATTTTTTTTGTGTCAAACAGGGTAAGAGTTTCATAGCCGCAGCGGCACTCCCCTACCCAACTTTGGGTACAGTACCCCTCCCCCCCCCCCCCCCACGGCTTGAAGGTGGTCACAAATATTGTGTGTGTAATAAATAGGGATGATGGCAAACTCTGCAAAGATCGAAGTGAGCTGTTTTGAATTGAATGTTAAAGTATACAATTAATGCAATTCAGTATGATTACGATTAGGAGCTGGTAACTAGTAAAAATTGGTAATGAGGGCTTTAATTAACAAGGCAGTACCTATTATAGAGCCAGTATTTTTAATTAACCTGCTGCATTCTTCATGTTCATGTTACCACCTCATTTCAGTGGCTTAATTATTGCCTTGTTCAAAACCTACTGAGAACAATGTAACAATAATTGCAGGTGGTAGGCTAGCTACTGGCAGCTGACAAAAAAAAATATTTAGCAAGTTAAATAAGTATTTATCTTACTATATTTTTAGGTGGTCCATCAAGAACAAACACCCCATGAGTCGTACCAATCTCTATGGGTGAAGGATGTGCCAGTGCAGTGAAGCCAGGACTGGTGAAGCAGCATGGGGTATTGCCAGTGTCGAATAGCTCAAATGTGTCTGGACAGACCAGCAAAATTCCTGGTTATCATATTTACTGGGAACTCTATGAACATGGCCATTAACATTTCCAGCATTTGGTATGGGGGGTCACCTGAACAGATACAAAAAATCAGGATCCGGTTGTTCAAAGGGTAGATAATGCCATCCACTGAAATCCTTATCTAGTGGATAACTGTTAACCAAACTAGCTTATTTTACCCACAGACAACAGGATTTATCCAGTGGATAGCATTATCCACCCTTTGAACAACCAGACCCTGGTCGTCAATAACAGCAATAATCAGCAAAACATTTTGAGTAAAATAAAATTCAATAGCTAACCTTATTTAAAGCTTGATTGGTACTAGGTTATTTTATGTAGCCTACAACACAAGTCATATGTATATTACACTATTATTATTATTATTTGTCCTCTTTATTATTTTATTCATAATTTATTGGTCATATTGGTCATATTGGTAATTTATTGGTCGTATGACTCACTCTCCTGATGAGTGAGTCATACGACTCACGAAACAGGCTTGTCGAGATGTACACGTAGTTGAGTTTTTTATCCTACCCTTATATATAAATAGCATAAATAGGTTCCAAGTGATTCACGTCTGGTGGGTTTTGGCCCACAATTGCACTTCCACACCCACTCATCCATCAAGGCTGTTAACAACCCTAATTCCTGTCAACAACCTGCACTTCAAATGAAATTACCCAAATTTGATATGATGCTTGCATGCCACCAAAATTGCTTTTCAGAGTATACTAAAACCCAAAATTTTCCAGGATTGGGAGGGATTTCATACCAAATCAAGCCTCAAACCACAGGCTTCCCAGACTCGACGTATAGTTTCCCGCTTATTAGTCTGTTGGGTTACCTGTGGTTTATCGATTAGTTTCATAACGATCTCAGAAGAGTTTATATAATTGCTTCGTGTGAATTCTCTTTTCCGATTCCTACGAAATGAATCTTTAATAATAAAAGATTGATACTTAATGAAGTTGTGTGAGTGTTTTTTTTTGGCGATTTGGGGCCTTCTAAAGCAATTTATTAGGATTCGAAACTTTGACCGTTGGCCACGGCTCTAAAAAAATCAACAAGGTAGGCAACTTGACCTTGCCAAAGCACAGACTTACCTCAAAGATCACCCAAAAATCGGCACTTTTCTTCCTCGCTCGCTATTCAGCTTTTGGCACAGGTGGGAATAGTTATCAAGCAACATCTGACCAGAGATTTAGGAAAATCAATCAAATTTATCATCGCCAAACGGCCTCCTCAAGACCCAAAAAGTGCGACCTTCCAATTATCTGTAAGAACCAGACCGATCAAAGCGGTCAAAAATTTTCCCGGCCCTACCCAAAACGATGCAAGTCGCCTTTCTTCATGGGGGGACCCCCAGGCGTGAAATTATACGACTTTGGCGGTTACAGACTAATTTTGAATTTGGAACTCGCCAATCAGAGCATTCAGAGGACCAAGACAGTGGGCTGGGGTCTTCACTGAGTGTTATGATGGTTCCACGTGAGAAATTTTCGCGAGTTCCAAATTCAAAATTAGTCTGTAACCGCCAGTTTCGTTAAAAGCCTAGTAATGGTCTTTCTGATTGGCGATATATTTGTTTCCGTTCCTCGAGCGGAAGTATAATTTCATGCTTGAGGGTCCCCCATGAAAAAGGCGATTTGCATAGTTTTGGGTAGGGTCGGGAAAATTTTCGACCGCTTTGGTCGGTCTGGACTTCTTACAGATCATTGGAAGGTCGCGCTTTTTGGGTCTTGAGGAGGCCGTTTGGCGATGATAAATTTGATGGATTTTCCTAAATCTCTGGTCAGATGTTGCTTGATAACTATTCCCTCCTGTGCCGAAAGCTGAATAGCGAGCGAGGAAGAAAAGTGCTGATTTTTGGGTGATCTTTGAGGTAAGTCTGTGCTTTGGCGAGGTTGATTTGCCTACCTTGTTGATTTTTTTAGAGCCACGGCCAACGGTCAAAATTTCGAATCCTAATAAATTGCTTTAGAAGGCCCCAAATCGCCAAAAAACCACTCACACAACTTCATTTAAGTATCAATCTTTTATTATTGAAGATTCATTTCGTAGGAATCGGAAAAGAGAATTCACACGAAGCAATTATATAAACTCTTCTGAGATCGTTATGAAACTAATCGATAAACCACAGGTAACCCAACAGACTAATAAGCGGGAAACTATACGTCGAGTCTGGGAATTGTGCTCAAACCAGTAGGCATTTGCCACTGAGCTAATACTGGTCAGCAGTCCTTTACAAATTGTTAAACAAATTTTGTAATTGAATAGTGTGTAATGAATTCATTGCTTCATCCTGGCATGGTTATTATTTTATAGCCATAGATCGCTAGCTCGCTTCATCTTATTGTAATCAATTTAAATACATAAATATAATATGCCACCATGTAGTGTGGGATGGGAATTAGGGGGGGGGGAGGGGGGGGGATAATGACATTTTGAAATCAACCCATACATTAAATGAATTAATGCACTTGTATGAGATCCCGGGAGGGGGACTTTAAATAAATAATTCTAAATCCCTAAAAGTTGCACAACTACCTCATGCGAACAGGCGCGACCCCACATGAGGTACAATTAATATAATTTTTACCCCTAAAAGGAGCACCGAGCACCCCCTCAGTTCAATATAGGGAGCACCCCCCCCCCCCCCCCCCATCATTTCCAACACCTAAATACACTCACCCCAAGGAAGAGCAGTAAAGACCTTCCCAAGTATGCTAGCATTCGGCATTCGTTGACTGTAGCCCCCTGCATGGGCAAGTAAAATCTTTGATTGACTCAACATCTCTTTTCCATGGATCTTTGTTAGTTCATCTATGCAAATAATAGTGGATCCCCCATTGCCAACTTTAGGTCCAGGGGGGTCACTGAAGACATGATAGGTCACACCCAGGGGTAACTCCTTGCGCTGCAGTTTTGCCTCTAATTGGATTTCATAGGCTTCTTTCTGTGCAGCATCCGAGGCCGTGATGACGACCATGTCCCAGAATGGTATATTAACTTTCTTGCCTCTCACTGAATCAAATAATTTGAGTTTCTTTATGGTTGATTCTCTGATCCTGTAACTTTTGTTTGTGATGTCATGTTTGGATTCTTTGACGGAAGCCATGTCAAAGTTGATGGATCATTTGAGACATAAAATGTTCATTAAGCTGTTGGCTTTCAAACTTATATCCAACAGATAATAATGAAATAAAATCTTCGAAAACGTTCTCATCCAATTCTTTGGTCAGCGGTCAATCTACCTCTCTATGCTATGGTCACTAATCGAGAATGACTAATTCAAAATGGCGGATGTGGATTCGGCTTTCGATCTTCTTCATATGGAAATAGTTGGATATTTTCACCGTGAAAAGCAAGGAAAATACATAGATGTAAATAAAACCTTGCCGAAAACGTCTTATACACTTTTGCACCTTTATTGATACTGGAATATCATTTTCACATCAATTTTAGAGCGATGCTGTACAAAAACTCGATAGGATGGGTTTCAATGTCGGCCAAAGATTGGTTGAAAGGTAGGGATATTTTCGACTCTTTTGAGTGCTTTGACTTTGAGGTGAGTATGAAAACTAGAGAATAGGCATATGTGTTTCTTATATTTCGCTAATTGTCACCAGATTTACGAAGGATTCGCCAAGATTCAAAGACGAGCTAGATATTATGAAGTACGTGTGCAAAGATTTCTGGACTGTAGTGTTCAAGAAACAAGTTGACAACTTGAGAACGAACCATCAGGTACAGTTCTTGATAAAGTGGCTGAGCACCTCAGAGAATAAGTTACATTAATTAAGAAGTCCTGCCTGGCTAGCTAATAGTAATAGTTGATATCGAGCGGTATTTAAATGGTGGCCCAATCAGGGTGTCCCTCCTTCTGGACCGGCTGGTACATTAAACGCAGGTCCAGGTCACAGTTCCCAATCAAAAATTTCCTATTGAGAATCACTAGAAAATCAAACATTTTAGAACGATAAATTCCCCAAATATTGACAGAGGTGGCAAAATCATTCCCATTTTTGGAACCCTAGAAAAATGAAATATACAGCAAAACCTGTAAAAGGCATTATTATACGACTTGGCGTTTTCGAGTGCAAATACGGGCTAAAACGAGTGCAAATATGAGACGGTATTACACGGGTCACAAACCGGCTTGCACAGGTTTATTCAACACTTAAAAGGTTTTGTAAGCGCGCGAGCCAATCGAAATGGGGCTGTTTGAGTAACAGCCAATCAGCTTTTAGTGTGCGAAAAAATTTTTTTCGTGCGCGCCCGCCCCCGACATTGGGCTGAGAGATTTCTTCTCTCAAGATTTCTTCTCTCAAGATTTTCTTCAAACAGAGCAGTAAGGTAAGCGAAAACAAACATGTTTTGTTCGTGTTAGCTGTCGTATAATAAACAATTTATTACACAAAGAGTTGTGTAATACGGCTGGGAATTTTTACTCGTCAAAATACCCAGCCGTATTACACAACTTTCCGTGTAATAAGCTTTTTATATGCACATGTATCCAACATTGAAAAAAGTGTCAAGAAAAAACATTCTTGCCTTTGCTGAAATAGTAAATAATCAGATTTCATTCAAACGAGTCATATAAAATGTTGTTGTATTTTGCACTTCTGGCAATAAAATGTTTTGTTTACCATAAATAATTTTTTTTTATTAAAATATAATCGCCTGACTGGCCCATTTTTTTGAGGGGAAAAGTAAAAAAAAAAAGTTTAACTACACCTCTTTTCCGAGCTCTCTACATTTTAGTTCCTTGTTTTTCTCTTGCAAATTCTCAATCCACAACTAGTAGAGGAACATAATTGCAGAGTACATAAACAAATTTATGTGAGTCTTTGAGCTTCTAACTTTTTTTACTGACCGACTGACCAACCCACCATCACAAGCCAGAGGGTGTTGGTAAACAAAACATTTTATTGGGATGGCCTAATTAAACTATCTCGACACAAAAGTGTGGGAACACAGTGGGTAGTTCTAGTAAATAACCATACCCTTACCATGGGCAACAATATTTTATCCCCCCTTTGTATTCAGAAATTCCAAAATGCTGTCATCCAGATTGGAGTAACTGTTGACCAGAGGAATTTATGCGGACTCAGATAATAAATGCATGTACCACATGCCGTCATGTGCAGATGAAATGAATACATGTTATATGTAGCTTTCTCACACATACTTTCCTTTACGGCTGAGTGCATGAGCACTTGTCATATGTTAGTAATTTGATCTGCTGTCAGTCAAACTGAACCTTTTACTTCTGGTTAAAAACTTCCTTTTGCTATTTCTCCATCGATATTGATTTTCTTAGACAGAGTTTTATAGGTAAATTCATTGCCTGACGAGGGAATTCCATGTTAAATTGCACGCGAAAAACCGATATCGCACGAATCGCGAAGCGATGAGTGCGATATCGGTTTTTCAAGTGAAATTTAACGTGGAATTCCCGAGTCGGGCAATGAATTTTCTTTGAATCCCATTGCATCTAGTGATTTACGAAAATAAATAAAGAATATACTCAGCTGTCTGAATGTTGCTGAAATTCCCGCCACACGATGTTCAACTAAAAGTGCAGTCGTTGCTCACAAAATTTGGTTTTCCGACATCAAAACTGAATTTTTATGCACGAAAACACCTGTATTTTATTTAGGTACACTTAATTTCAATCTAATCTTTACCAAGAAAGCGAAAGTGCATTAACTGGAGACAAAATTGTGAATGTTTGTGAAAGATTGAGAAAACCGGCGGCCTGTTGAAACCAGTTGTCGCTAAGTGAAAATCTAAAACCTGACAAACCGAAGAGCTGCTGCACAAGTATATATACGCACAAACTTGTAAGTATTAAGTGTTCCTTACTTTTTAAGCAAATTACCAAATGTTAATGCTCAATTCTCACAATAAATAAACGGCCTGTTTTTAAACTGTTGAATGTTACTTGTGTTCAGTCCACTCGTTTCCAAAATTTTCCTTGTACCACGATTTTAGTACCGTTCTGTAGACGTGCTTTTCGTCCTGCTTTTACTGTTTTCAGTCCGGCATTTAGCTTCTCTGTGTGAATATTACATCAATTAAATCAGCAAATCCAGGAAGCCCCAGCTTTTTCGTTCAAAATCACACATTTTTGCTGCAGTTGTTTTTGTCGATTCCTCGGATGATTCGAGTCGGTTTCTTGTTCAGTCGAGGGCCAAAACATAATTTTTCGTGAAAAACGAAATAAGCGATATCTAATGTTCACGTTCTTTTACTACTGTTAACTTTGTGAATATCCTGGTTTGTAATTTTAACATGATTTGTGTCTCTGTTCGCGATAATAAAAATAAACAAAATATTTACGCGCGGGCTTCCTGTACATCGTTGAATACAGCTTTTCAACCCGTTGAATTCCACAAAATATTAAACGCTTCGTTAGCCAATCAGCGCGCGATTTTGAGTCGTGCTATGGGATTCTATACAACATTGCTTCCAAAACTACGTTTCTGTGTGAAAACGTTTTCCACATATTTTCCATTTTGAAGGTATCTGGTAACCTTAATTAGGCTCATCAGGTTGCAGAGTAGCCTCAAGTTTGAGGACTGCATTAGTTTAATTTTGGCTGTGGATTTTTCGGTTGGGGGACTCTGACATTGTGTGATAAGAAAATTGAACATGATAACAAAAAGTTATAAATTTCTTATGATAACTCATGAATTACCAATCATAGGGAGTAATGAAATTACCAAAACAATATACATATGTAGATGCTGTAATTCAAATATTCATTTAATAAAGTGGATGCATTCTCAATTCAATACAAGAGTTCTAAAATATCCATTTTATTTTATTAGTATAGGAAATCATATGGTTTTGAGTGCAATTCGGGATAAATTTGAATGAGTGAGTTTTCAAAGAGTATCAAAATTGCATGAGCCCGTAGGGCCAGTGGAATTTGAGCTCTTTGAAAACTCACAAGTTTGAATTTATCCCAAATTGCATGAGAATAGACCCATTCGAAAAATGGCGTCCAATTTAACTAACTATTGTTAATAGGACTGACTAGCCTCGCTTACACGTTCAAAAGCTTTTGTGTGGACTGACTAGCCTCGTGTTCACGTTACCACTGAGGACAATAGCTTTTTAAATTGGACGCCATTTTTTGAATGGGTCTATACCATATGATTTCATTTTAATTAATTACATACTCTACTGAATTTACTTGAATCTTCAGACGATCTTTGGAATAAAGCACCATTTATGAAGTAATGCTACATATCTGAAATATTAATGTTTAGTACTGTCAAATGAATTTAAATGGTTAGACATGTTTTTGCCATAACCACATTGCAGCATAGTCAGTTTTAAGCATTTGGAAACACTTCGAAAATTTTTGGAAAATCATCTGAAAAAATCCCTTTACCAAAACATGACTGTGAACAACGTTGTGTACTTCGATTTCATTCTGGAGCTTTTGTTTTCGATTTATAGATTGTCAAATTCCTGATTTGGAGTGCAATATTATTTCAGCCAAATAGTGCAATTTGGGATAAATTGCATTGCTCTCAGTCAATCAGAATCGGGAAATTTTGTTGAGTATATGATTAATACCGTAACATGTATTTCTTTATTTTTTTTTCAATGTAGGGAGTATATGTCCTCCAGGATAACAGATTCAGGCTATTGACACAAATGTCTGAAGGGAAACAGTATATAGAAGTGGCACAAAAGGTAGATACTATGTGTGTGAAAGTGTTATATGTACAATGTACATGAACCTTTGAGCCATCCATTGAAACAAAAACAAGTCAATCCGTATCAATGATTTTAACAAACATCCTATTTCTAATGTTTATGTCTGGCTTCCCTCAAATCTCGACAGAAATAAGCAGTTTGTTTTTGAAACATATCAGACATGTTTTGATTACTGGTAAGACTTGGCATTTTTTAGTGCAAATATGGGCTAAAATGAGCGTAGAGCGATGAACAAGATATGTGAGTGTGAATGAAATATGTGAGCATATTACAAGGCGCATGTGGTGCAATGGGTTAGTGCACTGCACATTGAGCATGCGGTCCTGAGTAGCTACTGAGAGCCACCGCATCTGTACTGACTCTTCTCTTATTGGAGTAGCTTGTATACTTGTAGCTTTGAATTCCCTTAAAGTACACCTCACCCCTTTTGAAAATTTTATACATATGAATCTTTGAAAGGTTTTGAGTACTTCTGTGAAGAAATTTTTGGGCTTACGGTACATAGAATACTTTGTTCTATGCTTGTTATGTTTGAAATGGTGAAAATTTGACCTTTCCTGACCCATAACCATGTAAGAAAAAGCCTGGGTCAATTCTGGATCTTACGTCACCTCATTAATGGATTAATCTCCATGGCGCCTTTCTATCACAGCAACATCTACATATCTTTAGAGAGAGAGAATATACACTGTGAGTTGTTAGTAAAGAAAACAGTTATTTTAGACAAAATGCTAAATATTTATTCAAATTATTGCAAAGTTGAATGAATTATATGACGTAATATCAAGAATCAACCCAGTCTTTTTCTTACGTGGTCATGGGTCAGGAAATTAAAGGTCAAATTTTCACCATTTCAAACAAGCATAGAACAAAGTATTCTATGTAAGTAAAACATTTCTTCACAGAAGTACTGTACATTGTACTCAAAAGACAAAACCTTTCAAAGATTTAAATATGTATAAAAATTGCAAAAGGGCTCAGGTGCACTTTAATCGGGAGCTCTGTCAGAGAAGGGGGTAAAGTTGTGCACTGTTGGCCTTCTGGAAGAGCAGTCTGTTGGACTGAAGAAAGTGCCACTATAACGAAAATTTACCATTTTGATTTGCCACTTTTTCAGGGTCAATCAGTGTTAGTAACATCCAAAATAGTAAAAAGAATTCCCAAATGGGCAGGCGAGCATTGAGTGTATGACATCACTTCCACTGAATAACCCTTTGTATAAAGCTGAACAAAGGGAACAGCCTCCAGTAATGGCAGACATGTGAATTCAATATTAATTTTGGAGTTAAAAAAATAAGACTTCTGTCATTGTATCGAAAAATGAACTGGTTTTTAAAATACTTCAAAGGTTTTGTATGGGTGTGAGCCAATTAAAATGGGGCTTTCTCTCCTTTCAGGTTTGAAAAATAATACAGACTTGTATTATTAATATACATGACTGTATACAGTCTGAAGTACAATCCCAGACTTCATCACAGTTGGGAAGTGCTCCCCTTGTTTATTTGTCAATCCTTCCTTTGCCGCCTCACTGGTTAGCTCAGTTGGTAGAGCACGGTCTAGAGTGGGGAGGTCAGGGGTTTGAATCCCTGCGGGCACATCCTTGGGCAGGGATGTATTTATAAGCTGTTCACCTAGTCTCCTTCCTCTTCTATAAATCAATATGAGGGGAAAGTGAACGAACTTGTTGTGCTATTTCGTGAAAGAGTAGGAGATTATTGTCTCCCTGCACAACAACCTGGTATTCTGGAAGAACAAACACTCATGATTGTAAACTACACGGCAGCATATTGCGCCACAATAGCAGTCCGTATTTCAAGTCCTCCCTTGTGAAGCGCATTTGTATATATGTATACATGTACATGTATTTAAATGTAGAATTTTTGCCTTTACCTTTTTTTGCCTTTACCTTTTTTTGCCTTTACCTTTGTCTCTCCCCTGTGCAGGCTTGTTTTAACTTGACATTATAGTGATACAGAAAATATAGGGCAATGGTCACATTCAACACTGAAGGTCTTGATTTTTTCTTTATATTTTCAGTATTTGGCCTTTTCCAGTGGTATGATTAGAGGTGGCTTAGCCAATCTGGGTATTACATGTACAGTGACAGCAGATATATTACTCATGCCATCATGTATGTACATTGTATACAGTCTGTATTTAACAAATAGAAGATGATTCTTCATGTTCTGTTTAAAAAACTAGAAAACATTTTCCATTTCCGTTATTTTTAGATAACATAGAAAAAACAACTTCTATGTGTTTTATAATATAAACATGGTTCTTTTCAATAAGAGCTGGCATCTAGCAAAAATTACCATATACTCTGGACATTTGTGCAGGCTACTTTACCCAGACAAAGTAAGGATCTCTGTTGAAAAGAGTATGAAAAGGGGAGGTTTTAAAGTTACTTATCCAGCTACTTTACAGAATGTGCCAGCTATACGAGAACTTATTGAAAACACTGAATAAGTTAATATGTAAATCACGAGGAGCAATTTCTAAATACAGTAATTAAAAAACCGATTTTCATACTCTCTTCTAATGGCTTCTCAAACTCACTTTAGTGACACAATAAGCGATCTACATGTGAATGTATAACATGTATTATAAAATCAAATCTTTTAAAAACATGAAATTTCATTCTATTTTGATGCATTTTGAAAATAGAATAATTTGGGTTGTTTGGGGTTAACAGAAGGCCATTTGACTTAATTGTATAAAGCAGCGAAGACTACCTACAAAATTGAATTATTTGAAAGCTGTAACATTTTGCTTTTCCTGTTTTTTTCTTTACAGGTAGATTTCAAATAGTTATACAGAAGACGTAACACCAAGTTTTATGTAAAAAACATGTTATATATAAATCTGGCCTGAGTTCCTCAAAGCCGAATCAGTATTACTCCTGGATTGAATTTTAGCCAAGGATTTTGTTTCTCTTCAGTTGGTAAAAATGAGTATTTCTCTATTCTAGGTTGCAGATATAGAAAGTTACTTTTCGTTAGCTCATCAAGCAAGAGGTTCTTAACCCCAAATTTAGCAAATCAAACTAAAGATTTCCTTTAATCCTGAATTAACTTAATCGGGCTTTGCAGGAAACAGTCACGTGCTGATATTAATACTTCATTAACAAATGAATTGAGCTTGTTATCCCCAATAACATGGGAAAGGCATTGCCTTGGATGCTGGAGGGCAAGCTATTAAAACGCTATTTTAGAAAGATCGACAATCGATTGGAGATGGAAAATAGCATTTACAAGCAGGTTTTGCTAATAACACTACTGACCTTGTACAGGTATATATGAATTACGATTTATTTTGCCAGTACAACCACGTGATTGCATTCCTGCAAGAGGCCCATTGGGCTTTGAGAAATGTGATGTGTGTACTGCTGTAGGCAGGCCTCGGCACTGCTTAGGAAACAAAACGTTTTGTGAGTTCACTTGGTGAATGCCCGATAGTTGCAGTTCTGTTAGTGATTCACAGCTGTTTTTCATGACTTTTCTGTTAGGAGCTTTAAATAAACTGGAAGGGGTGAATAAATGAGAGGGTACTGTGGTGTAACCGGAAGTTGTAATATGATAGGCCACACCCTCGAGTATAAATAACTATGTAAGATTAATTAAGTGAGAGATACTACTAATAAAGCAAAGAGTTAAACGTCTACAACAACCTGAGTCTTATTCGAAGCAATTACAAGACTATTACGGGTACTGGTATGTAATCAACTAAAGTCGATTGAGGTATGCTAACCGCCGTGGAAAGCGAGTAGCAGCTGACGTTTCGAGCGCTAGCCCTTCGTCAGAGCAAAAAAAAAGCAACCGGTACTGCTTTGAAAAGTGCGAGGGCCCTCACAGAAAAACGAAAAAAACAACGTTTGGAACTCGGAAAAATGAAACGGGTTGGTAAAGGAGGCACTGAGCAATCTTTAAGACCTCTCGATAAACCCAGTAAAAATGCTACTGGAGACCTACGCAAATAATAATGAGACATGCTTCGTGTACATAACCAGTGCAACCCCGATATAACAAACCTCCCGATAGAACTCATGGGGGCTGATCAAAGTCAGAACCCGGCGAATCCTAAGATCGATTGAGCTACTTATCATCGGGTCTCAACATCGTCCCAGGTTGCAGCTTCCTCCAATCGATGTTGGTAGTGACCAGATCAGGGCTTCAGACTCGGCTAGGAATATAGGCGTAATTTTCGACAACTGTATGAACTTTGAATCTCAAGTAACTGCTATATGCAAGTCTTCTTTTTTTCATGTTCGTAATATATCTCGCATTCGTAAATACCTATCTGTTGACAGTACTAAGACTTTAGTTCATGCTTTTATTACTTGTAAACTTGATAATTGTAACTCATTACTTCCTCAATGCCTTACTCATAGACTTCAACTTATACAGAACTGTGCTGCCCGACTTATATTTTGCAAAAGGAAATATGACCATGTAACTCCGTTACTAATAGAACTTCACTGGCTACCTGTTACTCAACGTATTGTCTTGATTTTGTTACTGCCGTTCAAAGCACTCATTGGGCTAGCGCCTAAGTATATTACTGACTTACTCGTGAGATATGTTCCTGCACGATCATTAAGATCGTCCTCTCATTGCTTTCTGAGAGTTCCCTGGTCGAGTTCCAAAACTTATGGTGACAGAGTTTTCTCTGTTTGCGCTCCAAAACTATGGAATGGATTACCTGGACACTTGAGACCGATCTAATGTCATTTAAAAGTAATCTTAAGACCTATCTATTCCGTCAGACCTATCCCATTTAGTCCAGCTATTGTTATTTTTAAGATATATTCCTAATGTATATTTTAAATATATATTTTTAATGTATATTTTTAATGTATATTTTTAATGTATATTTTTAATGTATATCTTAATGTCTTAATTATAATTTAGATTTATTATTGTTATATACATACTATATATACTATATATTCCTATAAAGCGCCTTAGAACTTTCGGATCATGTGCGCTATATAAATTTTATTATTATTATTATTATTATTATTATCGAATAGGCCATTTTGACGATGTTGCGCACGCATCAGTTGAACAATAGACACGAGCTGCCGAGACTCGTTCTGGTTCACCAGCCTTTTGTTATTTAAAACGGATACATACATACACACACACACACTTACACTTTATTTATACACGAGTAAACATCAATAATAATAGCATAAAACAATTACAAAATACAGAGATTGTAAAAAAAAAAAATATGCCTACTGTTTTACATGAATGTCGTATGATAGTTAAAAATAGGGAAGTTACAATATTGATAATCTTTTCTTAAAAATACTTATTTTATCGGAGGCTCTGACATCCTCGGGCAGTGCATTCCGTATCTTTGCCCCGTTAAAACGAAATATTTTTTTTACCAAAGTTTGTGCGCGGACGAGGAAAGGAGATTTTAGTCGACGAGCCTCTGAGATTATATTGGATAGCTTTGGTTCTTCTTTCAAACATTTTAGTCAGATACTCGGGTGCCAGGCCGTACAGTTCTTTATAGACCATGATGCTTTTTGAATGGCCCTTTGAGATTGTAGTCTTTTCCACCCTAGGTTACTCAGTAGCTCGTCAACATGGGTATGAAATGGTAGACCAGTTTGTATGCGGGCTGCTCTGTTTTGTAGTTTTTGTACTACATGAACTTGTCAGAGAGCCCTTGGTTTCCCCATATGCAATTTAGTGAAAGTTTATTGGCTGCAAGCCATTTACTCGCTTCAGTCAGGTTATTCGTGACAGATTCGTTAATTTCCTCTGGGTCGTATCCAGTGGCGGTGAGGGTTGTATCATCAGCATATATACGCGTAGCTGCATATGGCAAACAATTCGGTAAGTCATTTATATATATGAGAAATAACAGAGGCCCTAGTATAGAGTTTGAGGTACACCACATATTACAGGTTTGAGGGTAGAAGTTTTACCATTGACACAGCAGCTTTGTTGTCTGTTGTTTAGATAAGACCCAAACCATTGCAACGAAACGCCTTCTATACCATACAATGCCAGCTTTTGGATTAGAATTTCGTGGTCAACGGTATCGAAGGCCTTTTTTAGGTCTAGAAATGTAATAGCATCAACAAAGCCGTTGTCAATGTTTCTGTACCAGTCATCGGTGGCCTCAAGAAGCGCTGTAACTGTGGAGTGGAGTTATCTAAACCCGGACTGAGAATTTGTAAGGATATTATTACCTTGTAGTTATTTGTAAAGCTGCTCAAATACTTTAGATATTACAGGGATAACGGAAATTGGTCTATAGTTGTTTGGATCATACCGACTATCTTTTTTAAAGATAAGGCACACACTCGCTAGTTTCCACTCTAAAGGAAATATGCCTGCGGATTTGATTGAAGAATTAAAAATGTCCGTAATTGAATCACAGATCATATCAGCTGCGTCTTTGAGCAGCCTACACGAGATGTTATCTAGCCCAGTAGCCTTAGAGATACATAGTTTTTTCAAGAGTTTAAGAACTTCAGTATTGCTTACTTCTTGAAGGTGAAAGGTGCATCCAGTCTTATTCAGATTATAAGATTATAAGAGATATCGCTGCGAGGAATAGTATTAGCTAATTTCGGGCCAATACCTGTGAAATATTCGTTCATAGTCTCTGAAATCTCTTCAGAGTTAGTAATAACTTTATCATCGATCCTTAACTCGTTATTAGAAGTCGAGGAGGAATTCCTGGAAATTAATTCATTAACGATTTTCCACATCTTTGATTGATCACGCTCATTATTTTTGATAGAAGCATTATGGTAGTCTGCCTTACATTTACGAATTAGATTGTTAACGTTATTACGTGCGTTTTTGAAGTCAGATCAGCCAGTCATCAGAATTATTAGATTTAATGGCTTTTGCCTTAAGTTTGTCCCAGCCTGTCAAGCATCTTTTGTCTTTTGCCATTGTTCTAGCTGCTCGCGCAATATCGTCAAAATGGCCTGTTGGAATCAAGCGTGTTGGTTTTTGTGGAGGGAGGAAAATCGGAGAAGCCGGAGGAAAACCCTCGGAGCAAGCGCGAGATACCAACAAACTCAACTCACATATGGCTCCACGTCTGGGGATCGAACCTGGGCTACAGAGGCGAGAGGCGAAGCGCTTAAACCACAAACGTGGGATATGACCAACGCGATTTTGGCACCGTGCGTGTTGTTATATCAGGACTGCACACTGTACTTATAAGTAGTACCATGACATGAGAGAGATTCGTTATTAAATTGCCCAAAGTCCCGACGCCACAGGCGGGGTTTCAATAACCCAATGCGATCAAGGGCGACCTTAACGTTCCCTCACCAGCTTGCATGCTGTCCTAAGTTTCCCTCATGCATGTTCATGAGGGAAAATTAGAACTAATTTTCCCTCTTGTAAAGTTAATGAGAGATTTTGTGAGTATGCATGCTGATGAGGGATGTTAGAGATTAAATGACCCAGCTTGCATGCTGTCCTAAGTTTCCCTCATGCATGTTCATGAAAAGTTAATGAGAGATTTTGTGAGTATGCATGCTGATGAGGGATGTTAGAGATTAAATGACCCTGAACAAACAAAGAAAACCGAGATGATCATGGTATTACTGAATTTAATATTTTAAAACATCGGACGAAAATCGCAAAATAGAAAAAGCATCAATTGCAATAAAATGTTAGATGTACAATGTCATTGAAGGAGTAAATTGTGGAAAATTTGTCAGTCGTGCCATAAAAAGGTGCTATTCACATGAATGTAAAATATAATAATAGTTAAGTATATATCAGGGTCGTAACAAAGTATGTGGGATCAGGGATCACAGACCAATTCGATCCTGAAATTTATATTTTTTATTGTACTCTTGTGTTTGTTTCTCACAAAAAAGGTATTAATCTTGCAAATTTTGTAACATTTCTGGCATTTTATCCCTAATTTTGGTTACTTTTCGTGGATCAACGTGGATGAATCAACTCCCTCCCTAGAGAAAACTACTACAATAAAATCCCGTAGGTTTTCATTGTGACATCACAAGATGAATCAATCCCGCAATTCGGGTAGCGTTTATTCTAGTTGAATTGCTACTCCTGCCTCTCAAAGAAAACTAAGTTAGACAACTGAAGTATATCAGAAATAGAATTTGGAGCAAAAAGAGTTAGTTGTGTTATGGCTCTACTTGCCCTCTGGCTTGGGAGACCCGATAACGGCTTCCTGTATCTTTGACGTAAAATAAACCATTTATTATTATTATTATTACCCGGGATCGGATCACAGGGCATGGGATCGGGATAAACGTATATTTTAATTATGGGATTGGGATCAATATATCCGAATATGAACGGGCTCATTTATTTTGGCTGGATCACGGATCACAAATTACTGGAAAATTGGGATCAGAGATCAAAGTTCTGGGTAAAAATACGGGATCACTAGAGAAAAATATACCTCGTTACGACTCTCATATATGCTGTAGCGTGATTACATTGTGTACATCTTAGAAGTTTTTTACTGACTTAATAATATATTACTTATTCTCTGGTTGGAAAGTTTTTGGTTCCATAGGGTACACAAACTGAGGATACATAAAGGTATTAGTAGAAATGTGTACTAGTAATTGTCCATTGATTGTAAATATTTTTAATGACCAATTAAGCTATCGTTGATATGAAACCTCTCTTGTAGCCTATTGGACCGTACAACTGATTACTTGAACAACAGCATAGCCTGAAACCAAATAAACAAGAATATTTTACATTTTAGTTTCATGTAACATTACTGTGCGCCTAACTAAACACACTGCAAAACAACAATAGAGCATGCCAACCTAGCAATCCCAGCATGCAGCAGTGGTAAAGTGGCCAATAGGCGCACAGTACAGTAACACACATAATGACACACCATGCCCAGAGTAATCTATCTAAACGTGAATAATTATTTGAAATACCGTAAAATCCAAGGGACCACTCATTAATTCTTTTTTTTTTTGGGGGGGGGGTGAAAAACAACCATGATATTATTTTATTAAGACCTCCCCCAAGGACAAGCCTTTTTTTCATGACGCCCCCTGACTCCATGTTCAAGCCGACCCCTGTAATGCACCATGGGCTGATCAAAGCCAGGACCTGGCTAAACCACAGATCGAATTGGAATTTAGCACGTTGGTCTAAAATAACAACGAGTACCTGACTTTAAAAGTTCTATAAAAATCAAAAGTCACTCCCCGACCCATATTCGTATCCTGAGGAGGCCTTCACTGACAAAGCATACCATTGTTTTAGGGTTAGGGTTTATATTGTTTCAGGGTTAGGTATTGTTTGGATAGCCAGTACTATTCCAGGTTCCGAGGAGGTGAAATACACCACGACATCATAATCACCCAGAGTTTGTAGTTGTCATGGCTACGGTGCTAACAACGGTTCAAAGCATCGTACCTGATAAGGTCTTCACATAGCAGTCATGTGATACATCAAATCATGCAATTCTGGGGGCCCACCATCTGATTTCTGGCTATGGATGCGAGGGATTGCTTCACTTGATAGACGCTGTGAAGAGCAAACACAGATGGTGGAAATCAGTCTACATAATAACATAAGGGAGTGTTCATTATTTATGGCTGGTGGGGGAGGGGTTGGCATTTCATCTGCTTCTCTTGTTAAAACTTTTATGACCCCTCTATGAATGAATTACAACTTAGATGATCCCCCTATAAAATTGCTCAAAACTTTATCAACGCAGATCCAGTACTGTCCAACTTTATACGCGGACTGAAACAGCTCAACCAAGTCAATGTCATGCAAATAATGGTTGAGCTGTGAGGCGACAATTTCCTCACATGACTTTGAAATAAACAGGTTGGATTTGAAATAGTTCGTAGTCAAACGATGCCCGTTTTAGTATTAAAAGGCTTCCTTCATACTATCTGGCATAATACCCTGTTCAAGTGATAAATTCACAATCTTGGCAATTACAGGTAACAAGAGATCAAAGCATTCCTTCAAAATCGATGCAGGCCTAGAGAGTCCAGTGCACAAGACTTCGCAGTAGTAGTACCAATGTCTGACAACTTCTCAGTCGTGACTGGTATCAATTCACTAAACTTAACACCAGGATCGCTGTCGTCAGGGAACGGATTCCTTGAAGAAATCAGCGAATGTCAGCCTTCAGTAGCACATACTACAACTACCAGAACTCTTTGCGCGGATTCTTTTGTTCCTCTAATTTGGACCATTGTCTTGGAATTATCAGAGGGGTTTAAAAATCTGAATGAGAAAAATATTTTTAATTGTAGTAAAATGAAGCCGTCTTATTATTTTGCGACTATATTGTAACACTATATATGATCAAATTATGACATATAAATGTTTTCTCATATTCGTAAAGTAGAGATGCTATATTATTACCAGTTCAAACCGTTTTTCAATGCGACAACGGGAAGTCTTATTTTTTTGGACTCCGAATCTTGAATTGTACGTCCGCCATTACTCGAACGTGTTCCTGTTGGCGAGGAACGCCTAGTCATTTTTGAGCGTACGTGACGTCAAAGTCTCAACCAATCTCGTCCCCAGAGCCTGCGCTTTTTTTCGGCCAGCGGACACGAAAAGCGAAGAGCTCTGGGATAATCCATTTTATGGACGAATCTGATTGGCTTAGAACTGCTCATGCGCAAAAATAACCGGAAGTAAATTTTCATAACAAATGCACATGGCTAGCTCGCAATGGCGGAGTTAACTCCGACTAAAAGTGTCTCGTTCTCCAACAGATGTAGGTGCTGTAATAAAGAACTACGGGAAAACGATCATCCAGTACAATTATTTGGAGAGAAGGCAAGGAGAGAGAATATATTAGGAATTATAAAACGGTTTGCGGAGATAGACCTTGAGCCAAACGCTTTACTGTCCAACAAAGTGTGTAGGTCGTGCGTTACAAAGCTAAAGAAAGTGAACGAGTTCCGACTGTTATGTCAAGAGACGAAAAGAGAACAACAGCTAAACATGGAACGCTGTAAAAGAGGAAGTAAGACAGAAGATAGCCCGTCTTCCATGACTGAAACTGAGAGACATGTACAGAAGAGAAGTAAAATGACAAAGCCTACTGCCAAATCATGTTTAAAATTTGTAAACATAGCACCCAAGCCAATGGCGTGTGGAGATGAGTACGGAGCTGAGATGGAAAGCCTTCTACCCAATTTGCAGTTGGCCCTATCAAAAGAAGGAAGAGATGGAAATGGAGAGGTGGAAACTGAGAGTGATTTCGAAAACGCTAGAGCTAGAGTTCTTCCCGAGAGCATTCTACCAAAGGCCAAGGCTCCATCAAGACAGGCTCAACTACATGTACATGTAGCTGCGGGCCTGGATATTTTGTCGAGTTCGGGGCTTCAAAATAGCAAGGTAACGGGAATTACAATGTAGTAAAAAAGCGACAGAAAATTAATTTTAGGGGAGGCGGCGTGGCCGAGCGATAAAACAGGCTCTACTTATCACCTAAATCAATTTGTGCCTGTCTGCTCTGTAATGAGTGATAACTATTATTATTATTATTATTAAATCAACCCCTCCTTCAGAAGCTCTTAAAGTTATTTTCTTCATAAATAATGACCAATTCCTTACAATCATGCAATAGATCTCTTAAATGATATAAACTTACATTTCCAATTACAGCTGTTAGAACAGTCTTCAGATGTTTTGACTCTAGCAGAGAAGGAAAAGGTGTTTAATTCCCTTATCAATGCAACCCCAAGGCAGTTAGCCGAAGCAGTGATGGCTATCCCAAAGGTAAAGGAATGTGTAAAATTCCTCATGCTAAAGACCATGGATGACCAATGTCAAGTATTGTGCTCAAGAACACTGGAAACACCCTCAGTTCTCCGCAACCCAAGGGCTAAAGATGAGGAGCTGTTGCAGTTTACATGGAATAACATACTTGTGGAAATGAGAGATCGAGCTCCAGATGTTCTAGATTTCTTAGTTGCTATTTCTGCTCCTCACATCAAGGGAACTGATGGAAGACAAGTGCCACCAATTTGCATGGCCTATAGTATACTAATGCATACAAGATGCAGAGAGCTCTCTCTTGTCCAGAAGATCAACTCAGTCTTATTGGGAGCTGGAAATGCAACCAAGAAGGTACTGTTTAAGTACTAAGACGATGGGTGACTAGTACCTGTACAAACTAGTGTTGTTCTGCGTTGGCAGGGAAGATAAATACTGGTATAATCAACTACATGTAAATTCGATTATAAAGGTATGCTAATTGCCATGGGAATCGAGTAGCAGCTAATGTTTCGAGAGCAGCCCTTCATCAGAGCAGTAGCCCTTAATTGCTCTGACGAAGGGTTAGCACTTGAAACGTCAGCTGCTACTTGCTTCCCACGGCAGTTAGCATACCTTAATCAACTTTAGTTGATTATACCAGTACTGTTTAAGTAAATTGTTACACACCTGAGATAGAACTAAGGGTTACTATTAACCATTGTTGGCCTGTTATACTTGTTAGATGCTGCAAAGCTTTGTGCAGCATTAAAGTAGAAGTCAGTAGATGTAATTGTTATTACCTGGTTAGCTCAGTGGAAAGTGCTAGACTGTTGTGCAGGAGGTCATGGGTTCAAACCCTGGCTAGATCATCACTCAGGGTCTTAAAATAACTGAATAGAAATGTGCTGCATTTGCTCTGACATCTGCAAATGGTTTAAGACCTTCATCTTTAAAGCCAGAGATCAGCTGTTTTTATTTATCACTCAATATGCTATTTTGTAATCAGTCTAAAATGTATTACAATACATGCATGTACATTGTATGAAATTTATATATCTATAATAATTATTTAATCATAACCTAGCTGTAATCATTAATCTCTACTTAATTTGCACAATTGCACTGGAAAGAAAGGGTCTTCAGTTGGTGAAATTATACCCATTTTGTGGTATTTTTGGTAGTTCAACTCTACCAGATCCTAGATATTCCTCTGGCACGTGCACCTTAAAGTGCATATTAAGCCCAAATTAGTTCTACTTGATATCGATTGTACATTAAGTAAAATGTCCAATGGCAGAATATTTCTTGATTTGGGTGTTATGTCTAAGAGATATAAAGGTTTATATTTCCAATATGCTAATGATGGATGTCATCACAGACAACACTTATTATACAAAAGCATGCTGGTAGAGACAAATTACCTATTTTAAAATTCTAAGTTATATTATTTTGGAAGCTATAATTATCAAAGTGATTTTACAAAAAAAAATCTAAATTTGAAAATAAGTGTAGCTTAATTCACAAGCACAAAGAAATTCAGCAAATGTCAGTGATGACATCACACATTAGCATATTGGAAATTTAAACAATTAATCGATATCAAATATAACTAATTTGGGCTTACATGTATATGCACTTTAAGCCAATAATTATCAAGTACCAGTAATTAATCCAACTAAACACTTAATACATATACGTACACGTATGTTGATTTTATAAGCACAGTTCACCAACTGGAAAGTGTGACTGAACATTAAAGTCTCCATGATAATTGAAATATATTTCAAATGGTACTTAATTTGCTGTGGGAGTGCAATTGCTCTCTGCTACCAAGGCATATCTATGCAGTGCATTCATGACTTGGGCTGGCCTGGAGTCCCTTAGTGGAACACCCTCCAACATCACAATCCCAACAGTCAACAGTAGCTTGAAAGAGAAGAAAGAATTCATCAAAAACACATTTGGGATGTTTGTTGATGAATTTGTACTGGTGGAATTCGATATCGAGAAGGAATGGCGGAGACAACAGGACCAGAAAGAGGGGAAACGCAGCCATGCCAGCAGTGCGTCAGTCCAACCTACTACATGTACTTCTTCACACTTGGTTCCTGACCTGCAGCAAGGTAATTTATTTTAAATACTCTAAAAACACTTCAGATAATTATTAAAGTTAATAGTGTTTTTGTAAATAAAATGTACACTTTAGATTATGAAACCTTCAATTACTGATTGTGATAAAATTGTACCAATTGCACACTTTCAGGTACAGGACAGAACCATACTGGTAATCAGGAAATACAGTCATCAAGGCAGGCACCCTCATCCCAATCCGCTACACACACGACTGATCTTCTACCAGGTAATTTGATAATTTGAAGAGGGCAGCCATACAATAATTATCCTCTATGTTTGTATCTCATGCAGTCACTGCCAATTTAATGAATCATAATTATGCATAGTTTTCACTTGATGAACCGACAGCCAGCAAAATTCACAGTCTACTCTTGCAGGAGCCCATAACCAGAAACATCCATCCAACATACTACATGTAGGCCTATGTCACAGCATTTTCACACATTACGTGTATTTTTCGAATGGTTTTCTGCTATTCTGAATTGCAGTTATTCCTAAGGGAATAAAATACAAAAGCATAGCAGCCATATTGTTTGGTATAACAAAAGTAGTTAATGAAGGAACTTTTATTCCACCACTGATGCAATCCAACAATTGGCAGGGGAAATAGTCTAAAAATAGCCCACCTTGTAAAAATGCTGTGACACCTACACAGGAGATATGGATGCTCCTGACTCTGGTTATATGTGCTGGCTTAACTCCACCCAGAAAAAGTAAGAATCTCTGTTGGAAATATAGTATGAAAAGGGGAGGTTTTGTAATTGTTTCTCCTGCTACTTTACAGAATATGCCAGTTATGTGAACCATCATATTCATGTACCAAAAGGGCTTTCTTTTTTTTATGTGCAATTTAACTATTATTAATTATCTTATTTTTCAAGGCCAAATTGTTATATTAGTGCAAACTAAAGTACCAGGCTGTGGTCATGATGTCCTTGCAGTGGGCACAATTGTGAGTATGGAGGAACAGCAGGTAATCCCAAGTCATCTGGTTCAAGTACAAGTGGCAGCTGTGGAAGATATTGGTTTGAAGTATTCCCTACAGGTCGGTCAAGTGATCATGTGGCCAAAACAACAGACAGCATTATATAATAGACCCTCAGCACCCTTGCAACAAGCCCAGCCTAAATGTAGCACAATTAATGAAACAGGTGCATGTCCAAATGAAGAAACTTCTACCTCTCCTTCCCTGCCAACTCCTATGACAGATGTGCCACCAAATTCAGAGGACAGGCTGATGAATTATGCATTGCAGTGCATACAGTTGGGGGTAATGCTAATGCAACTAAATGATACAGAGAAAGAGGGGGATGGAGAACGAAGCATAGTCAACTGGAAATTCCTGATGTTGTACTTCCGTTCTAGGTCCCGTGGCATGAAATATGCATTTGAGGCTATGAGGCTAATAACACATGTGAAAGCCCTTTATACAGAACGTATGGCACACCGCATCATAAATGGGCAATTTGTTAACATCAGGGGAGGTGCAGGTAATAACTATGCCAACGATCTGAAAATGGAGATGCTTGTGAAACACTTCAAGGTTGTACTTAAAGGCATGTGTGGGAACAAAACTTTGAAGGCAGTCGAGAGAAGTACAACAGCAGCATATGGCTTGAAGAAGATCATAGACGTTTTTGACACTCAGACAAACATCCCACCAGAGTCTACCAGCCACACACACTCATGCACAAAGGAAGATGTAGAAGAAATGATTGGCATGTTGCATGAGATCAAGCCTTTTGTGCACCAACCTGGAAGAACCCTGCACTCCTTCCCATGTATAAGTAAAAGTCCATTGGATCAGCTAGATGTTACTGCTATGCATTCATGGCTCACAAGACATAAAAGAAGACTAGCTGCAAATCCTTTTGTAACCAATGACTGCAATGACAGTTCAGATTCAGACAATGATGATGGCATCACGAATGACGGTGATGATGATGATGACAGTGATGAAGAAGCATACGTTCTTGAAGATTAATGTTGAATCTATATAGTACAGATTGGCTGACAACTGACTAACTGCAGCCTCAATTCACGTGATAATAATATTGCCAAACAATATAGAAAGTGACACAAGTGTTGAAATTGTCTGCTTTTGGGATATTGTCCTTAAGTACATATTTAAAATGCATCTAACCCCATTTTTTATTTCTTTTAATACATCCTCATAAATTAGAGTACACTGTACATCTGCAAAAAACCTTTCTGTTTGTGTGAATCCTTGGTTTGCTATGACTGATTGAAGTTGGCTAAAAAGGTGAATGTGACCCTGCTTTTCTCACAACCATGGAAAGTCATGCATGCTAATTAGAAACATATGGCTCTAGTACATTATACAAATGTACATCATGTGTTGTTAGATAAGAAATACACTGCAATAGAAAATGCATCAATGATGCTTTAGTGAACAATACCAAGGCCCAAAATTGCATGGTCATGAAATAATTTGTACAAGACTTTAATCATGAATTAAAAATGAAGGGTATGTAGAATTTATATTTTATTATTATTTTCACCTAGACTTTGAAAAGAAATAAAAGTGCAATGGGGTTGGAAGCACTTTAAACTAGACTATTATGCTAATGATGAATTAGTACCTCTGTAAAATCTTAAAAATTGCCATAGCATGCTCATCTACAAAAACAGGGAGCTTTGATTTAACTTCTTCAACAGATGTTAGCTGTTTTGCTTGATTGACGGCCATATCGATAAGTTCCAAACTAAAACCACTGGCAAGACTTGTACTTCCAACGCAGGTCCTGCCACAACCATGAAGCAACATTCTGTACTGAAGAAGGTCCTTTCGCAATTTCTCTCTCTCCTCAATTGCAAGACTAATCTCTACAGATTCTGTGGTGTCACTGGCTTCTGATGTCAAAGAACTTTGAATGTTTTCTGATTCATGTAATTCAAACATCTGTGCAGCAGAAACAAGGACACATTCCTCACATGGGCAGTGCTGCTGATGGAAATCACAGCACAGATGGTCTGGCCCACTTTGTTTTGGCAGCTTGTGACCAAAATATGACAAAATCATCTCCCTTTTGCACTTGTTGCACTTTACAAACTCCCTCATAACATGTGACATGTTTTTCTTTGCAGCTGAAATATCATAAGAATTATAAAAAATAGTTGCAGTTGCTGGTAACCCATCCCTGCCACATCTTCCTGCCTCTTGGAAATACTCCTCCATTGTATAAGGAACTCCAATGTGTATAATCCGTCTAATGTTATTAACATCAACCCCAATGCCAAACGCTATGGTAACGAACAACACCTTCAGCTTAGATGTACCCTCCACCAATTCCTGGACAATTCTTTCTCTATAATGTTCAGGATACTGTGCATGGAATTGAGTAAACATTCTGTTCTTAGCAAGGGGGGCAGCACCTTTTGGATCATATTGCAGAGGACCCAAATTTTGACTGAAATACATGAAACACTCTGAAATTATTTGAAGGTTAGCATATATCAGTGTTAATGGGAAGTTGTGTCTCTTATTTTCAAGTTCATCAACTAGAGGCTTTAGAATACCCTCTAACTTGTCATCTCCCTTACTTGGCCTTGAGTAGGAGGCAAAGAAAATGTTAGGACGGTCTGGGTTAATTTCTATAATTAAATGGGTTTAAAAGCCCAAGGGCCACAACAATGTCGTTCTTTGTTTGTACTGTTGCTGTTGCTGTCAGGGCTAGATGGGGAACTTTGGGAAATACGCTTGCAAGTAAGCCAAGTTTACCATAGCAGGGTCGAAATTTTTTTCCTGGTTAAAGCAAAAACAAAGTCACTGATTACACTCATTATATGTAGAAACCAAAATATAATATAATTATGCACCTATCACTGTTATAAGCCCAAGGAGGGGGGAATGTCAGATTCCTCATCCTTGTGACAATACATTTGGTCAGAAAAATATATCAAAATTCCCCATCTGCCCAACCTCATGTTCCTAAAAGTTAATAACCCTGACCAGGGGCAAGAAGTGTTTGTTAAAATCCCCACTCTCTGCATAGCCCTGCCTGTTAAATCCCCCCCCCCCCCTCCCCCTTCATTGATAGGTGCATTTATGTGTACAGTAATATATACCAATATATATATATTCAGGTATATGTACATAATAGTTTTGACAACTTATTGCAAGTTAATAATTGTCACTTAGTCCATTAAAATATATACAAGAACTAAACATCAACAATCTGATGCTGAGCATTAGTAAACACAAGACCTCGGACAGTACTACAATAAAGCTTATTTGGTCTCACTCTCAGTCTTTATTAATTTTCACACATTTGGACTTCTTAGTCATACACTTTTGGCATTTCATTTAGCGATGTAGCGAGCGCGAATTTCAAACCCTGCTAAGGTTATAATTGTTTCAAAAACAACCTGAAATATTATGAAACAAAACAACCTTCAAGTTCAACATGTACAATGTAGTAATAAAAATAAATGCAGAATAGTGCTCACCATTCCACGACGAGATGTGCCTCATCCACAACAACGGCTTTGACAGAGTCTTGATATGTTTTAGCACGCAATTCAGTAAAAACCTGCTTGTTTCCTATAAGTGCCTCTGGATGAGCAAAAAGGATTTGCCACGGTTGTTTAACTCCTGGTTTCAATGAGATTACTTTCATTATCTCGGTAGCACTTTCCATTTCACATTGAGTCTTCACACAGCGAACATCTAATTTTCCTTTAAGCTTGCTTATCTGGTCCTGCATGAGAGCGTTCAATGGTGAAACCACGATAACCGAAGCACTTTTCTCGTCTGACGCTTCCCACCCAAGTAAAAATCAAATATGTCGGGAAGAAGCTGATAAATCAGCGACTTTCATAGCCAGTAGGGAGAACGCACAGAGTATCTCTGTTAGAAACTACTATTCCCTTCAACGCTTCGTATTGAGCTTCTTTTAAATCAAGTCCCTTTTTCCCTTGTTTTTCCAGAGCATTGTCTATGGCATCATGAAAAATATCAACCTTTGGCTTTGCTAGCGCCGCCATTTTGTTTAACCAATACATGCGCAATGAAACCGGAAGACCAGGATTTTTGGTCTCCAAAATGGATTATCCCAGAGCTCTTCGCTTTTCGTGTCCGCTGGCCGAAAAAAAGCGCAGGCTCTGGGGACGAGATTGAGTCTCAACACAACAACACGTGGAGCTACTTTTCTCATACAAACCTTCACGCGAACTAACATATGTAGCAAGAAAGTGGACCATTTTTCCGCAAAGAAAACGTTTTGAATAGAAATATGCCTTCCAGTTTGTGCATTGTACAGGACTGTAGCAATTTAACGAACCACAAAGCTGGCATTTCGCTACATTCAAGCCTTCTAGTTGAGTACCGTATACGATCGAGCAGCCGTGTGCCGATAATCAGCGAATAAGGTTTGTAATTTTCTTCAACTTCAAGCCTCAAGGATGGTTTGTGTATGTTTTGGTCGTTTTGAGGACAGAAGCTTCTCCAGAATTGCTTGTGTCACATGGAATAGCCGGTAAGATCGTACCAGAGTCCACTATAACAGTTCGGAAGATGGCCAAAATATATAGCCGAACCAACTGACAGAATGTCATAAATTAAGCCGAAAAATAAGCTGAGAATATAGTTTGTTATATTGCTGTTTCCTATAAACAGATAAACCTAGCGATGTTTAGTATGCCTTTCACTTCACTGCTATTTTTATTTTCAAGACAATAAACCACAGAAGAAATGACCAATATTATTTCATGCACAGTACTTTGTCTGTCTCAAACAGCGACGGGGCGCGCGAAGTTTGGTTCCTCTTTTATCGCTACTGTAAAGCTCACTCAGCAGATCAGTCAGTTTCAATACCTTTTTTCAGTCTCTAGTAAATTCTTATCACTCACGATTTCATGTTAGACAACAGAGCGATTTAATTTTATAGCAATTACATCGTATTTTAGAATGTAGATTCGCCGGAAAATCTATTGCCGGGACACTGACAACACTACCCTGGTTCCAGAGGGGCTCAGGTACGAATATACTGTAATGTGCCGCGATCGAAAGAGTTTTGATTGCCCGAAGGAGTTTTGTTTGACTCGTGCTGAAATCTTGATTTCAGCCATCTCGCTTCGCTCGCCCTGACGATTTCGAGCCTCTGGTATCCAGGGTATGACAACACTAACACAAGTCTCATTCGTGTTTCACTATAAAAAAAAAATAGAATTGTGATTTCTCTGCTGAATTCTTCCTGTAGCCCAGATAACAGCACAACCTTAAAGCCGAACCAGGGAAAATACCCTAGGAATGACTAACATCAAATCGTGAGTGATAAGAATTTACTAGAGACTGAAACTGACTGATCTGCAGCTTTACAGTGGCGATAACAAGGCACTGAACCAAACTTCGAGCCCTCGCCGCTGTTTGAGACACAAACAAAGTACATGTGCATGAAATAATATTGGTTATTTCTTCTGTGGTTTAGTGTCTTGAAAATAAAATTAGCAGTAAAGTGAAAGGCATAATAGACATCGCTAGGTTTATCTGTTTATAGGAAACAGCAATATGACAAACTATGTTCTCGGCAAACTATGTTCTCGGCTTATTTTCCCGTTAATTTATGACATTCAGTCAGTTGGTTCGGCTGTTTTTGCCTTGGGGTACGATCTTACCGGCTATTCCATGTGACACAAACAATTGTGGAGAAGCTAATCTGTCCGGCCTCAAAACGACCAAAACATACACAAACCACCCTTGTCCTTGAGGCTTGAAGAAAATTACAAACCTTATTCACTGATTATCACACGGCTGCTCGTACGGTACTCAGCTAGAACTGAAGGCTTAAATGTAGCGAAATGCCAGCTTTGTGGTTTGTTACAGTCCTGTACAATGCATAAACTGGAAGGCATATTTCTATTCAAAACGTTTTCTTTGCGGAAAAATGGTCCACTTTCTTGCTACATATGTTAGTTCGCGTGAAGGTTTGTATGAGAAAAGTAGCCCCACGTGTTGTTGTGTTGAGACTTTGACGTCACGTACGCTCAAAAATGACTAGGCGTTCCTCGCCCACAGGAACCGGTTTCGCGTAATGGCGGACGAGATTTCGACGGTAAACTCTCTTTAAATGTGTGGTCTAAGTTCCCCCTTTGCAAACTTTTTTCACTGATTTGGATATTTCTGCCTCTGTTTGTCCTTATGGAATACAAAAAAGTGGTAAAAGAATTAGTCACATTTCGTGGTAGTAGCACTTTAAACAATGAGAACCAATCACATCGCAGAACGAAAACAAAGTATTCCAACTGACGGTTATTTGAGCCAATCGGTGTTGAGTACAAGCCTTTTCAATGAAGAAAATCGCGTGATGCAACGGACGGTTATTTGAGCCAATCGGTGTTGAGTACAAGCCTTTTCAATGAAGAAAATCGCGTGATGTTAGGATTTGTAAGCTGGAATACTTTGACTTCGTTCTGCTGTGTGATTGGTTCTTGTTGTTCAAGTGGTTACAGAGTACAGTAAAGCCCGGTTCGTTCGCTACAATCGCTGGAAAAAGTACTCGGTGATCGAAAACAATAGCGTTAATCAGTTATGAATGCAATAATTAACTGCACGGGAAAATGCCTCCAGTCGCCGCAGCGAGCACAAACTGAAATTGAAAACTTCACTCAAGTCAAGAAATTTTCTGCATTTCCCCCCTTGTTTTAGGCTTCGTTATCAAAGCAGATGGCAGAAATACAGGGTTTAAACACCAGGGTACATCTATAGCAGAAGCTCGAGTGTGAACGAGTGAAAATGTCAATGTTGATGCCCAAATCTCCATCTTCTCACGTAGCTCTGTTAAGACTGAAAATACGAATCATCACGTGACCTAAGCGTTTGATAATATTAACATGGTACATGCCGGGAAGGTGTGAACATCCTTTATCGTAGTGATCACTGCGTCAGTATTCCAATAGAGTACTGATCGACGTCATCGATGCAGTTTCTCGCGTGGGCTGTTAAGTTGTTCGAAGAGAATTCAGTTAGTAGGTTTACCGGTATGACCTACTAACCTTTCTGATCGGAAAATTCTAGCTATATTATCGTCGCGATGTCGGAGGATGTTTACAAAAGTTCCTCGATAGCTTCTTTTGTTATTCCTCCAACATGGCCGCCACAGCTCGTTATAAGGATCTCATTTGTTGCAAACCAGCAAAAAAAAACTACGTCGACCTTTACGCTTTGCGCGACTCAAGCGTAAAAACAATAGCGCTCTAATTTAGTATTGTTTTTATGCACCTATCAATGATGAGCCCGAGGAGAGGGGAGGGGGGGGGGGGGGGGTATTTGACAGGCAGGGCTATCCTGAGGGTGGGGATATTTATATGAAACATAAGGAAGATAGGGCAGTGGAGTGGGGAATTTTGTTATTTTTGACAAAACACGTCCCAAGAGTGGGGAATTTGACATTAAGCCCTCGGGCTTAACATTGATACTTGGTGCATTTGTATTTATAGAAGGCATGCAACAATAGCTACACCCAAGCAAAGCATTACTGTCAACATAGACCCATTGCAGAAATGGCGTCCAAATTGAATAACCATTGTTTAGGAAGCTTTAGTCTCGCATTCATGTGAAAACGCTTTTGTGTGACAACATGAATACGAGGCTAAAGTCTCCAGGGCAATACCTATTTAAATTGACCTATATCATTATGACGTCAAATCAAAACAATCTATTGTTTAAACGCTAAGGATCACGGTCGTGGGAGGGGGCCAAAACAGCAACAACACAAAGGAAATCGCTATCAAATGCATTTTGTAGAACGTAGAATAGCGGTAACAGCCACCAAATACGGTAAATATTGATATCTGGAAACCAGACAATTCGAAGTTAAATTTTCCTCAGCAGAGCAGATTTAGTTCAAAATTCTATTGTTCAAGTCGATTCTGTCCCCCTCATAAACAAGCCGTGACGTCATAATGATATAGGGTAATTGAGTGTGGTAAATATGCTAGTCAAGAAGTTGCCAGTTACTAGTTGCGAGTCCAAAATCCCAACCCTACATTTAAAAATACCCTAACCGTCAACAACGGGTGCTCACTCATTTAGCTCACTGGATTTATGGTGTTTAGAGCTAGTCGCTAATATGAGTTTTTAGGGCTGCCTATATCACTAAACAACAGTCACATGCTTCAGGCTCCGTTCTCCCTATATATATATGAACAGTAATACAAAGTAATGCAAATCCTAACCCTACATTTAAAAATACCCTTACCGTCAACCCTTACCGCTAACTAATTTAGGGTGTTTAGAGCTAGTCACTAATTTTGGGTTTTAGAAATATACACCGCTAATCCAAATCCTAACCATACATTAAAAAATACAACTCGCAACTTCATGACTAGCAATATACCTGTGGGTCTATAAAGGGTCAGAAGTAGTCAGAAGTCAGAAGTCACCATTATCGAATGCTGGTAAAGCTATCGTTAAACGTTACCTCTGTAAGCGAACCCTTAGCTCTCCAGATCTTGTAACACGCTACAGCGGGGACAAAAATCATGGAACACAGCGCAATCAGCCAGCCAACGACCTCAGCCCAAACTGGATACGTCTGGCCCTCGTAAGTAATTGGCTGGTATTTCACGAAGCTAAATATGAAGATTCCCTGAATGAGAAACCAGAAAAATGGTCTTATGCAGTAGAAACCGGCAGATTATTTTCCCATAAAATAGAGATATGAAAAACGAAAAAAAGGGGGGATATAAATGAATAACGGTGATCATTACGTAAGAGTCTACATAAAAGGTAAAGGTTTAGGCAACATTATTACAGAGTTGAGTTCAAAATCCTGCAACGTATCGCTTGAACGAACATCGTCAACAATATTGTCTAAGTTGTTCAATGTTACACGTTCCCGTCTAGCGAAAAATCGTCGTTAAAAATATTGCGTTTATAACATCGACAGCTGTAGTCGCGCACTTTAAGCGGTACTTGCATAAGCTGTCACGAACCCCCAATGGCTGTCACGAACCCTCACTGGTTAGCTCAGTTGGTAGAGCACGGTCTAGAGTGCGGGAGGTCGGGGGTTCGAATCCCGGCCGCGTCCTTGGGCAGGGACGTTTATAAGCCGTTGGCCTTGTCTCCTTCTACTTCTAATCAGTATTTGAAGGGGACGTGAAAGAACCTGTTGTACTACTCGAAAAAGAGCAGGGGATTGTCACCCGGTACAGCAGCCTGGCCATTGCACTAACCACACTCAACATTGTAAACTGCGTGGCAGCTATTAGCGCCGTGAAGCAGTCCGAAATAATTCACTGACGGGATATGTCAGTCATATGTAAAGCGCCATGAAACTGTGGTTGATATGGCGCTATATAAATGTGGCCATTATTATTATTATTATTAATGGAGGATTATGCAGGGGAATTTGCTAAAAGCTAGTTTCTCATCTCTTGAGAAACCTCTGCTCGCAGGGTAGCTAAAAGCTATTTAGCATGAGAAACTGAAAGAATCCCCCGAGTGAGCCTCCATTGAGGATTCGTTCCAGCTCGTCCGTGAGAAAACGAATATTGCCTATTGAATTTAAACTTCAAGTTTCTCTTTAAAACAACTACTAAAATAACACCCTAGAATAAAAGTAAATGCCTTGTGAATGTCCTGATATGCTTTGTCAATGATATGCATGGCACAAATTGCAGTGGATTACAAAATCGTATTCCAGCTACTCAGTTGATCTCGGCCATCGACATCGTGGACTTGAAATCAAGTTGCTCTAAATTTCTCCCTAAAGTAGTATTTTCAAAATAGTTCCAGATTTTCTCCAGTATATCTGAAAAATGTAGTCATTTTTGTCTTTGTTTACCCTGTTGGGGTTGACAATGCCCTGTTGAACTACTCACAATAATCATGCAAGGAGAGATGAATTTCCAGCACATCACCCACCACCGGGACACAGGGTGACCAATCATCTCGGAGATATCATTGGCAAACCTTTGCGCACCTAGTAACCACCAAAATCAACACCAACAGTTACTTTACTCATGAGTCCAAAAACACACAGCCTCCCGGTTAGCTCAGTGGTTAAAGTGCACCTAACCCCTTTTGCGATTTTTATACCTGTGAATCTATGTAAGGTTTTGAGTACTTCTGCGAAGAAATGTTTGGCTTACAAAGAATACTTTATGTTATAGGCTTGTTTGAAATGGTGAAAATTTGACCTTTCCTGACCCATGACCGCGTAAGTAAAAGCCTGGGTCGATTCTGGATCTTATATACGTCATCTAATTCATTCGACTTTGCAACAAGTTGAATAAATGTTTAGCATTTTGTCTAAAATAACTGTTTTCTTTACTAACAACTCACAGTGTATAAATTCTCTATATATCGATGTTGTTGTGATAGAAAGACGCCATGGAGAATACTGAATGCATTATTGAGGTGACGTAAGATCCAGAATCGACCCAGGCTTTTCCTTACGCGGTCACGGGTCAGGAAAGGTCAAATTTTCACCATTTCAAACAAGCCTAGAACATTGAATACCGTATTTCCTCGATTAAGCGCCCTGGGTGCTTATTTCAAATTTTGTTGCCAGGGGGGGCTTAATCGAGGGGGGGGGGGGGGGGGGGGGGGCGCTTAATGGCTCACGGAAACTGGAAATTGGTCTTGTCGTCAGCATTTACCCAAAGCGTTGAAATGGAAAGAAGGCTGAAGAACGAGCTGCTTCGGGTACAAGAGCTATGCAAGCACATGGACTCAATAATCACGACCGGGACTGTGAGTTGGAAGAAAAGAAACTAATTTCCCTTATCAGCCAAACATAACTTTAACACGGTACTACATATAGGAACATGCCGTAACTTTGTAATAAAACGCAAGTTGTATGCCATCTCTCTTACTGTGCCATATTTATTGGGGGAGGGGAGGGGGGGGCGCTTAATCGAGGAAATACGGTATTCTCTGTAAGCCAAAAATTTCTTCGCAGAAGTACTCAAAACCTTTCGAAGATTCAAATGTATACAAATTGCAAAAGGGATTAGGTGCACTTTAAGCGTCGGTCTGTTGTGTGGGAGGTCGAGTGTTCAAGCCCGACCGAACCAACACTCGGGGTCTTAACTGAGTAGAAGGTGCTGCCTTTGTGAAACAATCTCGTTCTCGAACTGCAAATGGTTAGACCTTCACGTCTTCTTGGATAAGGACGTAAAATCGTAGGTCCCACGTCGATTGGTGTCAAGCCGTTGATCGGCAATTTCACTAGACTGTCACAAGTTACCGATGTTAAATAAAGTTTCTTTATTTTACTACTTTTTTTATAGTTCAACATTTAAGGGTGCGTTCGATTGACCGTATTCCGTAATAAAAATACACAGAATGATCTCTACAAATAATTTATATCGGGAACTTATAGCCTGTATATATGGAACTTATAGTCTGTATATATGGAATACTAAATAAAGGTAAATGTATTCATTTATATAGCGCAAATTATATATGGATATATTCAAATGCGCTTCACAAGGTTATGTTTGTGATACGGACTGCTGTGTATGCTATGTATAACTGCTATGTATCCTGAATATCGTATCGGCCAGCAAGCGTCTGTAGCTTACAGTGCAAAATGTGTCTGAACCATGTAGTGATTTTCAGAGACTATTCCATCTATTCTTATTCCGGAATACGGTTAATCGAACGTGCCCTGAGCTGTATGCGCTATTTATCATCTTGTAAGTGTACGACCATTTGTCTGTGCAATGAATTATAAAAACGGCAATATTAAATTTTCTATTATATTTTTGCCTTGTGTCTTTGTTGGCTTGTAAAAAAAGTATTGCGGCAATTTGAACTGCGAAAAAGTCTTATGCAATTGCCTCACAACCCGACGCGAAGCACTGAACTTCGTAAGGTTTCTGATCGAGGGTTTTCCACGAGTACGCTGGGGTTATGTGTTTGCATATGCTGTCGTCTTCACATTCGAAAACAGAAGCTGATTGAAAAATGATTCGATTCCCTCGGACAATCTCCGGGAATCCCGAGTATATTGAGCTTGACAACCGAATGTTCTGATTGGTCAGTCAATTATTGGGAAACCTTTCAAGGGCTCCAATTTGGGTAGTCTGTTCATTACGTCATATCAGATTTCTGGGCCCGATTGTTCTAAGCAAGGGTAAGTGCTACCCCGGGGTTAAATCACTATCTCGATGCTAAACTGTACAGATTACAATTACAGACTTAGCGCTATCCTAGGGATAAAGTTACCTACGCTTCGAACAACCTGGTCATAGTCCAAGTGTGCGTGCTGTCCGCATGCAAGTATGATGTCATGTTCTACCAAGTATAAATTATACCAACTGCCTTACAACACGGCACATAGCCGGTATGATGTCATGTGTAATAACAATTGTTCAGCTCGAACTACGCGAGGCTTCTGCCGATTGAATGTATTTGGATTTTTCGCGAGCACGCTTGGGTTTCCCGTGTTTGCATGGGCCTTGCGCTACTGAAAATGATAATCAAACTGACAATATTCAAGAGCAGATTCAAACAAATCACCAATATATCTGTATGAGAAAAAAAACCGGGTCAAAATTCCCTTCAACATTACAATGGTCGTGAGGTTCTGCATATAATTTATTACTAGTATCAGTCTAGTAATTTTAACCGGTTATTTCCTGGTTTTCTATGGAATACGGACGAATAATTCACGAGAAAATGAGATACAACGAGCCTCTAAAAAGATAGAGAGAGAGAGAGTAGTTTGATATATTAAACTCACCGTAAATCCAGCCCACCACAATCAGCTCAAACATGACGAGAAACAAGAGCGATATACCACAGGAGAAGGAGTCAAACAAGTTGAACACGTAGATACCTCCCTTTTTAAAATGTTAAAAAATAACGTTTAGTAAAAATATTTATCACGAAACCTCGCACAATTTTAGTGTTTTCCCTCTATAACGAAAAAAGAATCTATGTAAAACGCACGTTCTGATTGGCTAAAACATGTTTATACGAGAGAATATGTAAACGAACCCGGTACAAAGACGTAGCAGTATTGAGGGCAAACTAGCATTGCTCCGAGATAAAATCTCCTGCATTTTGGAATGCAACATTGCCGGGAAAGTTAATACAGTTACGTTGTACCGTTATAGTTAAATGCAAAATATTCACCATATTGCAATAGTTCACTTTCGATACATGCCTCACTTGTCGCGCACAAAGGTTTCAATACGAGGCTCCGGGGTAAATTACATTTATTCTCGAATATTTCGTTTACTCCGAAGCTTCGTATTGAAACCTTTGTGCGCGACAAGTGAAGCATGTATCGACAGTGGGATATAGGCCATTTTGACGATGTTGCGCGCGCATTGAGAGCAATATACATGCAATCAAGAAAACAAAAGATTGTCATGCAACATTGAGTTTTGGCGGGCCACATGCTTTTGTTTTCAATGCGTGCGCAGCATCGTCAAAATGGACTATTGGCAAAACGTTAGGGGAGGGGGAAAGCTGGAGTTATCGGCAGTTTCCTAAAACATCGCACACCCGAAGATTTTAGCTCAAGCTAAAAGCAAAATATCGTCAAATTCCCGATAGTTTGTGACGTAAAACTGGGAATAGACCCATTCTCCCAGTGCGCGGCCAACTTTAAAGGGCGTGGTGAATGTGTGAACTTTAAGGAGTGGTTACGGGGTGAATACGAGACAATAAAAACAAATTTGGCCATCTTATATGTACTCAATTCAGAGATTTAAAATCGATAATAACCTCGTAGGGCTTATAATTATACACTTTTAACACTAGAGCAATCAAACTAGACTTTGAACAACTATGTAAAAAGACTAAAATGTTTATCAAATGTGAGCAAATTTAGTAAATTTAGATAAAGTCTCTACTTTGTAAAATGTTTATAATGAATGTTTGTAAATTTGTACACTCACAGACATTTTGTTTTACAAAGTGAACCATTTGACAGAAGTTTTAACATAGTTCTTCAATGCCTGTATAAATGGTTCGATTTTTCCACTGTAACATGCAAGAGATAGCAACAAACTCATCTCAACATTGAGTTTGTGCTAAGTTATGGAACTCACTTCCCGATTATATTCGTAATCTACCTTTAAACCAGTTTAAATCCATGTCAGGCCTCTTAAATTTTCTAATGAATGTTGCTCCTTTTGTAGCACTTCATAACTGTATTTAATCTGTCCATTTCTCCCCTTCCCACCGACGTCACAACCACTATTATACTAGCATCTGTACATAATTGATTAATTAGCTTATATTTAAATATTAATTTAGTTGTCTTATTTAATTTGTTTTTACTTATAATTGTTATTCTGTTTTCGGACATATTAGCATGTATTTGCTATCTTAAATTCGAAGCAAAATAAAGGTTATTGTATTGTATATCTCACATATGGCGCCGTCGATTGCGAGAGTTGAACGTGGGATGAGGCGAAGCGCTTAACACTGCACCACCCCAGCTTTCTTGCTACTATCAAACTGATAATTATATATTATTCATTGTACCTGTGAGATGCAGGAGAGGCCGACTAGAAACATGAAAACACAAACGACAAGAACCACCACCTCACGGTAACGTCTTAGTTGCTTGGGATACTGCTCTACCAAGGTTGCTACCACTACTTCCACTTGACCAAACTGAAATTATAATATTTTTTATAGTTCAAAATTTATCAGTTTATGCGCTGTTTAACATTTAGCTTCACATGCCGATGGTCAGTTAGCTCAGTGTGAGAGTTAAGCATGCGGGAGGTTGGGGGTTCGGATCCCGACCGCGTCCATGCGTAGGGACGTAAAACCCGTTCGCCCATCTCGGGCTTTCACCCCAAACCATGTTAACCCATTGACTCCGCATACGGTTTCCGAAACCGCCCCAATAAAAACAGGGACCTCCACAAAATATTGCATCAAATCTAGAGGCGCTGGAATTCTGATAATGCAACATTATTTCAATGGATGAACGGCTAAAGAAATCAAGCTATAACATTGGTCAATGGACTCCAAACATGGGAGAAAATGCGTTTATTTGATCGACAGGTTTTCGTTTCTTCGGCAAACACAAAAACGCAAACACAAAATCTGTACTCATGCATTACAGTACCCTCTTTAGTCTCTCCAACCAACAGGTTTCTTTACACAAAACATATCAAACAACTGTGAACCATGCCATTCTTAACACTGCATTTCTCTATACCAGATTTTCCCACACCCACCTCCAATTACATTCTGGGTAATAGACAAACATTTGACCTCTGGAACTCCTGTGAACCAAGAGAGGTGATTCTGATACAAGCCAAGGCCTTAAAGCGACAAAAACACAACCAAGTAGGTTTTGCAGGGGAAGAGAGAGTCAGGATTTTTTTTGAATATTCTTTTTGGTGTGCGTCAAAGCAGAAATCTCCTCACAAAGATTATTAAAAGCAAGCCAAGTAGTTTTCAGCTGCCTTTAGACTTTATGATGTCCTCTGGCTGCGTGGTTTATTTGACCAATTGAAAGTTTTCACTCAAAACCCTACATAAGCAAGTTCGAAAGTCGTCGCCATAACCATAGAATCCTCCCGAATGGCTTTGTGGGGAAAGCTTGAGCCCTTGGCTTAAAAGATCAGCGGTACGTAACTTAATTAGATAATTATAGTCAGATATTGTATAGATTTAATAGTTAGATATTAGTTAGGTGCGTTATTCAAATTATTAGATATTAACATTGTACTGATTAGATATTTCAACTATTCCTACTTTTTATAATGTAATCGAAGGCCTGATGTTTTAACCATGTATAAATAAAGTTATTACTTACTTACTTACTAACCAGGGCTCCCAAAAGATCCCAAAAGCTCTTTTGAGCTTTAGAAAGTAAGTCATGAAAAAATATTAGAACTTCTTCAAAGTCTGGTCATTTCGAAAGCAACCGGTATAGATGGCGTATCTGCCTTGCTTTTGAGATTATCTGCAGATATCATTTCCACCCCTTTGACAAATGAATGGAAATTTGCTAAAGTTACACTCATTTTTTAAAAAGGGAAAAGATCAGACATGAATAACTTCAGGCCAATCTCGGTCATACCTATTATCGTAAAGTTGTGTGAAAGACTGAGTTATGTATGATCAAGTACTTCAATATCTGGATGATAACAGCATTCTCAGTCATTGCCAATCTGGCTTTAGATCTCTCCATTCCACCCTAAGCGCTTTACTAGAAGCAACCAACGAATGGTACCTTAGCATCGACCAGGGTCTAACTAATTCAATAGTCTATATTGACCTGGCCAAAGCATTTGATACCGTCAATCACGAAATTCTTCTTGAAAAACTTCAGAAGTATGGATTTAAGGGTTTAGCGTTAAAATGGTTTGGGTCATATTTATCACATCGTTCTCAGCAATGCTATGTTAACGGAGTACTTTCCAAACCACGTCCACTTAATTGCGGCGTCCCTTTACTGTTCCTAATATACGTAAATGACCTCCCAAACTGTTTAGAATTTGCTATTCCACGCATGTATGCTGACGATACCAATCTTACTGTATCGTCAGACGATTATAGTAAAATCAACAGCATGATAAACGCTGATCTAATGAACATTCATGAGTGGCTTAAGGCAAACAAATTAAGTCTGAATGTGGCAAAGACTGAGTTTATGCTAGTAGGATCTAGGCAGAGGCCCGGGGGGGGGGGGGGGGGGGGGTACTCCTGTTTGTGACGTATTATGTATGTGCCGCCCGGGTGGGTCAGGGTTTTGAGCTCAGTTTGGGCAGGTAGGGTCAGGGTTTTGACCTGATTTGGGCAGATCAGGGTCAGGATTTGAGTATAATTTGGGTGCAGTCAGGGTCGGGGTTCAGTATTTTTTAGGCAGTTAGGGTTCAGTTTTTTTTTAGCTACTATGTCAAAAAAAATACATTCTGTTGCCGCATTTTGATCGCCTGTCCACATGCAAGCACTAAGGTTCCCTTACATTGTGACGCCGCTAATTCGTACTTCAGTACTTATCTATGTACTCCATCTGCTGATTTGTTTACCCAATACCACGTCCCGACTTGAAATGTTCCGTATTTTACATGCAATCCCGGTACGCGGTATACCGGCCGGGATATATATCCGACCGTGTTTTGAAAACAATTTAAAGAAGGGGCAATAAGGGTTTTTTTCCCAAAAAGGGGTCAATCAGGGTTTTGGAGCTCGGATTGGGTCAAACAGGGTCGGGGTTTGAGTCTCTTGGCCTCACATACATACCCATTTTTCATGTAAGTACCCCCCCCCACCCCCCCCCCCCCCCCCCCGGGGGCAGAGGCTGGCCACAGTCAAAGACAAATTTAATAAAAATATTGCAAACTGTGAAGTCAAGAGGGTAGTGAGCTGTAAATCACTCGGTGTCATTATCGACGAACATCTTTCGTGGGCTGATCACGTGAACAGCATAACGAAGAAGATTGCATCTGGTATTGGTGCGCTTAGAAGAGTAAAACCCTTTGTCCCCAAACATGCTCTAAAATTAATATATCAGTCGATAATTCAGCCACACTTCGACTATTGTTCTCCCGTTTGGGACAGTACCAACAAAGAGCTGGTGGACAAACTTCATAAATTACAGAACAGAGCGGCACGGATTATAACTGGATCACGATATGACACCAGTAGTAAAGCCGGAGCTGCTACTAAAACTAAACTGGATGAGCGTAAGAGAAAGGCAGAGTGAGCTGAAATGTGTCGTAATGTATAAAATCCTAAATGGCTTATTTCCTGAATATCTTAGAGCACAATTTGTCGATTTGGCTGACACCACAGAATACAATTTAAGAGACATGTCAGCCAAACTTGCTTTGCCTGCTCCAAGAACTAATTACTTAAAAAAAGAGCCTTAGGTATAGTGGAGCTTCCGTTATCTAGTTCGACCCATATTATACTGTCTATAAAAATATATTTCGGGATACCAGACTCGATTAGTTTTCTTCTAAGCTACTTCTGGTATCCCAATACTCTAAATATGGCAATTACATTTATTAATTACACTCCATGTAAATACAGAGTTGTTGTCCGTGTGGAATAGTTTACCTGAGGAGATGCGACTAGCAAAATCGCTCTCCTCTTTCAAGTCTCTATTAAAGAAGTCTAAACAGGCAATCTGTCATCAGGGTTGATCATCAGTGATTGACTATTTTTGGTTCCAGATCTTTTTATATATGCACGGCGTCTATGTAAAACAGTTAGCCGCATTTTATTGTAAATATGTGCATCTGATAGACCCTCCCGTGGGTAAATAAAATATTTGATTTGATTTGATTGGCTAGCCAAGCTTGGACTGGGTGGGGGGACTGGGTGGGGGGAGGGGTGGGGGGGGGGGGGGGGGGGAGGGGGGGGAGGGGGGGGGGGGAGGGGGGCGTTGTGTTAGCACTCTGGCTTATACAAAATGTAACGCAAATTGGCTCAGTATACAAATTATGGGTTAAAGAACGTGTGTTGGCTGTGAAAGAGAAGGAATTGCATATAACCCGGCCGGCACAGCAGCCCCCAATCTGGAAGCACTAGCCAAAGTTCATGATTGGATCTGCAGTATATAATAATTAGTATCTTACAAGACATTCTATTAGTTGTTACTGATGCGCATCTGAATATCCGCATAAATAATTTGCGCAATATAAACGAATACACTTTACTTTTTTACTTTTCCTAGACGTTTCTAACTGGACTACAGTTAAGCGGAAGCATAGTCCTAGGCGTTCTGGCTGGTAATTTTTCTGATTGAGTTAATGGCATCCCTGTGGTTTGTACTGGTTTGTGACGTCACCACTCTCTCTCTGCAGTTAAAGTACCACTACGACGAAAATTTACCATTTCGATTTGCCACTTTTTTAGTGTCAATAGGTCAATCAGTGTTAGATCAGTGTTAGAAATATCCAAATTAGACGTAAAAACATTCCCAAACAAGAATGTTAACCCACAATTTTTTAGGAGAATTTACCGGTAAAATCCTGTCCACCAATACTGGAGGGCGTTCCTTTATTGAGCGGAAGTGACGTCATACAGCGTGCTACCTTTTCATGCACACTAAGTTTCGCGCGAACCTCGCAATAATAAATATAACTTTTTTAGTAGATCTGAAATGATGCCTCCAAGGCGTTGTGTTGTGCAAGCGAGCGTTGCACGTATGACGTCACTTCCGCTGAATAAAGAAACGGCCTCCAGTAATGGCGGACATTTAGATTCAATACTCCGAATAAAAAAAAATTCCCGTCGTCGTATCGAATAACGGTTTGGACTGGTAATAATATAGCGAATCTACTTTATGAATATGCAGAAACATTGATATGTCAAACTTTGATCGTAGTGCTACTACAAAACTCACTTGACTGTCAAGACCTAGGGCGATCAGCATGAGGAAAAATATCGCGGCCCACACTTGAGGATATGGGAGCTGCGCAAGGGCTGCTGGGTACACAATGAACACAAGGCCAGGACCTGAAGAGAGACGGCACGTCAGCACTAACAGAACATACCGCTGGATACCATGACAACGGCGCATGAACTTGGGCATGATACTATTACTGTAAACATTCACGATTAGTATATACCACACCAGTGAGTATCGCTCTGATTGGCTACTCAAACAGTGAATATGATTTCATATTCACCTCCGAGCGAAGCAGCGATCACCTCGCGCGAGTTTTTGTCTATTTGACAGAAAATAATATAACTATTTGGTGCTGGCTATTCACCTGCAGTGTGGCATATACTAAAACAACTGATTATTCACCTCAGAGTCGGTGAACATTGGTTAAATATCCACCACTATTCACCTCCACTTCGGTGAATAATTGTTAATTATTGGACAAACTATCTTGAAAGGAACAAAACTAAATACTATTACATGGGGCACTGTCAAAGTAAAGTGAAGCGAAGCGAAATAAAGTAAAGAAACTTTATTTGTCTATGAAATCATTTCGGCGGATTCTTCTAAGAAAACACTAAAAGAAATACATTTAGAATGGAAGCTGGACACACTTTCTGAACGCCTCGATACGATTTCAAAACTGTCTTGATAAAGGATTGCAAAACGCAAAACGTCGTGAAGTTCGGACCCGTGAGGTTCCTGAGCTTCCCGCTTGGGTTTCCTGCGGTCGCATATGAGGATTGAGATTTGGTGTATACGGAATCCCTTCGAGAATATCCGGAATTTCCCAAGTATATTAATCTTGAAAACCGAGTGTTCTGATTGGTCAGTCGATTATCGGGAAGCCAGTGGATTGCTGTGCTGTCTCGCATAAAGCGACATCTACCAGTCCAGTACCGCATCCTACTCTACAACGCAAACATCAAACCGTTGCTTGACTACTGCTCAACAATATGGGGAAACTGTGGAGTCTGCCACCTAGATGATCTCTTCAGAATTCAGAAACGCTGTGCTCGCACTATCCTCGATACTCCAATGGACACTAGATCTCTTGTTTTATTTAATAAACTGAATTGGCAACCTGTCGATAAGATTTGTATCGCTAATCGTCTCTTTTGAAAAGAATTCAAGACAAACGGGCGCCTGATTATCTCATTAACAAGCTATCGTCTTTTAAATTTACTTCTATATACAATACCAGATCTGATACTAAGTATAGGCTTTCTGTCCCACGCACAAATAGTCTCTGCAGAACATTTTTCTATTCAGTTATTAACATCTGGAACGCTCTACCGAATGATATTAAATATTGTAAGTCAATAATTTTACTAAAGAAACTGTACTTTCAATGTTCAATGTCTAAGTACATTCCTCATTATTTTCGTGTTAGTAAAACTTATTAATGGACTAAGATATTAATTTAGGAGAGCATTTTCCCTATGAGCATTAATGATTACTATTTATTATAATCTAGCTTTTAATGTAATGTACCTATAAATATCCATTTTTTTAGCATAATTTAAATTCATGTAAAGCACCAGATATTTTTTTGATAATTCTTAGATAATTTTTAGATATTTTTTAGGATGATTTTTATTCATGTAAAGCGCCTATGGACTATAGGAATCGAAGCTATATAATTATTAACTATTTTTATTATTATCATTATTGTTATATATATTTAGCTAGCTAACTAATCAGATGCATCGTAATATTTTTTCTCTTATTAGGATTTATATTTCTTTCATATATCGCTTTTTAGAGTAATCTTTGCATTTTTTTATTTTCAATCCTTTTTGTTAGGGCCACAAGGGAGAATACGGTATTTACTGTAATTGTGCACCCTCTTTAAATAAAGTGTTATCTATCACCTTTCCATCGCTCTGATTAGATCGTTTGCTCATTACGTCATAATCAAAGGGTGCACGTGCCGTCCGCGCGCAGATATGACGTCATGTATTCTACTCACTACACTGAAATGATAATCAAACTGACAATATATACTCCATCATTATCTAGAGCAAGGTTGGGTAAACCCTGATCAAAATGTACATCAACAACATGAAAATGGTCGTGAGGCTTCTACATTTAATGTATTGCTAGTATAAATTCATAATCATAATAATATACTCATTAGATTTCACAGATCGTTCCCGTGATATCACAGCACCTGTTGGCCTAGCAAGCATTCCATTCTCACCATTACTGACATTGTTGTCACTAGAGGATGCCATATTGATTATCAAATAAGATGCGGATACAGGAACTGGTTACAAGGTTACTAAACATCCGGACTTTCCCAGTTTACCAGCCGTAATCCTCGAGTTATTCAACGCTTTCCGCAAATTTCCAGTGAAATAAATTGACAAGGAAAGTGAATTAACAATTTTTATGATCGTTTGTCAGTGTTATGCTTCCAAAATGAGAAAAATGCTGGCAATGATAATTTGAGAAAAAAAATTCTCGTTTTGAGAATTATCTCCAAAAAATATTAGCACAATATTATTGACAAGGCCCTACTTCAGAATAGTGTAAATTGTTCCAGTACACCTGCAAAGTAGTCTCTGTGAATCTGAGTAGTTACATGTATTTTAAAATAAACAACTGAAAAACAACCTTATTTACGTGTCTCGTCTTCAAGCTGACCGTAGAAGGGGCACACAAATTCCTCTGTCGAATTGGACCCTAGGGCGAGATACTAACAACAAGGGCACCCAACGAAGTTTTCGGTTAAAAAGCTGTTCGGGAGAGTAAGTTTAGCCTAAAACTTTCGAATTTGAAAAAATTGTCCCTAGAAAATTGTTTTCTGAAATACTGGCTAGAAAATTTGTTTTCAATCCCTGGAAAATTATAGAAGAAAAAGGAGACTAAAAGGTTTCCCCTAAAATATTCGTACGTCCCAATTCGTCCGATCAATCACGGAGTCAGAACAACACATTTTCATTCCCTAAGAATTGCCTAATAAAGGAAAAAAGAATCCCTAAAAATTCGTACCTCCACAAAACTTTGCAACATGAAGTTACTTGGGCTAGAAAATTCTTGTTTCTGTTCTAGACTACTAACAAATTCGTAGGCCGGGAATATTTTGCCATAGTATTTTCGGTTGACGCGATTTCCACCTAGAAAATCAGAACAGCTAATAGCTTTCTAGAATACGTCAAAAGACAAAGTAGGCGCCTTAAAATGGCTAGATAAGCTGCAGACAACTGGTTTCAAATGAATTTCAAAAAGTACTCGTTGGGTGCCCTTGTAACACTCGAGGCAAAATGCTTTTTATTAAAAACAACTATGTCACCACAGCTCCCCCGCAATAATGCATTTGGTCATAAGAAAGTTGAACTCACCCTGTGAGGCGACCTGATCTACGGTTTTTCCCTGCACATGCGCCATATAACCCACAATGGAAAATATGACAAACCCTGCAAACACACTCGTACAGCAGTTGATGAGAGAGATTATCAACGCATCTCTGCCAATAAAAATAAATACAAAATATTATACACTTGAAACTCGGTATGTCCGAGTGTAAATACAGGCTAAAACGACCGCAAATAAGTGAACATATTTCACGACTCAGGAACAGTGTTTCTATAACTACACTTACCATTATTTCATTTCAGACAAAATGACTAAGTATGGCACATGCAAAAAAAATATTTGCGTTTTTGCGTTTACTAAGCTCTCCTATTGGCTGAGAAAGTAAACCAACCAATCAGAATCCAAAGTAAAACCAAACGCAAATTGGTTTTACCTTTGCTTTGGTTTGTCATTGGCTCACAGGGAAGCCATTTATGAGTTACTTGTGATTACTCGCTCCTATGATTGGCTGGCTGTGGGTAATTTGTGTTTGGTTTTACTACACTCAACTGAAAACCGCTCTAGAAGTAAGGCGTTCGGGTCAATACTGCTGAGACTGTTATTCGTAGACGCCACTGTAATATCAGCTATTAGTAAAAACCAACTAGTGGACTATTACAAATCCTGCATTCTGATTGGCTACCCTACTATAGGTCTATTTGTGATAGCCCATGGTGGAGAAAAACCGCACGCATTTTCACGAAATAATGACCTTTTTTCAACTTCAATTTGTTTCTTTCTATTATTTCTACTGTCCGACTAGTTAGTTTATACTAAAACAATTAGACCTCTCGCCCTCATGGGCTACGAGTTAAATAGCCCATTCGGCTGCGCCTCATGGGCTATTGACTCTTAGTATAAACCAACTAGTGGACTATTACAAATCCTGCATTCTGATTGGCTACGCTACTATAGGTCTATTTGTGATAGCCCATGGTAGAGAAAAACCGCACGCATTTTCACGAAATAATAAAAAATTTTCAACTTCAATTTGTTTCTTTCTATTATTTCTACTGTCCGACTAGTTAGTTTATACTAAAACAATTAGACCTCTCGCCCTCATGGGCTACGCTATTGACTCGTAGCCCATTCGGGCTGTGGGTCTAATAGGCAATATTCGTATTCTCACGGACGAGCTGGAACGAGCACTCAATGGAGGCTCATGCGGGGGAATCTTTTCTAATGCTAAATAGTTTTTAGCGAATTCCCCCGCACGAGCCTCCATTGAGTGCTCGTTCCAGCTCGTCCGTGAGAATACGAATATTGCCTATTGTTAAGTAGCCCATTCGGGCTGCTGGTCTAATTGTTAAATATACACGCCTCCTTACTTTCCTAATCAGCTGGTCTGGTCCAGGATAGTATTATTGTTGAGCATACCGGTACTCACTGGTAAACATTGTTGCTGCGTTTGTTGTAGCTGGAAAATCCGATCAGGACACCGAATCCTATGGTGAGGGAGTAGAGGATCTGCGAGGCTGCATCAACCCATACCTTTAGATTAACAACAGTGATGTGTGATACAGTAATTACATTAACAAATGTAACCGTTTAGTAAACTATGTCTACCTTTACTTATTGTCTTTTGCTTCAAAAAGTTCCTATACATGTATATATGGGTCGATTTACTTTGCGAGCGGCCATTCCTCAAAGCCCAATTAAATTTATCCTTGTTAAGGGTAATATTTAGTTCGATTTACTAACTCGTGGACCACCGATTTCGGATTAAAAACTAATTGTTTGATGAGGAATCAGTAGTACTTTTCTACTAATCTTAGAATAAAGAAAAACACCTTTTACCAAGAGTACCAAAATCCTTGGTTGAAGTTTAATCCAGAATTAACGCTAATGTCGTCTCTTTCTCGTATAATCGTCCCGATCGCTTGAACCTTTTGTTCGGTGCGAATCGAAGCATAAATTAATATGCAGAACAAATGAATCAAGCGATCGGGACGATTATATGAGAATCAGCCCTTAAGCCCGGTTTCTATATAATCGTCTCTGTCGTAAGGATAGTCTCTGTCGCTTCAGAATTTGCCAAGCGATCGGGACGATTATATGGAAACACTCCCGGGGCGATCGCGGACGATCCTTACGACAGAGACGATCGGAAGTGATGGCTTTAAAAAAAATTGAAACCAGTCGCGGACGAATCCAGAATGCACATCTATGGTGGCGCGCGTCGAAAGTTCAATCGCAGGATTTATGGTAGTGCAGCGATACCAATGCCTGTACAATAAATTTAGTAAGGACTACAAAAACAGGCAGATTAGAGAGAACTGCTTGTCCAAATTGGCTGAAAAGTTCAATATGACGGCCACAGAAGCCGAGAAAATGCATAAAAACATTAGAACTTCTTATGGCCGATACTTGAAAAAGCGCAGCATTCCATCTGGTTCGGGAAGAGATGCCGTACCTATCCCGGGCGAGTTTGCGAATTTGGAGCGACTGGACCAATACATTAGCCACAGGAGAAGCATTTCATTGACTGCCGCCATTTTGTATCGAGTTTCGAGCCAAAATAAGTGTTGTTGGACCCAGTCCGGCCGCGCAATCTTACGACAGACGCGATCATATTAAAACCAGGAATCGCAAGGATCGTCTGGGATCGTTCCGATCGCTTGGCAAATTCTGAAGCGACAGAGACGATTATATGGAAACCGGGCTTTAGGGTCGATACGCAAACGCCAGGCTTACACCAGACATACATTCCATTCCCCATTGTTTGTGTAAGCCAATCAAGACGGTAATAACGTAATGTGATATGAATTAATTACCAACGGTTCGCTTATGTCGGCACTTACAAGCTCATCAGTACAACGTCAAAACAAACAATTTATTCTATCTTGAGAAAAACTAAGAACAGAAAATATACGAAGCTTATCTGAACCGATTTCATACGTGTATCAATGTTATTAAAATTGAACCTCTAAATTCTGATTGGCCATGCGGTTGGAATGGAATGTCTGGCTGGTGTAAGCAGCCGTTAGTGGGGCTAGCGTTTGCGTGACGACCCTAAGAATGGCTGTGATGGAGACTAATGGAACCCAAGCAGTAAGCCCAAATGCACTCAATTAGAAAGCTAACAAAGTTCGGCGCTTCGCGCCACCGGACTTCCCAGCACTTTGCGTCGGGTCATGAGGCAACAATACTATATTCCATGATCGTCTGGGGCAAGGTTGGGCAAACCCTGATCAAAATTTACATCTACAACATGAAAATGGTAGTGAAGCGTCTGCATTTAATGTATTGCTAGGTCAAGGACGTTTCGAGACTGTACGAGCCATGAATTTACTTCGTGGCTTCATGCCATAGCTAAAGAAAAATGTCCCATAAAATCTCTCGAATGCCTTACCTTAGGGTCTTGAAGTCTCTCCCACTGTGGCGTGATGTAATACAGTATCCCATCGGAGGATCCCGGAAGTGTTAGTCCCTTAATGAAGAACACCAAGAGAATGATGTAAGGCATTGTAGCCGTGACGTAGACGACCTTGCCCGTTGTCCTGATTCCGCGCCAAATACAGAAGTACACTAAAACCCAGGCTATCAGAAGGGACACGGTCAGTTTGACATTCAGGGTGCCCGGTTCTTCTATGCTGCGTGATATTTCGAGGACGTTATGACTAAAAGGAGATTACCATTAGCTTTGCAACTCGATTGGATTGAGGAATAATTAATTATTGGCTTCCTCTGGGACTTTTTACTGGGCGAGATAGTCCTAGCAGACATGAAGTCTAAACTATTTCCTAACTTACACAAAAAATTCCCGACTTGGTGACGAGCCGTTGGCGGACGCATTTCGTCCATCATTACACGAGGCGGTATTCCAGGGGTGATCACAACCAACCCAAGGAATGTCCGATAGGAAGGAGCTGTACAGGAAGTAAACGCTCCACGCCAGGATTACGTTATAGTAGATGGACACAAGGAAAGAGACGGCTATCATGGCAAAACCGACACCTTCAATGCAACAGTGAAAATAATAAAGTTATACGATTATTTATAAAAAAAAATTCTCGTACATGTTGCATTGTGCATTTCAAGACAGAAATGACATTCTTTGACGAACCTGAAAGAAGCGGGCACATCTTCTGCCAGGCTTTGATGGGACCCTCCTGTAAGAACTGGCCAAGACTGAGCTCCATAAAAAATAGGGGAACGCCTCCAAGTAACAAGAACAGGAAGTAGGGAATCAGGAACGCACCTAGTGATAGTAAGGTGGGTATTATCACGAAGATTTTTTAGAAGATAAAACAGTAGAAACACGATACATCACTATTCATTGAATTTCCATACAGACGATAACACCAGTGGTAAAATTCATTAATAATTCATAAGGGTACTAGCCAATCCCATGTGCTGAATGACACCACATGATCGCCTCTGTATACCCCGTACAAACCTGATTAATAAAACATCAGGTTCTGTTCCGCGATACAGACCCCATGGTCCATGATACAGATACAGACCCCACATGGTCCATTATAACGACCGATCACTGACTTCCCCTATCCCGGGACGGGTTAAATGACAAAGTACATCTGCTCTCTCATTATGTACACACCATCTATTCCATGTGGGACCTGTTTTTCTGCACGCTACGCTCTGCTCTCTTATTGCATACACAATGTCTCTTCTTTTGTGAGAAACTAATTCATCCCACATCGATAGCAAGGTGGGAGAAATCGTAGGTTAAAATTTTATGTCGTGCATATCAATGGTTTTAGTTGTGTATTCATTTCACAAGTACGAAGCGGCTCGCCATTGTAAACGCCATACAGATCTCCCGCTCATATTTTATCTACTACTTAATAATCATGGAGGCAGATTTCGAAATGGGCCTTGCTATAGCGATGCTGCCGTTTAGACCAGCACCTTAATAAATAGTCCGGCTAAGAACCAGGCAGTGCAACGTCAACGAATGCAGAAAGGTGTTAAAGTGCCACTACGACGAAAATTTACCATTTCGATTTGCCACTTTTTCAGTGTCTATAGGTCAATCAGTATTAGAAATATCCGAAATAGTAAAAAATATTCCCAAATGGGCATCTTAAACCACAAATTTTAGCAGAGTTTACCGGTAAAATCCTGTCCGCCATTGCTGGAAGCCGTGCCCTTTGTTCAGCTTTAAACAAAGGTTTATTCACCGGAAGTGATGTCATACACTTAACACGACAACCTCGTGGCGCGAAATAGCGTGCATAAAAAAGTAGCCAACCTCGCAAAGATAAATATAACTTTCTTCTTATGTACGTGAAGACGTTTTTAGTAGAAATATGCCTCCAGGCGTTGTGTTCTGCAGGCGAGCGTTAAGTGTATGACATAATTTCCGGTGAATAAACCTAATGGCGGACGTGTAGATTCAATATTCGGAGCTAAAAAAATAAGACTTCCTGTCGTTGTATCGAAAAGCAATTTGAACTGGTAATAATATATGAACTCTACTTTATGAATATGCAAAAACATTGATATGTCAAAATTTGATCGTAGGGGCACTTTAACTGTGGTTCTATTTCAATCGTCCACCTCATTGGCTTAAACATCAAAATCTATCAAAACTTGAAGAATATCAGTTTTTTTTTAACAGATTTGAAATACATCTAGTGAAAACTCTCATAACTTTAAATATGACGAAAATTCCAGTCAACGTCGGGAACATTTTAAATTTAAGCTTTCTTGGTTATTGTTGTGGAATATTTTGATTGGATGAACTGTTTTCACCCAAAAGGACACAGTTTCAGTGGATTTGATTTCACAAATATATCATTTCAAGATTGACGAGTTGTCAGTTTGAAAAACAGAAAATTCTACCGTGGGGAAAGAAATTGCATCTGAACAATAGAATTGTGCCTAGTTTTGAAATGGATTGTTTCTTAACGCGGATTAATTAGATTGCGAGCTCGTGGCCGTAAAGGGAGCCACCAATATTAGCATTTACACTTGTGAAAAGCGAGCTTGCATGTTCGATAGCTTTTGGAATATTTCACAAAGTGTGTACATGTTTAAGAAATAGGAAAGTCGTCTTTGCTTTGCTTACAGGGGCTTTATCACCATGATTTTGTTCTGATTTTCGGTGAAATAACTATCAAGAAATTGCTGATAATACGAACTAAAAATACTCCTTGAAGACTAGTATAAAGTCAGAGATGTTAATATGTTAATATTTGAAGAAGGGTCAAGCTATAGATTATAGTTTCAATCAGAACATTCTACTTAGGGGCCAAAATGGCTCCCACAACCCCCATTTTTATAACCCATGAACCCATGTGTGACTAAGGCACGAAATCGAGGTTTCCAGACTATTCGCGGCGCCCATGTTTCCAGCGTTTTCTGGGTAATATCCAAGATGGCGGATCAATATTCGATGGCCGACTGATCGAGCGAATGTTGCGTTCGTTTTGGTTGGGATTGTATCGGAAACTGCTTTTAAATTAAAAAAGTGTGCTACTTGAATTACCAGGGAAATGTTAAGCCTTTGAATTTGCAAAATGAAAGGGCCATTTTGGCCCTTTAGCTCATTTTTGAGGGCCATCTCAAACATTTCTGCTGAATCCCGCAATGGTGCGGCGCGGTCTGGCGGAAACACTGATGAGGCGAATATCAAAGTGACACAAGTTTAAAACTTGAATACCCTGGCCCAATTTTTCATAATCGTAATCCAATTTACATCCTTTTCCATCTGAAACTAGACCTTAATTTTTAACTTTATTAGTTTGAATATGATTTTGAGCTTTTCGAAATGATGCTAAAAATAGCTGACAGTCCCAGGCCTTCAAGAACGAACTTTAAAAATCTTAAATGAAATCAATGTATTTAAAAACGATTACAATGACTAGTGCTCGTCTGTATTTTCTGGATGTCTCGCTCCTGCTTCGTCTTTAAAGTGTCACATTTGACTAGCATTTTCAAAACATCGTTCACTTTAGATCCCGTGAAATTTCGCGTCTCAAGATAGTTGGACATTTTCTTTAATTCATGGAAATACCTACCACCGCCGTTTTTGAAGCACATGTAGGGAAACCTCCAAAAATTCCCATAGCCCACTGCGAATCCAATACACGCGAAAAGGAACTCTATCTTCCTGTCCCATCGCTCGCGGGGTTCGCTATGATCTTCTATGGCTGACCTCTCAACCTTCTCGGACTCAGCTTCATTTGTTTTGTCTTGAGTCATTGGTCCTATGATAGTGCAAACCTGGAAAACATGATAATAAAATGTTAATTGTTAGTGTCATTTCAAAGAAAATTGCTAAACTATCAAAACAAAACATGTCATTTGAACAACGACAAAAAGAAAACCAAAAACTAAATAAAAGAAAGGACACCACGCAAAATAATATTGAGTTGCAATCTCATTCCCCGAGCCCAAGATTCTTTTGGTCAGCACTCAGCACCAAGAAACGGGCGTTTGGTCACCGCTGGCCGAACGGACTGCATGGCTCAGGGATTCGCCGACCGACCGTGAATGGAAAGTGTCCAGACACGAGAATAGGGCATCTTCGCTGACTGACTTAACTCCTCTTTGACATTTAAAGGTGACTTGATTGTCTCTTTGAAAGGATAATATTACACTTTAGTAGAAACGTACTATTCTACCGATGATACTGAGTAGCGAATGTCCAATGACAATTCTTGTTGCCTATCTGCAATTCCCTGATTTCGACCAATCAGAAGCTACAATAGATTTACCAAGATTCAACATGATGGTGTAAAGTTATCGGTTAGTAGCTTCAGTGAGCGAGATAAACATTCGTCTGAAAGTACAGGAGAACGCTTTAGATATACTTTTTTTCAATACAGGAAATGTATTCGCTTATGCCTTATAGAGCACATAAATGCAAAATTAACAGCGAAACCTTTTCAATCTCGTTTTCTGTGAGCGATTGTTTACCATGTGGTCGAACTGAAGTGGGGAAGTTTTAGAAGCAAAAAGGTAAAAAACATGTATCTGAAACATCAAAGTAAGCTTTGATTTGAAGTCTTTAAAGCAGAAACGTTGTGTATGTGAATATAGAATACTACTATTTTTACTAAAACAATTAGACTACTCGCTCTTAGTTTCTATGGCTGATAGTGGACTCGGAGATACGCTCCTCGTCAGCCGTCATAGTTCACTACAAAATTTTGCGCTCATTGGCCAAAAGCGATCACGTGCGTCCGCGGAGTCAAACTATCAGGCCTTACAACCCATCAAATATTTTCTCTCGTGCGTGATTGGTTGAATGCGTCATCACGTTACCCGATATTTTCTCTCCGCGAGCGGGAAATATCAGCGATTCCATGCACCCCCTGTAGCGTATAAGCGCGCGTCAAAGAAAATATTCGAAGGATGATAACGACAATAACCTACTTGGGGCGTCGAAATATGCCATGATATTTGTCCTTGGACATTATCTGACCTCGAAGCTCAGTTTCCCTCGAGTTTCGTTCTCGGGAACTGTTCTCTTCTCGGATCAAATAATGTCCGTGGACGAAATACGAGGTCATATTTCGACGCCACAAATAGGTTATTGTATTTATAGTTCCTCGACGGACACATTATTTGTATAATAGACGTATTGTTTGTTTATTTCTAATAAACCCGCTGACCAGAGTTCTCCTACGACAGGCGCAATGCTCACTTACTTAGTTGTCATGCAGACGTGCTTCCAAAAAAACATCAGCAAGGTCGTCCATGCGCTATATACCAGAATTCTTTGCGCCGATTCTTTTGAATTTTAGGTTCTCGAAAGTGCATTTTCCTGACGTTGTTTTTCTGGCACAATTTAGGACATTTTAGCCGTTCTGTTGAAAAAGAAACTTCGCTGGACGTTTCTCGTGGAAAAATCAATATGTGACGCTTCCCTAATACCGCGTTCATTATTTAATATCAGTTTACTCTATGGGTTCTCATGTATTCAATAATTACTTCTGGAGCTTCATATGTATGTCGATTGGTCAAAATGATTTCCTCTTTCAGTTTTCTCCTTTAGTTTGGACATTAGGGATATATCCTGGGAGATTTCGTACAGTTTAGCGACCGTGTGTCGAAAGTAGAAACGTTCGCTTGTCACGAAAGTGCAATACTGACAAGCGGTTTCATAGCAGTTCGATGTTTGCAGACTCTCACGTAGTCGATAATATAAATTTCTATAGCTTCATATGTACGTCGATTGCTCACAAGGCTATCGTTTTTCGGCTGCTGCCATTCAGAGTACTCAGTGGCGGTCTTTCCCGCCGGTAAGCATCACTTTGCTTTTTTGTTTTAGTTGGGTTGCAGTCTGCAACGACTAACTAATTAAAACTTATTTAAGCATTTCCACAAATGACCAAAGGAGGCAAGGATGAGTTAAAAAAGAACACTGATGGAAGTCGATTTAAAAATCGGTATTTCACCGCTCTGAGAATTTCGTTCCGGGCTAGAACATATAATTCAAAAATCATCAGATTTTCACACATGCACAGTACCGTGACACAGCGCCTTTAACGGTTCTTTCTTTCACATTTTTGGAATATTCGCGAGCCTAAAAAAGACAAAATCTGACAAAATAAGCCGGTTTTGGTCTGTGATATCCCACACGTATTGATATAAATGATATCCCTACTGGAGGCAGCGTGATATCATTTCTACCATTTTGCTCATATCAGCTGGTATACCACCGATTATCATGTGCTAAATAAACATTGTTAAGCCATGGAGGCCTTCAGGATCTTCACTTCTCAGATTGACAGACTTTTACAACATTTCTTGGCTTTCTTTTATCATGCAGTGCTATCAGACCAGGCATACCCTGCAAGAGTCTACAGTTTGGGTAACTTCAAAGGAGCTACCTCTTTTATTTTGTGTGAATTTGTACCAAATAAGGCCGAATAGTTTGATATGTTTTGATAAAGCCACTTTAGTTTGCGGTACTCAAGCTCAAACCTGATGTCAAGGCTACAAGCCCAAGTGTCAATCAGTGACTTGTCTAACTAGATAGTCATGAGGCTCCCAACATTTTTACATTTTGTTTTGGATAGACATAAAAAGCATAACTAAGAATAGGCAACTATTAAATCCATGATTGTGCCTGAGGAATCCTATAATTGGTCCACTAATCAGTTGCATAGCCAAAGTGTAAACTAAGTACCATCAGCTAGTTTTTCAAGTTCCAAAAGTTGTACATTCTCGAGACACTTATTAGCACTGTCTACAATTAATTAACATGATTACTTGTAGTACTAGAAATAATCATAGATTAGTAAAGTGCGTTCGGTTTTTCGTGCACCAGGAAAGGTTGGGCTTCCTGTGGTAGAATAAGTAGTGACCAAAGCACAGTCATTAACAGACTGAGCCTAGTGTAAGTGTAAAATATCCAGATGAAGGGCAAGGTGCCTTCGACATATTTTTTTGTATAAGAAAGGATTGGGCTTCCTGTGGTAACGCAAATCTACACCCTACAGACATTGGATGAATGCTGCAGTAATGTGACTACATCGTCAATATTTACAGAGTGAGCCTACTGTGGGTATAAAATATTCTGAGCAAAAATGTTAGTCTTTAAATAATGTGAATAGTTTTGAATGTCTTGACTAAGAGTTATACAAGAGGATTGTGCATCAGTTTGGTTAAATTAAATACATGTAGGTCATCAAATGACTGGCAGAGATAAAGGAAACATAATTTATTGAGATTGTAACGGATTATGTATTTACATGTAGATGTATATACTAGTTATCAGTTCAATTGCTAAAAAAGGGAATACATGTACATGTGAGGAAGCTATGTAATTTGTATTTTGTTAATAAAATATAATGCTCAAGGGGAAAATGTGGATCTTGAGGAAGTTTAACCATGTAGCCTATATCAGGGCAACTGTTCTTCAACAATGATTTTGCTGTGTGGTGTACAGTGTAAAACAATAAATTGTGATTGGAGTTAGTGTAGAAGAAAATCAACCCAACATGGATGTGTATAAACTGCATTCCAGATTTTCAAGACCATTATAGGCTGGCTCCACAATGCTAACTGTCCTCAGGAGATAATTTAATTACTTCTAATCAATCATCAATTCATGTTCTCCAGCTTAGAACATACATGTGGCTATAATAATACAAGAGCCCATCTGGGCTTTCACTCGGGCCACATGAGATTGAAGACGAAATACACTTTCATTTGAAATCCTCTTAGTATAAAGTCGTGCTTTAATTCGCCAGTGAGAACGTCAAAAAAACAGACTGGTCTATTAATCGCTTTTATGGCATGACTATGATAACGCAGGATTCGAACAACAGAATACTGGCAATTCAAGTGTATAAATGCAATACAATGACATATTCAGACTTTGAATTTGATTGAAAATAGATAAAAAACTCGGGGAAATGTCCGGCTAAAACTGTATGAATAAATGTGAAATGAAACATAAATTTCATAGCAAGAAAAAAATGTGTAATTCCTATAAATGAGAAAGCTCTTCTATTAAGCCGCTTCTCATATACACAGACTGTTTCACAAAAAAACATTTGCGCTTATCGACACAAGAATTCAGTTGACCTTTCAAATAATTTATTCTGAGGTACGCATACTCTAAATCACAGATGTTAAATAAAGCGATAATTAGAAGAAAAAGTACATTAACAGACAAACTGAGAGGAAATTTATTCAAATCAAAACGAGTTTACTTACAGTACTTACGTAACTGAACTTTCGTTTTGGATCTTTTGGTAGTGTTAATTGTTGACAGCCCACAGGTAACCGAAGCCCGACCCGAAAACTAACATTTCCGAAAAAACCCGAGAGCCTGTAAGCAGGCTACCCACCTTCGTGCACATATGCACTGAATCGGAATGAAAGTCGAAGCCTACCTCGAACTTAACTTTCAGCTAACCTGTTTCCTTTCATTCCACAATGAATAATAATCTCATAAAGTAAGCCCGTAGCTTTCAATAAATTTGCCAGTGTCTGAATGAAACAGCTAGATCTTTTCCAATTTCTCTCACTAGTCACGGCAGAAGACAGTCTGAAGCTACAAAACTTGAATTTTGATCCTCTTCACAGTAACGTAATTTAACGTCTCAGATATTATATATATGCCCTATTTCAGCTAGCGCTGTGCATTTCAAATACTTTTTCCTCTCTCTTTGCTGGCAGTTCATGCTTCTTGTTCGTGTAGTTGCCGCATTTCAGTTGGCATACACTGAAAACATCTGCTTAACTAAGATTTGTAAAAATCTTAGCGGATCATGTAAATATTCCGCTTGGCTCAATTGAGGGTTTCTGCCGTCTAAGTTCATTTTTTGTTTCAGTTTTCCCCATATTAGCCGACATGTATAATGTCTCGAGCTCTCAATCCAGTAGAAAGACTCTGGTTATTCTGTCGTAAAACATGCCTTAGCTGTACAAGACCGCCCACGATGGAATAGATTTCCGACAATGACTCATTGAAAGTGATATCTCCTTGTCTCGCCTTGTCTGAGAGCTTTGAACTTTCTTATCTGAGCGCGCCTGACGAGATCTAACCTTTGATGATAATTCGATACCCGTTGATATCCAAACGTGTTTGGATATTGTATTTCGCTTACGTTTCTAAATGTACATTGGATCTGTCCAAACAGCGCTGATCGAATGTATTACGGCTCCTGGTTGTTCATGTATTTTTATGGTCAACAAGAGCGCCAGTTGAAATACCCTGAGCCTGTTGGAAGGCTTTCGCCCTCGCGGGTCGACCATTTTGATTTACTGTATTCACTTATGTAAATACATTAACCTGGCGATTGTTGCGTGATCAGCACAGTGCAATCTGATTGGTTTGAATTTGACCTTTAACGCATGCGCAGAAGCCGTCTGACATGAAATAAAAAATAATAAAAAAATAATAACGACTTGCATTTTAAGACTCGGCGCTGCCACAGGCAGCCCGAGTAATAATACACATGCATAAACTGTACTCCAGTTACTGGCTGCATGCCACCAGAGCATAATGTTCTTGAACCAATGAGAGTACAGTGTAAAATACTGTGATTGGAATTAGTGTAGAACACAATTAATCAACCCAATACAATGTGCCTGTCAGTTCCTAGGATTTAGGTTAATCTTCCAAGCCTGTTCAAGTGAAACCAAGGCTGGCTCCATGATACACAATAATAAATTATGTGTCCACTGCTGGGAGGTCATTTGATAATTTGTTGTTAATGCTGATGATTGCACTCCAGTGTAGAACATCAACCATATATAATTCATGCATATAAACTGCACCCCAGTTCCTGTAGACCATTCAGATTATTCCTCAAGTGAGATGATGCAAGGCTGGCTGCAGAATATTAATTACGTTTCCATGACTACTCATTTAATAATCTCTAATTGATTCCAGTGTATAACATAAACCATTACATACATGTGTATAAATTGATGTATAGTACACTATTCTCCAGTTCCTTGGTGCCACAAGAGCATTTTTCAGATGAGATCAAGGCAGACTGCTGAATTCCATGTCATTGCAAAACAATTTCTGATCAATGTTGGTAGCTACAAATGTAGATTACACAGTTGCACTGAAATGGGGGGAGAGAGGGATATTTTTTCCTACTCAATTTGACTGAGATTGTAGCTATAGCACTAAGTGCGCATGCATACAATATTGTCTGCTAGCAGCTCGATGATAAGCAAATACAACAATTTTACGCTAGAAAGCAGGGCAATTATTTCGTTATTTTGAGCTATTTTGCTACTTCAAATGCTCAGCTATGTTTCTAGTCATTCATTTCTCCTAAACTCGTAAATTAAATGCAATGTTTAGCTCAAATAATTAAGAAAGAAAACATCAACAATTGTATACATAATTCATAAATATTGCTCTTCGTCTACTGAGTTCTTGATACATGTATCTGTAGTTTTGGTATCTGTATAAAGAAATTTAAGAACAATTTAATACAGTGCGGAGTAATATATATATTGGGTCGGCCTGAATGCCGTAAGTCGCGGCAATTGGCCTGTGCCTGTGATCAACCTTCAAGCTTCACAACTCGAGAATTTTGTTTTGCGACCACGAATCATGGTCAGTACATCGCCGAGCTGCACAGCTCGGTGGGCCTTGGGCCATGGTTATGCATTTCAATGGCATAAAATCAAACAATTTACTTCACTTTGGAGTTTAATTGGTGTAAACATGACATTGGCCACGTAAATATCTGCGAAATAGCTTTGTTCTCCGGCCTAACTGCAGGCAATAAAACTTTGATGAAAACATTCATCGATCAAAGCGAGAATTGGAGTAAAATAAATACTCAGTTTAGTGGGAGAAGTTTCTATCCATGAGAAAAGATTTATATTCCGTCGACGTCTTGGATGACCTTTTCCGTATTAAATTTAAACAAATGTTTCCTATATGAATAAAGGGTAATTATTTAATTTAGGTTTTTGTGTGCCGCTTCTCTTGACGGTTTGGGGCCGGTCTGCTGGTTAATTTATCCCTGGCCTGCCTTTCAATTCTTCCCCTCTTCAGTCTTCGCCCTTTACGCCGCTTCGCAGGCTAATTTATCCCGGGAGTCTCCGAAGAAATTAGAATACCAGTCAGAGAAATCTATAACATTGTTATCCATTTTTATCCGCTGAATTTCAAGTTATGATTCCCACCATGACCCGGTCTTTTAGCAAGTCCATTTAATTTGCACTCATTGTCGACAGGTTGGTTTTACAAATGTTGCCAAGGGTAATACCTAATGTGTGCTAACGTACCTAAACGTTTAGAAAGCTTATTGGAGTCGCCATACGGCCTACCTTACGTTTTTTTCTCTCCTCCGATCCACAAGCCGCTGAGCATACAACCAGCGTGGCTCATGTTACAAAGGTTATTTAGTGATGCGCCGTATGCTACGCTGGAATGTCAGGTATTTCAGCCATCTCGTCTCGTCTGGTTCGTTCTCCTCCTTCGCGTGTACGGGAACACAGATGACACAAAAACAAAGACGACAAAAACTCTAAACAATGAACTACAGCAAAACAATACCCTGAAATACAAAGAACCCTAACCCAGAACACACGAAGAAGGAGTCCAAATCCCGGAACCCCGAGAGAAACTGACAAATATCAGTACGTATTTCAACGCCATATTTTTCCCGAGAATGTAATTTTGAGTGTCGTTCTAAATATAGATCACACCGTCAATTGAAGGGCCACATTCCATTGGTTATCGAGACTGCATACCGTATGTTATGTTTTCTAGTCTGGGCAAATTTTCAACAATTTTCAGGAGCAGTGAGGTAAAAGCTCTACGTGTGCCGTTTGACAGCATAAACCTCGCCTTGGTCTCGCCTTATTACAATACACATTCTTCACGCAGCTAGCATAATTTATGTAAACTTATTGTGTACGCAAACTCTAGCCTGACCTCAGCTCGATCCAATTGATGCTAGGGTCGGGTCCCACTCTCGGGGAATGGACCCTGGAACGAGCTGATCGAGGAAGCAGGCTACGCAAACTCCGAATAATATCGTTCCAAGTGAAGTTGGCCGCCGCGTGTAATGGTGTCTAGTAACCAAGGTATTGAATTGCCAGTTAAGTCGCTTGTTAATTGTTTTTAGGCATACGGCTGAATGCGATTTGTTTCTTGGCAGCCGGCTGAACCTCAAGATCAACTGACGGCTTAGCTGCACAATACCATGTGTAGTTAGGTTTGTTAAAATGGTTGGGTAAACCGTTCTATGGCATGGTATTCTGCAGTTTAATACTCCTTACCGTTCTCGGCGAGGCAAATTGGTTTTGAAGGCCTGATAATTCTTATGCCAATAACGTCAACAAAGCTGCCCTTGGCCACTGAAAGACTGTCACAAAACAAGCACTCTCTACGTTTTTTAACTCGTGGAGGCACGCATGTGCAGTAACGAGTTATTGGAGTAGGTTTTCATTTCAAAGCGGCGCAAGAGGATCGCGGGCTCACCGAAACCCCCACGGCTGGAAACCGAGCCTACGCAACATATGGATCGAGCGCGGCGTTGACTTTTCCGAATGACAGATATATATATAACAAGAGGCCCTGAGTGGCCTTAATTCGGGCCACCTAGGAATAGGTGAATACATGTAGTTAATGGAGTTCCAACATATTTTTGTGTCATACATGGTTTGTGCTAGGGTAGGCAGATAATAGAAGTCGTCAGCTTCAGTTGCCTGTTTGTTGCCCATTTCAAACCATGTGATAGTTCTCAAGAAGATTCAGTGCTTTGTTTTCCAATTATAGAAATTGGTACATTTTCTCTTGGGATACAGAAAAATAAAAATGCATTATTGAAGGCAGTCAGGTGGTCTGAAATTGTACAGCAAACAGGCAAGCTAACTATAGGTCTATTGATTCACTGTTTATGCTCATTTATATATAATGGAAATAACCTTCTGTAGGAATGCAATCACATGGTTGTACTAGATGGCAAACAAATGTTACTTCATATATTTAAAGTTGTACGAGATCAGTAGTGTTTTTAGCAAAACCTGTTTGTAAATGCTATTTTCCACTTCTAATCAATTGCCAATCTTTGTACACAGCGTTTTTAAAGATAGCTTGCCATCCAGCATCCATGGCAATGTCTTTCCCATGGCTGCAGGTCACAAGCTCAATTTATTCGTTCACAAAGTATTATACCAGCACATGACTGTTTCCTGCAAAAGGCCTATCACAACTGCTCCCAGTAATTATAATAAATCAACTTCACATAACACACTCTCTGAACTAACTAGCTCAAAAGTATTAATTGAGTTTTTTTGTATTTTAGAAAACAATTCTTTTTAGCAGGGTTTAACCAACCCATATACTTCTCAACATTCTTAGAAATCAATGCTTTTCAGTAGGATTAATGGACTGATAATATTATTTCTAACTTCACTGTCCAAGCACAGGTGCTATTATATTGTGGAATGCATGTAACTTTTCCTTTAGCTAATAATAGCTATAGATACCCCTTGTGAATATTTAGGGATGGTCATTCTAAATAAATAAAGTCATCTATCTAGATCTGCATGCAGTTTCATTTTCGAGTAGAGTGGTGAATTTTCCAATATCAGGGCTGGTGTTCATTTTCTACATCTTGCAGGAGGCTGAAATTTAAAACGAATCGTACGTAATTTCCACACGTTTTCTTCGATCACTCGGCTTTCCCGAATTCTTACTATGTCATGAAGTGACTGAGTGAAAATACCGACGCTGGCCATGGCCTACAACAGGAATTAGGCTATATTTACTGCTGTAATTGATGCCATTACTTTTAACAGAAACGAATATTAAACAAGAAGATACTCATATCAATATTTAAAAGTACTCCTGACGCTTACCGAGAAGAGGTACTAAGCTGGCTTCATATCAAAGAACTGATGAGGGATCATGTCAAGTTTACAACACCATTTGACAATGGAGTCGTAACTACATAAGCTTAGATTGTAAACATGATCCGAACTGAAAATTTAGGCCATTTACTATATTTTAAGCCATTATTTTTAAAAGGCACAAATAAACACGACACTACTACAAGCTGGTAAAGTTTATATCATTTGTTTACTTACATATGTCGATTATTACGGTGGCCCATAAGTGCACTTCGAATTCAAAACCTCACTCCGAATTCCAAAACCTCACTCCGAATTCAAAAATCTCACTCCGAATTCAAAACCTCACTCCGAATTCCAAAATCTCACTCCGAATTCCAAAACCTCACTCCGAATTCAAAAATCTCACTCCGAATTCAAAACCTCACTCCGAATTCCAAAATCTCACTCCGAATTCCAAAACCTCACTCCGAATTCTAAAATCTCACTCCGAATTCAAAACCTCACTCCGAATTCCAAAACCTCACTCCGAATTCAAAAATGTCACTCCGAATTCCAAAACCTCACTCCGAATTCAAAAATCTCACTCCGAATTAAAAAATCTCACTCCGAATTCTAAAATCTCACTCCGAATTCAAAACCTCACTCACAGGCAGCCCAAGCTCAAGCTCAAGTTACGAAAATATAAGGGTTTGTATGGGAGCGTAGCGAGCTCAAGTTACGAAAATATAAGGGTTTGTATGGAGTTCACCGGTTGACCGAGTCAAATCCGAGTCACTCATTTTTCTTTGTTTTTCCCTCCTTTCGGCTACACTTCAGTTTGGTATTCTTCTCATGCATGGTCGTTTTCGTTTGCAAAGCCTTTCAAAGAGAATTCCAACAGCTGCTGCGTTCGGTGAAGAAAAGGTCTGAAATCTCGCCAAGCACGCGCAAAGTTCTAGAAATACACTACACATAATGTAGGTTGATTTCATATTTCTTTAGGCACAAAATGAACATTTTAGTAGATCGAGAAAACTCCCTGCCAGTGCCCAAGGACAGGCCGAGATTTGAACACTCGATCGAGCCGATGAACTGATTCGCACATAAAGGGAACCGTGGCCGTGCGAATCAGTTCATCGGCTCGAGTGTTTCGTATTCTCGCGCGAAACAGCGAGCGCGTGGTTAGACATCGCTCGTGCGGGATTTAGACAAATCTTTCCTAATGCTTTATAGCTTTCAGCCTCGATCCCCCGTTTCTGCCTCCGTTTACCAGTTGAGGCTCGTTCCAGCTCGTCCGTAAGAACACGAAACTCGATTATTACCGATAACAGACGAGGTACATAAACTTAACCGGAAATTTTAAGAAAAACTAACCGTCTCCGAGAGTAGATTAGTGTAGTTAGTGCCAGCAAGAGTTCACAAGTAAACAACTGCCTACTGTGCATGTGACTCGGTCATTTGATTCGGACTCGGATCTGACTCGGACTCGGACTTGACTCGGTCAACGGATTTACTCGGTTTGTATGGGAGCGTAGCGAACTCCGTTTACTAGCCAGAAATACAAAAAAAACGGCTGAAATCAGCTTAAAACTACCCAACAAGGAGAGAAACACGACAGAAGCAAGGTAAGTCATTTTATTCAAATTTCTGGCTAGTAAACGGAGTTCGCTACGCTCGCATACAAACCCTTATATTTTCGTAACTTGAGCTTGAGCTTGGGCTGCCTGTGATTGAGGTTTTGGAATTCGGAGTGAGGTTTTGGAATTCGGAGTGAGATTTTGGAATTCGGAGTGAGGTTTTGGAATTCGGAGTGAGGTTTTGGAATTCAGAGTGAGATTTTGGAATTCGGAGTGAGGTTTTGCAATTCGGAGTGAGATTTTGGAATTCGGAGTGAGGTTTTGCAATTCGGAGTGAGATTTGTGAATTCGGAGTGAGGTTTTGAATTCGGAGTGAGGTTTTGAATTCGGAGTGAGGTTTTGAATTCGAAGTGCACTTATGGGCCACCGTATATTATTACTGGTCCACGTGCGTTCAGGAGCGCCAGTTATCTTGTCGTAAAATGTGCGAAATTTCCCTCGAAAGTCCGTAAAACTTTTGTCAGCCATAGAAAAACTCAACATCTTAGCATTTCAGTCGAAGAAACTTTTGGTTTTAGCCAAATAACAGCTACAAATGGCACAAAACACTTTCGTCTTTGCTCGCATTCAAACTCTCTGTATTTCCGAAGTCTATCTGTATCCACGTGCACAGTGTTTCTGTCCACGAGCAGTGTTTTCTGATTGGTTGACGGCGACTAATACCTCGACACACACACACAAAAAAAAAACATAACAAATAAAAAGACGCGATTTCTGACTCGAGCCGGCCAAAGGCCTGGCCCGAGTAATCAGTCAGCGAATAAAATTCCAGAGTAAAACCAATCGTGGGTTTGGTTCGTCACGCAATCAATCCACGATTGCGTTTACTTTTCCTCCTGATTGGTTGCTTTCTCATGCCAGTGAAACCAATCGGTATTCATTTTCGTTTGCGATTGGTTCGTTGCGATTGCTTTGGTTTTACTACAGTCAATTGAAACCTGCTCTATTAATAATATACTCGCTTAATATTACTCGTGGGTCCCTATCAATCACTTAGTGGGTATGATGATATTAGATGACGTCATCCGTCACGTGATTTTAAGTACATTGCCATATATCCCTCATTTCTAATGACAGACAGTTCAACTCCTGGACAGGCATGGTAGCTGGTGGGTCCCCACAAATCGCTTACTGGCGATGAGGTAACGATGACGTCATCGGACACGTGAGTTTAAGTACATGCCTACATCTCCCTCATTTCTAATGCCAGAAACTTGGACAGGCATGGTTTTGGGTCCTCACAAATCACTTAGTGGCGATGACGTAAGGATGACGTCAACAAACACGTGATTTTAAGCCAGACAGTTCAAACTTGGACAGGCATGGTTTTGGGTCCCCACAAATCACTTTGTGGCGATAACGTGACGATGACATCATCGGATACGTGACTTTTAGTATATGCCAAAAATAGCTTACTGACCATCCGCGAGTTGCCCTTAGGGGCCCTATGTTTCTCTCCTGTGAACAATGGAACCCTAACCCTAAACTCTCGTCGTTTGCCTGGGAACTAACTTGTTTTCGAAGTGGTAGGCGGTAGATGTTATAGTTCCGGTTCAGGGTTGTGTTAGAGATTCGGTCTGAAGCATTCCTGTCGTTACGTGACATTACTACAGTCGAACGTTGCTATGTTTATAGTACTAATCGACGACTGGCAAATGGTTCCCCCGGGGGAAGGTTTGAGGGACTCCTATAATGGTACGTGTATGTATCGCTGCCTGATTTGCCTTTCTCATACCTGCCAACCCCCGGAGTTCTAAAGGGGGGGATCTGCATGACAGTAAACATTTAAATTTTAAGGCATTTCACAGCTAACATTTAAATTTTATGCCATTTCACAGCTAACAGTTAAATTTTGCCCTAACAGTAAAAAATATTTATACCCTTAAAATCAAGCACGTGACATGCACGATAGACATGATAGATCCCAACTATCACATGATTCCGGCTCTTGTTTGTAGAGACACTAGTCAGAAAAGCAGTTAGGGCACTTCGGCTACCATTATATTAAATAACATTTGATAATAATAATAATAAATTTTAACATTTATAGTGCGCAAGTGCCATACATAAATGCTCACATGCGCATAACAAGAATAATAGACTAATTACTAAATGATAAACTTATTGGTAACGATCGACTATTCCTAGCTATAAGTTATCTATCATACAGGATGGATCAACATAAACACTAGTAAAAAGCTTTCTTAAATAAAAACGTCTTAAGTAATTTCTTAAAAGCTGAAACTGATTTAGCATTACGTATTTCATTTCGTAGGTCATTCTATAGAGAAGGCGCTGCTAATGCGAAAGATAGGTCACCTAGGGTTACCAAAGTCTTAAGTCTTGGTCGATGCAGGAGAAGTTCTGAGTTATAATTATAGCGAGATGCAGGCTTGATAGTAATTAGCTCTGTAATATAGGATGGTGCTAAACCATTATTTTAAAATCTATTCTAAACTTAAGTGGAAGCCAGTGCAACTTATAAAGAATAGGAGCCTAATATGTTAAAAATGAGAAATGTTGCATATAAGCCGAGCTGCAGCATTCTGAACACATAGGAGCCTACTAAGCTGAGTGGCCGGCAGACCATATAAAAGGGCATTACAGTAATCTAGACGACTAGTTATGAAAGCATTAATATTAGAGCAGTATCTTTATTCAGGAATTTCCTAATTCGTCGTATGTCAAACAGGCGAAAGAATGATGCATTGCAACATTTAGTTACATGGGTGTCAAGTTTCATTTGAGTGTCAAACAAGCAGCCTAGGTTCTTAACATGGCTCACAGGGGTGAAATGAGTGTTACCAACATGTAGTGTGTCTAAGTCGATTTTTGCAAGTTGCTGTCTAGTTCCAATAAAAATGAATTATGTTTTGTCGTCGTTAAGTTTGAGCTTATCAGTAAGCATCCAGCTCTTGATGTCATCTATACAGTTCTGCATATATAGCTGTGATCGCTGTAGATTGCTCGGTACTTGCATCAGGTTTAAAAGAGATATATAGTTGCGTATCATCAGCATAGCCATGTACATCTGGAAGATGAATTTCCAGTACACTGAATAGTTTACTTGCATATATAACAAAAAGCAGAGGACCAAGGCACGAACCTGAGGCACACCATATTGTAGATCGAGACGTTTAGATGAAGCTCCCATAATTGATACGAACTGAGAACGATTGGAGAGGTAAGACTTAAACCACGCTAACACTGTGTTAGCGTGTAATCGCTCAAGTAAACTGATATCGTGATCGACGGTGTCAAACGCGGCGCTCAGATCTAGTAGCACGAGCAAGGTGACATTTTGCTTGTTCATATTCATGAGAATATCATGCTTCTTACGGAGAAGAGCTGTCTCCGTGCTATATAATTCACGGTAGGATGACTGGGCTTTGGGCTTTAGGACTGTCATATGATTGTGCGTTTGGTTAGTAACCGCACGCTCAGTATGCTTTGAGGTGAATGACAGATTACTGATTAGACGAAGATTCTTAAAGACGACGTCCATCCCTGGCTTCTTTAATCTGGGACGAACGTCTGCTTGCTTCCAGTTATCAGGGAACAGGCCAGATTCCAGAGATAGATTAATCATCCTGGTGAGTACAGGGAGGAGGACGTCCAGGTATTCTAGTACAATTGGAGTAGGCATTGGATCCAAAGAGATCGACTTTTTACTTGACATGGCAATCAACTTTCATCACTTAACGTTTCGAATGAGTAAAAGTGGTTGCAAAATAAAAATAGGTGCTACGTCCACAGAATGATTGTGACTTGCAGAAGAGTCAAGTTCCGAACAGATACAGTCAATCTTCTGTTCAAAGAAGTGACCAATGTCTTTAGCAAGTACAGAGGTATCTTGATAGTCAGGAAATTTCAGATCCGTCTTCTGATTAAAAAGTGTCTTGGCAGCCTTAAATAATTTCCGTTGATCACTGTTTTCCAAGATGACTCTAGTGTAAAAATTACTTCGCGCACGATTCATTACAAACGTTGCTCGATTTTTCCTAGCTTTGTACAGTGTAAAATCACAAGGTAAATTCGCCGTCTCCACTTTTTCTCCGCCTTTCTTCGTTCTCGCTTTGCAGATTTTACATCATCATTGAACCAAGGAACAGTAGGTCTGTTTATGACAGATTTAACAACCAATGGCGCGTGGCGATCAAGGGCGGATGACAAAGTATCGTTATAACAATTCACAACTTCATTTAGTTCCAGCAAAGTTGTGTTCTGACAGAGATAGGATTCAGATAATTCCTTCCTCAAGGTTTCCAGGTCAATAGATTTAGTTTTCCTTTAGGAGACTTGTAATTTACTCATGGAGACCTTGTCCACCTGCAGCTGACACAGAACGGGCCTGTGATTCGAAAACATGTGGCCGGCTCTTGGAGAGGAGTTAATAATATGGTCAGTCTGACGGGTTACTATAAGATCCAGAGTATGGCCACAGACATGGGTAAGAACTTTGACATGTTGTTCGAGTCCAGTGCTTTCAAGAAGCACTGACAGTTTAATAGCATCGGCATTATCATCAGCGTCGATATGAATGTTAAAGTCACCGGTGATCAGGAGAGGATCTGCACCAAGAATAACTGATTCCAGAAACTCGGCAAACTCAGCAAAAATGTACTTGTCGTAATAGGGTGAGCATCAGAATATGGAGGTCTATAAATTATTGCGTTCGACGAAGGAGAACGCAACCTAATCTGGTGACGGGTTCCCTGTGCCTGTGTGTGACGTGATGTGTTTGCCGGTAGCCAAAAAAAGTTCAGTTTTTTCGTAGGCCTATTACAAAATGCCTCGATATCATGAACGGCCGGGGGACTGGTTAACTATATACACGATGCTCGGAGAAACGTCGAGTATAAGTGTTTTATTATTTTCCCTATCCAATGCAATAATGTTTAAAAAGTTAGCAAGCACGATATATCAAAGCCTGTAGCATTCGACAAAGTCTGATGTCCAAACTATATCAAGTCAAACATGGTCTGTTTTGTCGGCGCGGTCGTTGAACGGAGAACTGAATCGAATCAACTTGGCCATAATTTGTGCTGTCCAGTAACAACCGAGTGAATTCTGTTGGCTTGCTCGCCGTATTGGATTCTGCTTTTCGCTGTACATACAGATACCAAAACTACAAACAGTAAGATGACCTGGCTGAAGAGAAATCTAGGTCTGAGTTTTCTAGATAGTCGTAATCGCCGTATCTTGTGTGAGTTGCGACACTGACTGCATGCATGTGTACATCTTGGTTTATATACAAATATTCAACACTAACATATTCAGGCAGAGAGTTGATCTATAACGACATTTTGATATGCCAAGGAACTGAATTTCTGACGGACCTGAAACAAGGCTGATCAAAGCCAGGACCCGGCTACCAACATTGACCATAAATTATTCTGCAACTAAACAATGGCAGCCAACCTTGTTTTCACTTGAAAAATACTGTGAATGATCTAAGGAACTGCATGGGGTGTACTTTATACACATGCATATATATTTTATGTTCTACACTGGAATGTACTTAGAATTATTAATGCTAGGAACTGGAATGCAGAACGGATCCCATTCAAAGAAAACATGTTTCTTTTTACCACTACTGTTTGCTCCTGTATCAAAAAGGGATGTACATGTAGCACAATATGAGATCTTTCTTGTGTATTGTAAGATTTCCAAAGAGTTCCAAACGTTTTCGGGACTGTATTTATTCCACGATTCAACGGGGATTAACAAAGAGTTCAATCACAAGGAGTTCAATCCGTTTACTCGCCATGAGCACGAGGTCTTTTCTCTCTAAACCTAAGTTCCCGTGAGCCCTAGCGGCCCACAGAGTTCCCAATAACAATAACTAATCAATAAAATGTATCACACTCCCCCCTTGACAAACAGTCTAGACTGATTGGTCAATGACAAGTTCCTTTATACGGTTCCTTGCATGCAAGGATGCAGCTCTCTGCGGTCTCTTCTGAGTTACAGGTTCTGGTTCCTGCTGCGGCGGAGAGGCGTTTTCATCTCCCTCCTTCACATTCACTTCCAGTGGGTAGAGCTTCTGTACAGGCCGTCTTAGGCTTGTGATCGTTCCTCTATTCGTCAAGGTCCTAACAGTAACCCCTCTGACTTCTCCATCTCTGCTCTTGAGAAAGTCTGTCACCACGCCTGTCTTCCAGTTACTACGTGGCTGACATTCATCATGTATGAGGACAACTTCACCAAGGTTTATGGTTCGATCACTCTTCTTTCCAATTTGCTGGAACTCTCTCAAGCTCAAGATATATTCCTTCCTCCATCTGCTCCAGAAATGGTCAAGTAGCGAATTCAAGTAGGAAGCTCTTTTCTGCATCGATGATTTACTCTCATCTTCATCTTGAGACTTCATACGAGCTGGTAATGTTGACAGGCGTCTGCCAACAATGAGGTGCGAAGGTGCGAGGGGCTGCTCACTGATGTCTGTCTCGATGTACGTTAATGGTCGTGAGTTTAAAATGCCTTCCACCTCCACTACAGCTGTCAGTAGTTCTTCATAGGTTAACCTTGCCTTGCCGAGTACCTTCCTCAGACTTCTCTTGACTAACTGAACCATACGTTCATAGAACCCACCCCACCAAGGTGCCCTTTCAAGGATTCAGTGCCATTTGATTCCCCTTCCTGTTGTATACTGCTGTACTGTTTCATCCTTAAACAACCTTGTGAGCTCATTCTTGGCGCACTTAAAGGTTTTCGCGTTGTCAGATGTGATGGAACTTGGTATCCCTCTTCTTCCAATAAATCGACGCAAACACCTGTTGAACGCCTCAGCAGTCAGGTCTGGGGCTAGCTCCAAATGTAGAGCCCTAGATGCAGCACATGTGAAGAGACATATGTATGTCTTCTGCATATCCTTATTAGGGTTTGGTGACCTTAGATATAGAGGTCCAGCATAGTCTACTCCCACGTTTGTAAAGGCAAATGTTTCTGCAAGTCTGACTGCTGGAAGGTCCGATCTTGGCGGTGGCTTGTAAGGTGGCCCTCTCAGCTTCTTGCACAAAACACAATTAAACAATATCTTCCTCACTAACTGTCGCCCTCTTGGAACCCAGAATTGCCCTCGGAGTTCAGTTAGAGTTTCCTTGATTCCTCCATGAAAAACATCCTTGTGACAATGCTCAACTATCAGTCTTGTGACATGATGCTCTCGTGGCAGTATGATCGGGAACCGTGCTTCTGCTGGTAAAGGGGCTTGAGACAATCGTCCTCTACATCTTAGAACATTGCATTCATCTTCAAATAGCCCAAGTTGCCCCTGCAAGTCCTTGAAGTTCCTTTGCTCTTTGAGCACCTTCTGCAGCTCAATCATCCACAGCCTCTTGGCCTCCGTCATTTCTTCTAGGGTTACAGCATCCCGGTAAGTCTTGCAGTTCTTCTTCCCTTTCTTGAGATTGTTAACAAACCTTATCACTAATGCAGTTACTCTGATTAACTTGTGGTAGTCACTGTAGTCTGCAGGTTGGATGACCTCTACTAGTCTCAAGGCCGACCTTGCCTTCTCTGTCATTGCTACAAGTGATGTCGTAGACATGCTGTTGCCATGCTCTGGCTCTGTGTGACTTTCTGTTACTCTCTCATCCACATTCTCCAGTTTCAGAAGTCTTCTAGGTTCCACTTTCATTTCATCCAATGAATCAGTGGGAGCAACATCTAGAGTTCGCTGTGGAGGCCAACTCTCCCTTGACAATTGTAACCAATTAGGACCATGCCACCACTTGGGGTTGTTGCTCAATTCTGAGGCCTTGGCACCCCTCGAAGGAATGTCGGCTGGGTTTTCTGGTCCCGGGCAGAAGTGCCATGAAGATACGGGTACATTCCGTCTTGTTTCGTCAACCCTATTCTGAACGAATTGCTTCCATATTCTGGTCTCTCCAAGTATCCAATATAGAGTCACCAGTGAGTCTGTCCAGCAGTACAGTTCACCGATTGGGAGATCTCTCTCTAGAGCTCCCTTCACACAGCTCATCAATCTTGAGAGTATGAGCGCTGCAAGAAGCTCAAGTCTTGGGATACTGTGCTTCGCAATAGGAGCCACTCTTGTCTTGGAAGCAACAAGCCTCGTTACACATCCTGATTCGGTAGTGATTCTCAAATAGACGACAGCAGCATAAGCAGAGTTAGACGCATCACTAAAGCCATGGAGCTCAGCACTCAGCACGTTACCATGTGTGGAAGCCAAATAACATCTAGGAATAACAACTTGTTGAGTGTTCCTTATTTCTGCTAGCCAATTCCTCCATTTCATGTCAGTTGCCTTATCAAGTGGCTCATCCCACTCACATTTACTCTTGCACAGCTCTTGAAATAGAATCTTCATTGGAATCACAATTGGTGAGATCATTCCTAGAGGATCATAGATACTTGCTGTGATCTTGATCAAGGTGCGCTTTGTTGGTGTTAGCTTCGAAGCTAGGTCAGTGAAGCTCTCAAATCTCATAATCAGGTTGTCTTCTTTGTAACTCCAGATAACCCCTAAAACCTTATACTCATCCTTGTGCTTTGTCACTTCATGAGATCCTGACACAGACTTAGCATAGCTTTCGTCTTCTTCTGATACAGCCTTACTTGTTACTGACCTTACTTCCTCCTTGTCTTCAATCATCTTCATCAGCTCAGCAGAATTTGACACCCATTTCCGTAAGTTAAACCCTCCAACTTGCATACATGATTTCGCTTTGCAGTAGAACTGAAATGCTTCTAGAGTGTCATTCGCTCCAGACATCAAGTCATCAACATACAAAGCACGAAGCATCTTATCAACGAACTCTGGGTCAGATTCCATGTACCTCGACAGATGATGTCTTATAGTCCCATTCAAGAGAAAGGGGCTCGAGTTAACACCAAAGACCATTCGAGTGAACCTGCGAACAATCAGGTTAGGATCCTCATTGCTTATATCATCTATCCACAGGAAACGCAAGGCATCCCGGTCCTCTTCATTAACACCCACCATTAACAATGCTTTCTCTATATCTCCCAGCAATGCTACTCGATGCATTCGGAATCTCATAAGAATCTCCATAAGGTTTGGAAGGAGAGGTGGTCCTGGATGCAAGCATCTATTCAGAGAGACACCCTTGGTTTCTGCAGATGCATCATAGACTATTCTTAGGTTAGTTGTCTTTTTATCCTGTATCCTGTCTGATCACTGCATGATGAGGAAGATAGTGAACATTTCCTTGTAAAGACTTGGGTTTCTCTGGGATTTCTTCAATGATGCCCCGTTTTTCTTGCTCTCTGATCACATCATCATACTGTTTGAAAATCTTGGGTTGTCGTCGCAACCGCCTTAGCAAGAGATCAAGCCTGTTGAGGCTTAAATTGTAGTTATCTGGTGACATGATGTCTCCCTCCACAATCTCTACACCTGTACCTTGACTGACAATTCTTTGCTATATGTTGTCTACTAAGACATATATAGCACCGACCCCTTTTCCTTAATACTTCCCTTCTGTCTGAAGTACTTAACACTATGGGACAGCTTGCTGAAGGGTGTTGCTGTCTACAGTAGGTGAACGTTAAACTTGCTTGGGTTGTGGCAGAGGATGCTGAGACCAGGGCTGCCGCTGTTGAAGGTCCTCGATCCCTAATCGTGCTGGTTTCAGTTGTACTAGACTTTGACATGAAGTTGCACCTTTCTCTTGCTACAACCTCTTCCTTAAACACTTCAAGCAGCTTGTCTAGGTTCCAGACCCCTCCCTTAAACTGTCTTGATATAATCAGTCTAAGTTCCTCTGGTAACTTATTCATCATGACAGGAACTAACAAACCTCCATAGGAATCAGATGGTATTCCAAGGGCTTCCAATCCCCTAACGTCTGCCTCAACCTTGTCATAAATAATGCGTATTCTCTTTATGTCAGTGACAGACGAAACAGCTGGCAGTTGTAAGAGGGAATCCATATGAGAATTGACAATCAGTTGCTTATTACCGAATCTATCTTTCAAAATGTCTACGCCCATGATCGACGCCAAGGCCGACCCTTCCAATAAGCTTCTCAGGTAATTGAATTTATCAATGTCTGGTACCGATGTGTTTGTGTGAACGGCTGAATTAAATGAATCCCAGAATGACTGCCAACTCTTTGGGTCACCCGAGTACTTCTTAATGAATAACTTCGGTAATTTTGCTCTAAAAACTGGGTTTGACCCACCTGAATTACTTCCGTGTTCTTCATGCCCTTTATCCACAGTATCCTTTGGCTTCAGGAATAATTCCATACTTCGAATGGCGTCCATCATATGGCGGGAAAACTCACTCGCCTCCTCGATTTCTTTCTCTAAATCTGCCGACTCATCGTCGCAAACCAAGCCGATAATAGCATCATCCAGCTCCTTAATGACCATAATCTTTTGCTGCAGAATTCCTTTATTGGATTCTAGTATTTCCCTTGACGAGGGTTCGGCAGTATTCTTCAGGATTTCTCCCGTTGTGTCGAGAATTTTCTCCACATACAGTATGTTGCCCTAATTCCGGCCGGTCCCAATTCCAGCCACTTTGTCTTTGAAACTCGATTATTCTCCGTAAACTATAAATAAATAACAAACGACACAATCCGATAAATTATTGATTAGTGTGCTTTCGTAAACTATTGTTGTGGGCTTCCTGTCGTCTTTTTAGGCGGGGAAATCCAAGCTTTTGTAAAGGTAAGTCTAGTCTCGATTTCTCCAAGACTTGGATTAGTGCGTCTTTTGACTGTACTTTGAATTAGGTAATAAAGCAACAGAAGCGTTTTCTCGCAAAGTAGGGTATGTGAAATGTTAATTTTTGGCATAGATGAAACTCTAAAGATTACCTCAGTCATGAGAGGAAAATTAGTCTGAACGGTTTCAAATTACGGAGTGCAACTTCAACTAAATGTCCGCCTGTATTTTCGTTTGGTGTGCCTAATTCCGGCATGGCGGTATGGTTTCTAATTTGGGAGCCCATACTAAACTGTAAACAAACGTTTTTATCGTGTTTGTTGCCGTACTCTTGTTACACTGAGGGTCATAGAAACAGGTGGGCGTATCTGAAATGCATGAAAGCCCTCTCCATCGCATTCAAAGTGACAATGCGAACCATTTTGCAATATCCAAAGATGAGCGATTGAGCGAACAAGTCAGCAGTTGTCATCGTGGGCGCAGTTGTCATTGTGGGCGCAGTTGTTGTAATACAGGGATCCTGATTCATATTTTTTCATCTCAAATACCTTGACAAGTAGCCACAGGAGTTTCTAGTTGAAATAAGCCGAGAAAATATCGCCAAAACGTCAAGTACACATCTTTATTCTTATCGGCCGGAATTAGGGCAACCCTACCGGAATTAGGGCAACCAATTTGAACAATATTATTAGAAATAACTTGGTTAAATCGTGAGGAAAAACTAATCAAACTTTACAATTGGGTTAATGAAGGATTAAGCTAATCTCGTAGGAAATTTCCTGATGGATGCTTTTATTCAAGGTAAGTTATAATGATAAATGCCAAAACTGGCCGGAATTATGGCAACACACTGTACTTTCTGTTCGCCAAACGCATTCGCTCCTTCTTCGAGAGTTCTGACATATTTTCCGCTCGTTAATCCGTATCCGGCTCGAAGGACCAATGTAAGATTTCCAAAGAGTTCCAAACGTTTTCGGGACTGTATTTATTCCACGATTCCACGAGAATTAACAAAGAGTTCAATCACAAGGAGTTCAATCCGTTTACTCGCCATGAGCACGAGGTCTTTTCTCTCTAAACCTAAGTTCCCGTGAGCCCTAGCGCCCCACAGGGTTCCCAATAACAATAACTAATCAATAAAATGTATCACATGTATCTTGTTTAGGAAGATTTGTGAAATTAGCATAACTCAGCCACCATCTATTGGCAAACACAGTTTGATTGGCAACCCAGGTGCCAGTGATCGATCGATAGTCGACCCTGTGTGTGCTGCAGACAAAAATCACATAGAAAAATGTTTTCCATATTTTCTCAATCACTAAGTTAATATAATGGTGGCTTAGTTAGCTAATAGGGTTGATTTGTGTTCTACACTAACTCCAGTTATTTCTGTACACTGTATACCACACAGAAAAATGTGCTATGAATGCTCAAATGAATGACATAACCATATAAAACACACATGTATACATATAGCCACATAAGCATTGCATCCAATGATTTCATGTTACCGTGACAAAGATAATTACAGTTTTATATCCAGATGCATTCCCTTGTATATTAACTTATAAGTCAAGACATCAAAATTTTCACATTAGTTAAAAACAAGCATTTTTGATCAGGATTACTTACACCGTCAACATCATTGCAGCAACTTTCAGCCTTTTGTGTTACCAGTCCTCAGTTTCTCTTACAAAAATATGTCGAACGCACTTTGATAATCTACGATTACTACTAGTAATTAAGTGTAAGTGGTGAGATCCAGATTTAATGTTCCATTCAGAGTATTCAAAAGAGCGCAACTCGGTAGCAGCTAGCTTGATAACAGATATATTGCTCCTAAACAAAACTCCTGTGCCGCCACCTAAACGACCAGAACGAGGGTGATCAAGAAGTTCACTATAAATTATAAAACGCGTGCCTTGAGTTTCGTTGACTGATTTGGGGTATTTATTCTTAAGTGGTCAGAATCAAGAATGAACCGCTTTAACCCACTGGCATGTTTACAAGGTCTGAGAATCTCGTACCAGACCTCCCCAACGTGCGCGCCATGAGCCGACAGTCTGATTACCCAGGAGGCACCGCGAGAATGAAAACTTTGCCTTTCAGACCTTCCCAAGAGGAAATGTGCCAATTTCTATAATTATTGGAAAGCAAGGCACTGAAACCTCTGGAAAACTTCACGTGGTCTGAAATGGGGCAACAAACAGGCAAGCTGAAAGGGTCTATTAATCTCTGAAATGTTTTACAACACTTAACTGCTATTTTTTACATAACAGCTAACACTTAAATTCTGAGCTTTATAACACTTAACACTAAAAAAAACGAGGCAATGACAGTTAACAGTAAACCCCATCTACCCCCTCAGATGAGGTCCAAAATCTGGAGTCTCCCGCATAAACCGGGAGAGTTTGCAGGTATGCTTTCTTCAATATTCCCTTTTCGATAACTTTGAAGATGATATTGAATTTTTGCTAGCCCTTCAGGAATTTAAATCTGACTCCTGCTACAACTCTGAAGCATTTAAAGACATTCTATATAACCCTTTTGCCTTAAATACATCATTAACCAACACAAATGACCTTGATCCTGACCAACAGTTATTTTATTACTCGGGCCAGCGTAGGCTGGGCCCGAGTCAAGTTTCGCAAGTGTTTTTGTTTTTTGTGTCGCTGTTTGGCGCTGGTAACCAATCAGATTACACTGGAGCCCATTGTTTGATTCCCAACACGTGACAGGATTTACCAATCAGATTCGACACCCGCCGGATTTGGTTGTTTACTGAGGCAACTGAGTCAGCAACGGAGCGAAGATTCGGGGCCATTCTTAACCATTATTTTGCTGAAACCAAAGGTTTCTTCGAATGAAATACCAAGATGTTCAGTTATTCTAGGGCTAACAGGGCTTTCGATGGAAAATTCTCACATTTACGAAAGGGATGTGGTGATCCAATCGCACAGTCAGCTAGTCTGGCTGGACTTGCCGGCCGGAGGAGGAGTGATGGTTTTGCAAGGGCACCCAACGAAGTTTTCGGTTAAAAAGCTGTTCGGGAGAGTAAGTTAGCCTAAAACTTTCGGATTTGAAAAAATTGTCCCTTAAAAATTGTTTTCTGAAATACTGGCTAGAAAATTTGTTTTCAATCCCTAGAAAATTATAGAAGAAAAGGGAGACTAAAAGGTTTCCCCTAAAATATTCGTACGTCCCAATTCGTCTGATCAATAGAGTCAGAACAGGAAAAAAGAATCCCTAAAAAATGCAATATACAAACAGGTTTTGCTAATAACGCTGCCGACTCGTATAAGTGCCTTTAAATATTTGTTTGCCAACTAGTACAACCACGTGATTGCAACATGAAGTTACTTGGGCTAGAAAATTCTTGTTATGTTCTAGACTACTAACAAATTCGTAGGCCGGGAATATTTTGCCATAGTATTTTCGGTTGACGCGATTTCCACCTAGAAAATCCGAACAGCTAATAGCTTTCTAGAATACGTCAAAAGACATAGTAGGCGCCTTAAAATGGCTAGATAAGCTGCAGACAACTGGTTTCAAACGAATTTCAAAAAGTACTCGTTGGGTGCCCTTGGTTTTGGTCCAATAATCCACGGAAACTGAAAGAAAATGCCTGTACTGCTGCATCTAAGTGCCATAGGATTGCAGTGTTGAGTTGTTGATATTGTTGAAATGCTCTACCGTCACACACTGTGAGGAGGTCAAATGAGGGATTTTGATTGTTTGCAATGTTGGCTGTTTACCGCCAAGTCTCAACTCAAGAGTCGCAAAAGCTGGAAATGAACAGTGATTGACCCTTTTATTTGAAGAGTGGAGAGGAACGGGTAGTGAAATCTCACTCCTCCCTATTTTTTTTTCGACATTTCTCCCTCCTCCCTAGTGAGTTTTAAAATTTCTCTCTAGAGCATGTATGTAGATCCCATTTTCTCCCTCCTCTCTGTATGCTAAATTATTCCTCCTCCCTAGTTTTTCTGGACATTTCATTTCCAATTCTCCCTCCTCCCTGTTCTGTTCCTCCGCCCTCTTTGAACGCGAACGGAAATCAGAACTGGTGAGGTTGAAATTATGTGTTTTTATACGTACACAAATCTTATTTGTTCTCTACCTTTTAAATTTTATTAAGTGTAATGGTGACTGTAATTCGAACTGGAAATGAAATCGTCCGTAAGTTGAACTGTATGTGACTTTATAGAGACCAAGAAGAAAAAGTTAAAATCGTCAAAAGAATAACAGAACTCAGAAGAGAGAGGTATTCGAATTGACCACCAATTATACCCATAAACAGAACTGGATATGACTTACAAACCGAGAATACCGTATTAAAATTGAAATGCATGTGACTTTGGAAACCGAGCTATAGTTGAAACTGTCAAAAGAAGAGCAGGATTTGTCGTGTAAAGCCGTAACTATAAACCGAACTATCTTAAAACCAGAACATATAAGTTATGGCTAGATATCAATTCCTATCAGAACGGGGTATCAGAACGTTGCAAATGCCCCACCGTGGGGTCAAATGCTCCACTATAGGGCTTTGGTACGGGTGCAAATCTCATACAATTCGCTATTTTGACTCTTTCTACAAATTAATTCCCCACCCCACCAACTTTTCTTTGCTCCCAAATGTCCCATCCCTGGGACAAAAACTCAGTCAAATGCCCCCACCCCTGGGGGATGGGCAGGTTTGGAATTGGTAGAGCTTTTAAAATACACAGATACTGGAACTGATAAGAACAAATATAAATATAATTGGGTGTGGAGATTTATTTACCAAGCGAACACTGTTGCCCTGAACAATTATTTTTGTAAAAGTCAACTTGAAATACCGAAGAAAAATGAATATTGAATTAGAGCCGACTCGAAAAAATTGAATGACTACCATCAGAAAATTGTAAAATAGTAAAAATAGATAAATTTAGGTTTTGAATGGGATCTCCTGGGCATTTCTCTCTTGGGCGCATCAGAAGGGGTTAGAGTCGGAATGGTTGGCATATTGCTGATCCTCCAAGCCTAACCCAATCCGTGGCCCAATCTACTTTTATAGTATTTCAGAAGTATTTTCAGATAACAAATTGAAGTGATATATAATTTATATGCATTCACTTGTATACCGATATTAATACATACAGTCATGAACAGACAATATTTAGCTTAACTCTTTCACTGCTACATTATGTGTGGTAATTTTGCCCATAATATCACTTTTCTGACCACCATGACAATTTCTTTAATTTCTCGAGTTGAATTAAGGGTACTGACATGAAATCTTCCAGATATGTACAAAATATAATTCTGAATCTCGTTTTGCATAATTTATGCTAATTAGTCACATCATTGATCACATGGTTGCCTAAAATATGCTAATTTCGAACTTTTTTTCTGGGACTGTTCACGATGTGGAGTAAACTCGACATCGGACTCGACAATAGCAGCGAAAGAGTTAATTAGTGACATATTTTAATTGATATTGATCTGAATCACGGTGGGTTTTTTTCCCGAATTTTTAATTACAAGGAGGGCCACAGATTTCTATATGTGTACTAGTTAGTGTTACCCTCTTTAAATAAAGTTAATTTTATTTTCCAAGTGGTATACATGCATGAAATCATTGCACACAATATTATATTAAACATTAGGGGCTGGTCAAAAATTAGCAGTGGAGATGCAAAAAAAAAAAGGGGGGGGGGGGGGGATGGAGATCATAAAAGTCTAAAAATGTATAACCCTCCCTGGACAATAAGTATTAAATATTTTGACCCTTTTACTCCATAACCAATCCTTTTTCAGTTGCTCATTATTTATGACCCTCCATTTTTGGGGATTCAAAAAATATGATCATCCCCCTTTCACAACCCCTCCCCCTGCTAATTTGTGACCAGTCCCTTCAGCAAGCACCCTCATGCAACCCCGTTTTAATTATCAGTAAAACTTTGTAATTAGAAGCTCCAGCGACCCGTGACCACCTTTGGGGGTTGAGAATTGGAAGGTGGAAAATGCAATATACTAACAGGTTTTGCTAATAACGCTGCCGACTCGTATAAGTGCCTTTAAATATTTGTTTGCCAACTAGTACAACCACGTGATTGCATTCCTGTAAAAGGTCCATTCTCCGGTCCCCTAGCACAAACCATGTATCACACAAAAATATGCTAGAACTCCATGTATTAATCTATTTATAGGTGGCCCGAGTTAAGGTCACTCAGGGCCGCGCCTCTTGTTCAAATAGGAATATTGACTGTGATTCCTATTAATTTCTTGATGACAATTTTGTCTCAAGTTTGCTCACTCATTCATTTTAATGCTCGCAGTCTCCCTCATAACTTTGACCAACTTACAAATTACCTACAAAGTCTCAAGCTAGCTGCCATTCGCAATTATTGTTACAGAAACCTGGCTCCAGCCAATAAACTAAATATGGTCAAATATCATTGTATGCAATTGAAAATTATAAAAGCTTAGCCTGTAACAGAAATAATCGCCAAGAGGGTGCAGCGGCCACTTACTTGAACAATAATCTTAATTTTACTGAGCGTAATGACCTTGAACTTAATGACAAAAACGTATGTCAATCCGTTTTTACTGAAATAAGTTTTGGTAGCACTAACAGGAGTTATATACAGGCCTCCATCTGGCAATGTTAATCTATTTATTGATCATATTGATAATACCTTAAAACAAACTAAACAACTCCAAAAAAAAAAAAAATCTCACTGGTGACTATAACATTGATTTATTGAATATTGAGACATTTTTTTCGAAACCATAGCCTGCAGAACAGGTGCTAGTCTCCTTTTTCCATTCTCACGCTGCCAAATTATTTTATCACTTCCCTTTGCGTTGAAATAACACTTGAGGCCCTGTTTCGCAGGCTATCAAAACCATGGTGTCTTACTCATTCTTCCCTTCTATTTTCCAGCCAACAGGAATAACTTATTTATCTTACCATCTTCCTTTACAAAATCTCCATCTTATATTAAGAAGAGAGAAGTAAACCAACAAAACATTTCCATGTTTCTAGACTCTTTATGCACTTGGGATTGGGACCCAGTATATAAATTATCTGATCCAAATTCTGCTTATAACATTTTTCATGAAAATTTAAGTATCTTGTATAACAAGTCTTTTCCTTTTAAAAATGTAAAAATAAGCAAATCACAAGCTCAAAAGCCCTGGCTCACACAGGGATTACTAAAATCAATTAAAAGAAGAAAAAAACTTTACTCCAATTTCCTTCATAAGAAGTACCTAAGTAGCCAGCTGAAATACAAAGCTTATTGCAATAAACTTAATCATCTTCTCAGAATAACCAAAAAAAATACTATAATATTAAATTTGAAACTGCAAAATCAAGTATTAAAACTACTTGGAAAATCTTGAAAAACCTTAATGAATAAATCAAGATCTGAAGACAGCTGGCATGACTCCTTTTCCCATAATAATAAGTACAATATAACGAATCCTAAGTTAATTGCAGATACCGTTAATGATTATTTCTAACTTAACTTCTACAATTGAAAGCACAAATACAGGCAAATTTAAACACTCATTTGTGTTCTTTGCAACAGATTCAGATGAAATATTCAAGCTCCTATCTGAACTAAACACTCATAAATCAATAGGAACTGACTGCCTAAGTTTCTCCACCATTATCAAACAGTCAGCTGAACCCTTGGCTCCTTTACTTTCTCATATCTTTAATAAATCTATAGAGTATGGTAGAGTCCCGGATAAATTAAAAACTGCTAAAATCATCCCAAAATCAGTCTAATGATGCCTCTTTATTCCCCAACTATTGCCCAATATCAATTCTTTCAATCTTCTCTTAAATCCTGGAAAAAATCGTCTATATCAGACGTTTACGATACCTTGATAAATTACATATTCTAGTAACCAATATGGATTAAGAAGTAACCACTCTACATTCATGGCATTAATTGACTTAATAGATAATCTTTCGAAATCTATTGACAACAAAGACTTCAATATTGGTATTTTATTGACTTATCCAAAGCCTTTGATGCTGTTAAACACCACATACATTTGTATTACTGCAAAAGCTAGAAGATTACCTCTTCAATGGTTCGTTGACTATATCTTAACAACCGAAAACAGTTTACTACCTTTCAAAATGAGTCCTATTCTACTATTAAAGAAATCAACTGCTACTATTCTTAATTTATATCAATGACATATCGAATTGCTCTAAGATAATGAATTTCATCCTTTTCGCCGATGACACTAGTATCTTTTCATAAGGAATATATTTCAATAAACTAGCTGAGTCAATAAATAGTGAACTTGTCAACTTATCAATGTGGTTCAAAGCTAATAAACTGTCTCTTAATCTTAAGAAAACCAAATTTATTGTTTTCCGTGCCAGAAACAAACAATACCATAACTTCGAAAATTTAATCAAAGTAGATAACCAACCTATTGAACATGTTAATTCCACAATATTTCTCATTGGAAACCTCACATAAACCACGTCGCTTGTATACCGTACTGCAATATCGTATGGGCAAGCTGTAATACCTTAAACTTCAATAAAAAACAAAACTGCAAAAACATATAATCCGAATTATAATAATGCTGGATACAGAGAACACACCAAGCCTAATTTCTTTAAACTTAAGCTAAAATATCAAAAAAGCTCTTTTATCTATAAATGCTTAAACACCTCAACACTTCCTGTAGTATTTAAGGTTATTGTATACCTTCAGGGTACTATTCCGGATAAAATTAAGTAGCGTCTCGAATATTCGTCGTATGTAGATAAATTATACCTCATTTTAAAGCTTATAAAATTGGCGACGCTTTGTAATTTTGATAAAGGTGCGATTTTTAAATAAACTGCTTTTCCGAACAAGCGAGTTGGCTTCCAAGAGCTCCAACTCCACGGAAAGTAATGAATTTAAGATCCGTTTGCTTTTCTGGACTCCCACAGACCTTCTTTACGAAACGTGTCGGCGATTGTGGAAATTCGGAGCCGTTCTAAAGATATTTCGGTCTTCGTGAAACTGCTAACGCGCAATCCAAGTATTATCTTATTATTGTAATTAGTTTATGATTAAGTTTTTTAGCTGATATAATTGCGAACAATCTGTGAAAATTTGAAGTAATTTGCACAAATTCGCGTCGAGTTGGAGCTTTTTTCAAATTATGTTTACAACGAAAATAGAAAGTCAAGAAAACGCTCTGAAAAGTTTTAGCCGGCCGGCGAGACTGATTCTGATGCCCCGCCTCTTTCACAGAAATCAAACACCTTCTATATAGAGCAGGTTTCAATTGAGTGTCGAACGTTTTTGGTGATTGCTTTGGTTTTGCGTTTACTTAGCTTTTCTATTGGCTGTGAAAATGTTTTGTAATCAGTCAGAGAATCAAATTCCAGAGGAAAACCAATCGTTGTTTTGGTTTTGGTCCGTCACACCATCAATCCACGATTGCGTTTACTTTTCCTCCTGATTGGTTGTTTTCTCATGCCAGTGAAACCAATCGGTATTCACTTTAGTTCGTGATTGGTTCGTTGTAATTGCTTTGGTTTTGGTTTTACTACAGTCAATTGCAACCTGCTCTAAAGCAGCCAATGATGTTCAACCAGAGCGTGACTGGGTGATAAAGTTCTACATTCGGATTGTTAACGTGTAAGTTGCCATGTAATTTAGCTAATCAAACTGTATACAAGCGGGCCGCCATCTTGGCCGAGGTTCACTCGTGCCCAGTCCACCTGGGCTATATTGCCACAGGCATGCTATGACATCCCCCTCTCTGGATATATGTGTAACAAAACCTAACAGTTCTTGCATGCGTGCTACAGCGCAGCAAAGTTCCGTGGACTATGAACGAAGCATAAACATAACATAGCAACAATAACAAGTTCTAGTGACGCTAACAACATTCCCTTGGACTAGATATTACTCCTTTAACTTTGATGGGATTTGGGTCACCCTTCCAGAGCGGGTAACTTGGCTTCTGAGTTGGAACGAAATTGTTCCGCCCTTGACTACGACCACCTCCGGGTCAGACGGGTGGGGGGTTGCCTTGGCTTCAGTGCCGTCCTCACTTGGGGGTGACGACTTGGTACCTTCTTTGATCGCAGAGCCTGCTCTCGGCTCTCGATCTTCCGTCTGTAGTGAGATATCTGCCTGAGGGGGTGTTCCTTGCTGCTCCAGCAGAGGGTGGTGGCCTACTGTTGGCCGTGGTTCGCTGGTAGATCTGGGGCGTAGGTGTTCTCTAGTTCTTCTGTAGAGCCACACTTCAGTCGAAAATGCTCGCTGACGTATTGACTGCCGAAGTCAGCAAGTATTGCAGTTGGTAAGCCGTATTCGACAAACACGCTGGTGAAGTGGCTGGATATTGTCGTTGCCGTTATATCGCTCAGGAGTCGGACTACTGGAAATCTGGAGTAGTAATCAACGATCATCAGGTACTTTGACCCATTGTATTCAAATATGTCTGTTCCAAGTTTTTGCCATGGTCGGGTTGGCAAATCAGGTTGCATGGCTGGCAGCTTCGGCTGTGCTGGTTGATGTTTGTTGCACACGACGCAGTCCTTTACCATCTTGCGTATGTCGCTGGTCATTCCTGGCCAGAAAACTTGCCTCGACAGGAGCAAGCACTTGGTTTCGCCTTGGTGGCCTGTGTATGGTTTCTAATACTGCCTCCCGGAGAGACTCGGGCACAATTACCCGGTCGCACTTCAATATGATGCCATCCTCCAAGACTAGGTCGCATCTGTAGTTCCAGTAGTCCCACAGTTCCGGGGGGCACTGTTGCCTGTAGGTTGGCCAGCCAGAGTAGATGGTGTTTTTCAATAGATTCATGGTTGGGTCTTTCTGGGCTGCTTCTCTTACTCGTTCCATGTCTATGGGACAGGTCTTCTCTGTAAGGAAGTGCACGTTGTATTCCAGACTGGCTCTATGGTTAGGGCTCTTGGTGATGCAGACACGAAAGAGTCCATCTGCAACAGGTATCGACTCTCCGCGTTTGTATTTTGAAGATTTGTTCCAGTGGGGAGTGGTCAGTCTCGACGAGAGCGTGTCTACCCAGTAGGTAGTACTCGAACTTCTCCAGCCCGTCCATGACTGCTAGGCATTCTCTCTCTATGTTGGAGTATCGTGACTCGGTAGTAGTGAAGGATCTGGAAGCCATGGCAACGATTCGTTCTTCACCGTTGGGATCCACTTGTCGTAACCAAGCACCTAGCCCTTTCTGGCTAGCGTCACACTGAAGGATGGTCGTGGTTGAAGGATCCGGGTCATAGTATGATATCACTTGCGCTGTACAGAGTTCCTCCTTAATTTTGTTGAGCGCCGCTTGATGGGACTGCTCCCACTTGAAGTGTGCGCTCTTCCTCGTTAGCTCGCGCACGGGAGCTGTAAGTGCTGCAATTCTTGACGAGATCGGTTGAGGTATGTTACCATTCCTAGTAGCGAGAGAAGCTCCTTGGCGTTGGTGGGTGCTGAGATGTTCTTGATTGCCTCCAGCTTGTCGGTGGCTGGAAGAATGCCTTCGGTTGTTAGGGTGTGGCCATAGAAGCTTACTCGTTATTGTTTGAACTGTAGTTTCTCTGAGTTCAAGCTAACATTGTTGGCCCGGCTGGCTTCGAGCATACGGGCGAACGCCTGGTCGTGTTCTTGTTCTGTAGAACCGAAGATTATTATATGATCCGCTATTCCTGTGACACTGGGAATACTCCTGTAGACGTCGTCTAGCTTGCGTTGAAAGACGTCCTGGGAGACGATCACTCCAAAAGGCAAGCGTTTAAAGCGGTATCGACCGAAAGGCGTATTGAAGGTGCATAGCATACTTGACTGGTGATCCAGCTCGACGTGCCAATACCCTTTCTTGGTGTCGACGACGGAGAAGAACTTCTTTCCGTGAAGCGATGGTAGTATTTCGTCTATGGTTCTGGTATAGTAGTGTTCCCGGCGAATTTTCCTATTTAGATCCTTCGGGTCTAAGCAGAGCCTCACTTTTTTCTTGTCATCAGGTGTTGCTTTGACGTTGCACACGATTGAGTTAACCGCCAATCGGTAGGCCCGGTGACTTCTGTAATGACATCGTCGGCGATCATCTTGTCCAATTCTTCCTTGTACAGCGGGAGTATGTGGACGGGGACTGTGCGTGGTGGGTGGACAACGGGTGTGGCGTTGCCTGTGAGGTTGATATGGTATTTGTTCCCTAGAAACCTTCCTATTTTGTCGAAGCAGTCTCCGTACTCTTCTAGCACACTTTCTTTCGACAAGCGTCCTTCTTGGGCGGCTTCTTTTATGTTGTCGGACTGTGTCGGGTCTCTGGTGGCTTCCCGGATGTTAACGGTTATTAAAGTGCATATAAGCCCTAGCCAGTTATCTTTGATATCGATTGTACATGAAGTGGATAGTCCAACGGTAGAATATTTCTTGATTTGGGTGTTGCGTCTACGAGATATAAAGGTTTAATATTTCCAATATGCTAATGATGTGATGTCATCACCGACATTTGCTGAATTTCTTTGTGCTTGTGAATTAAGCTATTTTCTAATTTAGAATATTTTTTTGGTAAAATGACTTTGATAAGCTTCACATATAACTTAGAATTTAAAAATAGGTAATTTGTCTCTACCAGCATGCTTTTGTATAATAAGTGATGTCGGTGATGACATCACATCATTAGCATATTGGAAATCTAAACCTTTATATCTCGTAGACGTAACACCCAAATCAAGAAATATTCTACCGTTGGACTATCTACTTCATGTACAATCGATATCAAATATAACTGGCTAGGGCTTATATGCACTTTAAGCCCAGTTATTGAGCTTGCGGGCAGCCAATCATTGATGGCTGTTCTGGTGCGTCGACAATTATGAATCTGGTTGAGGTTGATTTTCCTTTGTAGGTGACTTTAAGAATTGTCGTTCCCAGGTTGGTGATCGGGTGCCCTCCATATCCTTTTAAGACCGCGTTACAAGGTTTTATGTCTAGTGACAGACCTAAAACTTGCAGGTCGTCGACTGTCAAGATGCATGTGTCCGCACCGGTGTCGACCTTCATGTTTATGGTGCGTTCATCATTTATTTTGACCGACGTGTAGAGTTTATTGGGGTACAAGTCAACACTGTTCACTATCTGCTCCGTTGTTATGGTACCGACTATTACAGTCACGTAATCGTCGTGAGCATCTCCATCACTGCTTGAACCGCTGCTTGAGTGTTCTTCGTTGTCGCTCTCGTGATCTTGGAGATATATGTCTTGACCTCTGTAACTGGGGCTAGTTACAATTTCATTTACTTGTTTCGTCTTTCTTTTCATGCAGACGCGTTCATCGCCAGAAAGGCCTGATAGTATATAGATGGTAGACATAGCATACATGTATATGGTACATTGGGACACTATAACGCAGGATACATAAAGTACCAACACGTAATTGGGTAACACCGCTCACCAGAATTTTATCGCAGACTCGTCTCTTTTGGTCCGTTTAGGACCTACTTTCCAAAAGGACAAATTAGCTTGAATAACCGCTAGCTGTTTAAACAAACACACTGCAGTTTCTAGAGTACAGAACAAGGTTTCACAAGCTGCCATGTTTATTGGATTTGGTCGCTTGTGGTCAGAGTTATGGCAGTCTCAAGACGAGCAATATTACGGGTTGTAGCGCGCAAATATGGAGTCTGAGGTTTCTTATCGAAAAGCTGAATTTTCAAGAAGGAAAATGAATAATCGAAAATAGACTTTGGGACATCAGAAGGGAAGAATACGGTAGGTCTTGTTTATGTGTTCAACTCTTCGTGCGCATATTTTTTGCTAAGGTTGTAGATTTGTAGCAGATTTTATAAACTGTTATCTGCATGTTTTTACTGGAAATCGTTTAATGTCCACTGTAAATAATGCGAATTTTTATGCTTCCTCTAAAATCAAAGAAAGGAATCATCAAAGTGTACTACTTGGATTTGAAAATATCAAAACTGAATTGATAATATCTGTAAAAATAATCCCTCGATTGCACATTTTTATGATTGTACCGTATTTCATGAGAAATAAGGAAAATGTTTAGGATCCCGTACATTTCTCTGTAAATTTTCACGACCCATTTCACACAGTGAACGGGGGTCAATATGTGCTGCGCAATAACCATGTCTCGAATTTCTGGCGATGTTGAAGTGCCCAGTTTTACCGCAGTGTAGGCATTTGGCATGTGTGGCTGGACAGACGTCTGCCAAGATTCATCACAACACTGAAGAAAACGTTTTGGCCCCCTTCCAAACCAACAAAAACACCATGCCCCTAGCACACAGTGGTAAAATAATACAACCCCCCCCCCCCCCCCCCAAAAAAAAAAACTCACTTCCCTCACAATTTGCCTCTGTGTGCTATATAAAAATAAATGACAACGGAATCACAGTTTCCTTAATTCAATGTTGGTTGAAATACAAATCCAATAGCTGAAATTAAAATGCCTGTACCTGTCATAATAATAATAATAATAATAATAATTTATTTATTTATACAGCGTCATTTCCGTTAAGACCAATAACGCTTAACATCCATACAAATATTTAAATGAATCTAATAATACAAACTATGCTAAAAATTGAAAACTATATTATAAAAAAATATATACATGGGATATAACAAGGATAATCTATAAATTAAAGGCTTGTTTAAAAAGCCAGGTCTTAAGTCTATTCTTAAAAACTTTAACTGACTCACTGCATTTAATATCCAATGGAAGAGAGTTCCATAGGCCCGGCGCAGACACTAAAAATGCCCTGTCGCCGTACGTTTTAAGTCTAGTAACTGGTTTAAGTAATAAGTAATTGGACGAAGAGCGTAACCTACGGGCGGGACAATAAGATTGCAACAGTTGCTTTAAATAAGCCGGCGCCTGATCATGTAAAGCCTTGAAAGTAATTAATAAAATCTTAAAGTAAATACGCTGTTCAACCGGCAGCCAGTGTAGTTCAACTAAAACAGGCGTAATGCGTTCATGTTTGCGAACTAATCTAACAACTCTAGCAGCAGCATTTTGTACATATTGGAGTCTCTGTATAGTACTCTTAGGAAGACCAAATAAAAGGGAATTACAAAAATCTAACTTAGAAGTAACTAGAGCATAAATTAGAGTTTCACAAGATTTAAAGCTTAAATACGGGCGAATCTTGCTAATGTTACGGAGGTGGAAAAATGAAGATTTGCATATAGTAGTTATATGCTTGTCCATAGACATCACTTCATCGAATACAACACCAATATTCTTAGCATCAGTAGATGGAGTTATTCTTTCATCACCGACATTGACACACTCAATAGGTGGATGGGGAGAATGAACACCAGACAGAACCAGCAATTCAGTCTTGTCACGATTAAGTTTTAACTTATTGCTAACCATCCACAAGTCAAGTCAAGCAATTTAGGAAAGGCTACCTTGTCAGGTTTACCTTTTGACTTGTTCAACTGTATCTTGTATAATATACAATATGATGAAATTAAATATTTTAAACATTGGAGGTGTCTTAAAATTATAAAAAAATGGCATCCCCCCTTTCTATACCTATGTTTTTCAATGACCCACCCTCTCAGTTTCTTGAATTTTCTATGATCCCCTCTACGATTGCAAAGCACGTTGGTCCATTTCACAAAATCGGCTCATTTCGCACAAGCTGCCGTTGAGCGAACCGTCTCTGAGAGAGCTGTTTGAATCGGTTCGATCGGTGAAGAGCGTTTTGTTCGGGTATTAAAAAGAAAGTTGTTTCCTCACGAGGATGAATAGAAAAAAGTGACAGTCTCCAGCTCCCCGAAACGGCGCTATGAATGAGAGGTTGAAACTTTTGCCACAGGTAGCCCAAGCTTACGATTTGTATGAGCTATTGCAAAGAATGTATGGAAATTTCACTATTATCGCTGTTATGCTCTTACCTCTAATAAAATGTTTCAAAAACCTTCGCTTTCCCTTGTAGTCATTGCCTTTCATGTCCAAGGCAATTCATGGGCTGTTTAACCTTGATTTAGTGTGGTTTTTGAATTCTCGATTTTCTCCCTCTTAGCTGCGAAGGCTAGGCTGCTCAGCCAACTTTTCAACAAACTTTATCTGGTATCGATGAAAAATTCATGACGGCGGATAACAGTTCAAATGTATGGAGTTCGAGAATGAAAATGTAGTTGCGTGTGCTTGATAATACAGGAATGGATTAACAGTGGCATTCTATGGAAGGAACAACCTTTGGGCTGGGAATTCGTATAGGTTTTGTGAACTCTGAATGATTTTGAAGTCGAGGGGGGGGGGGGGGGGGGGTGGAGGGGGGAGACGCTTATTCGAGAGGGGGCGCTTATTCGAAAGAGGGCGCTTATTTCATTTTTGAAAAATGCTGCAATCCGAGTCAATAAAAAAACATAACTTTTATTAAGATCCTAACAAGAACTGTAACATGTAAAAAAAACCTGCCCGAATGTGATAAATAAAATGTCGAAGTTGACTTTGTATCGATAGATAACACGTGTTTCTTATTATCGAGAGAGGGGGAGGGGGCGCTTATTTCAGAAAACGCAGTGGAAGCGGGACGCTTATTCGAGAGGGGCGCTTATTTGAAGGAGGGCGCTTAATCGAATCTTTACGGTAGAAGGAGAGTGGCATGTGAAGCCTGCGGCTGGCTTCGTCGGAATAGTTTTCAGTTTTCTGCCTCTGTTGTTTTACTGTTCGTAGTAAAGCAATGAATAACCAATGTTTAGACTAATCGTTGTCTAAAGCCGTCACATAATGTGGGCATATTTTTCATTGAAGTAGAACAAAAACGCATCAGTTGAAGCTCACAAAAGTTAAAACGTCTATTGGTGATGTCTATTGGAAGCTCTCAGTCTGCGTGCCATGAAGTCCCAGTGGGCGTGCCTCAGGGGAGCAGTTTAGGTCCCCTCTTGTTTATTATATACGTAAATATTCTCCCATCATGCCTAAATAACTGTGACGTGGCAATGTATGCAGATGACACTGTCATTTATTATAGTGGGAATTCCCCGTCAGAGATCCAGGACAAACTCAATGAAGATCTGAAGAATTTAGCGTGCTGGTTTAACTCCAACCTTTTAACCCTAAACGCCACCAAATAGAAATTTATGATTTTTGGGAGCAGTCGTTCACGCAAGGGATATTCAGAGTGTATCTGTCCGTGTAGATGAAGCCTAGCTGGAAAGGGTGGAGTCGTTTAAGTATCTCGGTGTTATTATTCATCAACAGTTGACTTGGGGCGATCATATTGATGAAATCAGCAAGAAGATAAATCAAAGGATTGGAATAATGAAGAAGAGTTCAGCATTTGTTACCGTTAGAGGCTAGGCGGACCCTTTACAATAGTTTAACAGTCTCTTTGTTTGATTATGCCGATATTGTTTGGGGCGACAAGAATAATGATACGTTAATGGCTCACTTACAACTCTTATAGAACAGAGAGCCGCAAAAGTTATACTAGATAGGCCTAACTGATGCACTTAGCCTCCTTGATTTGAAACCTCTCGCAATGCGCAGACGATATCATCGCCTTATTGCAATGTATAAATATATAAATAATAAAATTGATTTTAATTTTAATTTTAGAATCCATTTGCCATACGCGAGAACTAACTGGGGGAAACACAATTTTGTATATCATGCATAAATTGAATGGAATAATTTACCAGAGAGCACCAGAGACTCTCAAACGTTATCAATTTTTAAATATAGGTTGTCATGTGTATAATTAGCTTTTATTGTAAATAAGATAGGTCTTAGGGTTTTGGTTGTTTACTAGTGTATTTGTAATTTTTAGCATGTACTTTTATTTTATGTTGCAGGGCCCTACTGAAAATCGCCTTTGGCGAGTTAGGCTCCCTGGAAAAATATTGTCATTATTATAAAACCATGTTCACTCTGTTTACTCACCTTAGGCTTAGGTTTCATTTGGTTTGTCAATTTCCAATAATCTTTAAGTGCAGCGAAAATACGAGCTTTGTCCCAGTAACCACGACAATCAACATTGAAGCAACTTTTCAAGTACTACCTAAACATCAAGTATCCTTAAAATCCTTCAATCACTTTTCTAGCTTTTTTAGTTTGAGATAATTGCTTCTGTGACGTCATGTTGGCGTAACTTACGCTCGCGCAAAGCGTGACGGGATGTTGTAGTGTCCAGTACACATGCCTCTTTATTGCTGCTTGGTCTACAGAGCGACAGCAGCATTTTTAATTTGGACTTTTTGGTCTACTTTGACGTTTGTCTGGCACACCACAGGTAGAAGGCAAGGACGGACGCAACCGCCATTTCTCGATGCCAATCACTCGAACATCGCGCTCGAATTTTCATCCAAAATCAATGCCAACCGCAACTAGACCTCAAATAATAGCACAACAGTATCTATTCCAAGAGCCTCGTGCCATTTAATTGAAATAATCCCCATTTCTCGAACCTAAATCGAACCTAATTTTCAAACAAATCCGCCCATTGGGATTCGTGACTGGGAGAAGTTGGCAACGCTTAGCAACGGCTGGCTGCCAAAACTTCACGGGCTCAGAACGTACGTATATATGTTATTTTGAACACGCCTCCACGTAAGTTGGCTCTATGGTACAGTGGTTTAGAGCGCGCGCTTTTGGTCCAACGACCGGAGTTCGAGTCTACACCAGGCACTTCTTTTTCTCCTTTCTCAGTTTTATTTAATCTTTTCCTCTATTTTAAACAATTAGAGCCGCCTTCTACATGAAAAACATTGTTGTCTATTGGCTCTCAAGCCCCAACCAGGGTCCAGGAGCCCATTGCCTCAACTATTAAAAAGCTAGTCGAGCTAAGTAGCTAGGCCATGTAGCATTTAATCATGTTTAATATAGTAATTGAAAGAAAAAGAAAATGCAATATAATACAATACGAAGGACAAAAAATACAATAATACAAAAATACAAAAAGGGCATAAAAAAAAGAAAAGTGCATCAGATATCTAAATAGCTATTCAGGATATAATCTATTAGGAGTTTCTTGAATTGATTACGTCTCTTTGATTTAAAGTCTTCTTGAATTGAGTTCCATATTTTAGCGCCTAGAAAACGAATGTTAAATTAATATTTATTTTGCCATAATTGGTTCTTATTTTAAAAATATAATATGATTTTTTGCAGGCTAGTCTAGTATTATGTTGGTGTACCCTATTTAGGCATGTAAAGAAGTCATGAAAAAACAGATGGTAAGGCATTTGCCTGGAAATCATGCATAAATAGAACGTTATTTACGTAGATTATATCAATAAATTTGAGTAGACCCATCCCAGACGATGAAACAGTGGACTTGAGTGAGCTCTATAATCAGAGAAGGTTATTATTCTGATAATAAGAGGTTTAAGGCCTAGGGTAGTTGAATAAGTATTTCCCCAGGTTGTTACAGCATAAGATAAGTATGGATAAATTAAGGTATAGTATAGTTGAGTTAAAATTGAAGAAGTTACAAAATGTCGAATCTTTGAAAGCATGCGAACGCATCGTTTGATTTTCTTAGTAATATGCTGAACATGGTATTTCCAGCTAAGATAAGAATCAATGAAAACCCCAAGATATTTGATGCATTTTTCTTGTTTTATCTGTTTATCATTGATTTGGAGTCTAAGTGCATAGTTTACAGATTTTTGGCGAGGATGAAAAATAATAAAATTAGTTTTATCAAGATTTAGGGAGGGCTTATTTGCAATGAGTCAGTTTGAGACATGCCTTAAATTTACATTAATAAGAGATTCTAGTACAAGCAGACTACTATCAGAACAGAACAGATTAGTATCGTCTGCAAAGATGTGGAATCAAATAAAGAGCAGCAGTTGCTAAAGTCATTAATATACAGGAGAAATAGAAGAGGGCCCATTACTGACCTGTAGGACACCATGAGTAACAGTAAGATCATCAGATTTAGAAGTACCCATTGAAACATGTTGCCTTCTGTTTTCTAGATAGGAAACAAACCAGTCTTTTGCTATGCCACGAATTCCATAGTGGCTTAATTTAGAGATCAAAATGCTATGATTAACTGTGTCAAATGCTTTTGAAAAATCGAGGAAAATCCCACATGAGTACTGGCCATCTTCTATTGCTCTTTGGATTTTGTCTGCAATTGACAGAGTTGCATGCATAGTAGAATACCCTTCTCGAAAACCAAATTGCCTATCATAGATAATATTATGTTTATCAATAAAGGTACTTAATCGCTTATACGTCAGCTTTTCCAGTATTTTATTAAAAATGGAGATCAATGAGATGGGTCGGTAGTTATTCATGCATGTAACTGAGTCTCTTTTGTGGACTGGGATAACGTTGGCTATTTTGAATTGGTCTGGTACACAGACACTACTAAAGGACAGATTATATATAATTTCTAAAGGAGTTGACAAGTAAGTCTTCAGGAGTTTTAGTAAACACACAGTAATACTGAATAATACTAGATTCAGGTTAATAATAGATTCTTCGTTAGCTTCTTTTGTTCTGTACACCAACATGGCCACCATGCCCTTTGTCATTTGAATCTCTGGGGATTGAGTGCAAACCATCTATATATCCAAAAAGACCCGTAATAGAACGCGCTATATTGAATTGACGGGAGTGCTCGACGCTCCTTTTAGGGCCGGTTAAAATTATCGTAAACGTACCTTTTAGAATTAGATAAATTTTAAGGTTCACGTAAGGAATCACTTTATTTTTAGGAGTGTTAAGGAGATTAAACTTATATTTAATACCTAGAGCCCTCTTAATAACAATCTACAAGGCGCTAATCTTACCACACCTTCAGGGACTGCGGAGGGTGTGGAGCAGGTCGAGCTATATCCCTACCACTTTTTTTATTATCGAGTTCTAAAAACAATTGCGAGAAAGATTTAGCGAGAAAGTCCCCTACATTGAAAACGAAGAAAATGGCATTTCAGAGGCTCTAGATTTCAAAATTTCCTGGGGGGGGGGATAAGAGCGAATGCTCCCAACACCCCCCCCCCCCCCCTAGCAGCTCCCCCCTTCGGCGCACATTGCACTGTATGGTTGTTGTTTTAGTCCTACCGCTTTTAAGGGCACTCCGCGGTCCCTGACCTTGACTATTGTTGTGAAGTGTGGGGTAGCCTGGGCAATCAAAGAAGCTTCAAAAATTATAAAATAGAGCTGCTAGAATAATCACAAGCTCCAATTACGAAATACGATCCGGTGATATATTAACCGAACTTGGCTGGGGAAAGCTAGAGGAAAGACGACGCTCAAAGTTGGGAAGTGAAACTGACGGCCACCTGTTCTGGGGTCAATAAAACGTTTATACTTGTAATTTACAAGTCGGACCCTTGTATTTACAAGCGCAGGCAAAATCGAGTTCAATAAACATCGTTACAAGTCCATGCTACAAGCGTCCGACTTGTAATTACAGGTGTAGCGCTACACCAGTAAATTGTGCTAAGTTGTCAATTCAATAAAACGTTTTACAACAGTCCGACTTGTAGTTCTACAAGAGTTCGACTTGTAAACTACAAGTGCAAATTACAAGTCACTTGTAAACCTTGAATAGGTCTTGCAAAAAGCGGCGGTTTTTCAAGCCTAAAGTATGTCGTCTTCGAGTGAGGAAGAGCTAGACGAGCTATTAAGAGTTCGAATAATACGAGAGCCTAGAAACTTTGAGGAAAGACGGCTTTTTAACGTCGATAACCATGCACGTGAATTTCGGGAGAGGTTTCGTCTCCCTGTAGACGCTTTTGAGCATCTACTGGCGGTAGTGGGCCCGCGACTAGAGCATAGAACTCGACGAAGCAGGGCACTAACGGCGCGTGAGCAGCTGTTAGTATTTCTCCACTTCCTCGGTACAAATTCATTCTACCACGTAATGCACTCGTGTCATGGCATTTCCACGTCAACAGTATGGAATATCATAAACCGCGTTGCCGCTAAATTCAGAGACAGCTGGATTTCCCTGTGTGGTAGGATGTGTTGATGGAACCACGTCACTGTGAACCCCCCATACAATGATGGAGATGCATACGTAATCTGCCATCATTCCAAATCTCTAAATGTGGCTATGATATCAGGGTCAGGCTACACCATCTACTTCTGCAGTAGCCGATGTCGTGGAAGGTGGCATGATTCACGAGTGCTGAAAGAAAGGAATTTGTGGACTGCCTTTAATCAGGAGGGGCGTAGACCATTCCCAGGATCAGTAATTCTAGGTGACTCCGCCTACACCTGCAATGAGTGGTTGAACCCTTTTAGAGGAGATGTAGAAGGGCCCCGCCTTAGGGTCAATGAGGCACATAAGAAAACTAGATGCACCATCGAAAGGGCCTATGGCGTTATCAAGAAGAGATTCTACTCCCTACAGACCGGCATCAGGGTCACAAGCGATGACAAGAGCTGCCGAACTTGTCCAGTGTCCAGTGATACTGCACAACCTCTGCATCCGATTCAACGATAATGGCGCCGATCTGCTTGACAAGTGACAACGCATGCAGATCTTGCAATTGTCATTAACGAAAATGAGTTTGGCGAACATGTAGACGACCAAGAGAACAGAAGGCAGCTGCTACTGCAGTACTTCCTATAAGGTTTACGAAATGATACATGTAAAGGACACATGGACGGGATCGGTTTTAATTTCGTCGAAATAACAATTGCCGAAAACTGCTATCCAGCGGTTTTAATTTCGTCGAAATAACAATTGCCGAAAACTGCTGTCAAGCGATTGACAGACGTTATCTTTGACTGACGTTCAGCATCAAGTACCAACGGGTACTCATAGCGCAAGGAAACTTTCCTTATCGACGTAACATGTGTTTGCGTCGTGACTCAAACACTAGAAAACGCAGTGCCAAAGTGAAATCGCAATGTGTTACGTCCCGCTTACGTCGATATGGAAAACAGCATTAATAGGACTCAATAGAAGTCTAAATCCTAAGTACTGAAAACATGTTACTTACCTTATGTATTTTGTATTTAGGCTTTAGCTGAAAGTCGAATGATTTTTCTTCTTAATTCTAGAAGTCTATTAAGGTTATAAGCCCCACGGAATAAGCCTTATGAGCCGATATTTCGGCGGTATTATGGTAATACCTATTTTCGGTTTACATAATATGAAAATAAGAGTTAGAAGCTAAAGTAACGATTTTATTTCTTCACTTCCATCTTGCGTATTTCACTTTATCCTGGAAATTGCTAATATGAATATTAACATTTGATAGTATAAAAGTAAAGTTTAACTTCCAGTGTCTAGTTCCTTTTTCGTATTTTTAATGTTTCCTCTTTCTAAGGCGTAAGATGCTTCCTTCTATTGAATGATTATCTACAGCATATGATAATCATTTGGCCTTGTAAGCGCCTCTCCTGCTGTATGATGGTAGAGGCTGATATTGTTTCGTGGACTTTGGTACTTCCTTAGGTGCGTTTTCGGGTGGCCTTTGTAGAGGGCCACTTACTTCTGCATCTCTGGCAATTTCTGCACCATTGGCAATTTCCACATTTACTTCCTGTACACCTTCGGTATCACTTACGCCATCTAGTCAAAAACAAACCCACGAGTATTTAATTTATCTATTGGGCTAGTGTAGCGCGAACAAAATGTTGCGCAATTAAATATCATAAATACGCTGCCGCATTGTGATAGGTGCAATAGTTTCTTTACTAATGCATGACCATTTAAAAAAGAAATTATAAAATGCTTTACCTTCTGCGCTTGGGGTTGTGCTGACAATAACCTCTTTTCCAAAAACAATGTCGGAATCTTCTACCTTCACGGGCTCTATATTGGCGCTGTCACGGCCAAGAATATCGAGTACAGTCTCGTCTAGTTCAGTGAGCTGTCCACTACCCCCAGCACCTGTCCTCGCCGACTTTTTTCACTGTACCTCGCCGAATATTGGCCCACTGAATATCTCTCAGGGTTCGAACACTGCTATTATTGGCTCCCATACCATTTATTTGTGTGCGAATGGTTTCCCAAGTGTCTTGCCTGGTTTTTTAGTTACAGATAACGAGAACGGTGCTAGAAGTATCGCTTTATGATCTCTCACGAGCTGGGCCAACATCAACTTATGTTGTTTAGACAACATATAGTCTAGATAACTGATTTTTTGGTTTTATATATATGAGAAATACTGATGCAAAAGCGCAAATGTTCAAAGTACTGCAAAGAGAACCAACTATTTAATTTTACACTTGTAGTCTACAAGCGCATTCGAGTGGATCTACAATTGTAAGGCTACAATTGTAATTTACAATTGTATTACAACTCGCGGGCTACACGTGTGACTTCCAGTCTAGAAAATTCTTTTATTGAATTCTTGTCATTACTAGTCGGACTTTACACGCGTAATTTACAAGTGTAAAACCTACAAGTGCAATTTCTTTATTGAATTGACCCCTGGTTCTCAACTTTGAAAGGCCGTAAAAATATTAAAATTGAGTTTTAGCCACCTATTTTTGCTTTAAGTTCTAAAGAATAGTTTAAAGTTTAAATTAAAAAAATTGTGGGTGATAGGAACTGTAGTTTAAAGCTGTAGTTTAATTTGAGCTGTCAGCTGTCTCTAGGTACTGATTAAGAGCCTGCTTACAGAAAGGGAGGTTAACCCCAGTGCTATTGTAGTAAATATACAAAACACGGTCTCGAGGGAATACAATACAATGAAAATACCTCTTGTTCTAGGGTCTAAGATCAACTATTGTTAGGAGCTCAATTTTGTTGATTAATAATTATTATGCATACGTATCAGCCAGGTCACACAGGTTTCACGTACAGTTTTTACACTAGTGCACGAGAACCCCGCGTTTTTTTATAATCACAATGGGTCTGCTAATTAAAATAGCTAGCTTAAATTAGATTGGGTCACTAACGCCATAGCTTTTGTATGCAGCTATTTCAATTAATGTTGTTCGGCTGGGAGATAGGGAATAAGGCATTAGCGAATATAGGATTAGTGCATTAGGGAATAGGGTATTGGGCATTGGGGAAAAAATATTTTTTAAATGTTGGACGGCTGTACACAGACTAAAAATGGATAAATAAACTGTAAGCTAAGTAGACTAAGTCGTCCAGGTCGTATAACTCGTACCCTAATTCATTTTAGTCTGGGAATACCCTAATGCCCTATTCCCTAATCTTCTATCCCTATCTCCCAGACAACATTAATTGAAATAGCAGTATTACTTTTTTTTAAACATATTTTATAATCTTTATATGAGTTTTTGAGCCGGCTGACTCGAGCTTTTCTGCATTATCGTTTTTTTAAATAAGCTCTCCGATGAATAACCTCATATAACCGATCTATATGTTAATTTATATTACTAAATAATGAACACTAATATGGCTCTGAAAATAGTAACAAACTAGCTGAGAAACTCCCAAATTTTGAAAGAAATCAGTTTATAGATTATCATGCGCAATATGATAGAAAACTCAGTTGAGTCAGTTCGACTACGGAACGTTTTGTTTTCATTGTATTTTCATGGTTGTTTGTTTTATTATTTCCTGTAACCTCAGTTGGAGGTCGCTCCACATGTTCTAGGCTGCATCTACATGCCAAGGTAAGATTATGAGTTCAGTTCCCGCACCGTCAGAATTCGAATCTGCTGAACTTTTCCGCCGAATTGAAATTCTCTTTGTAAAACTGAGAGTTGAAAGGTTTGAAAGAAGCCAATCTGAAACAGATGTCACTGGCCGGGCATGTGACTGAACCACGGAAGCATCCCAACAAGGTACCTATAAGCGTCAAAACAGAACCTTTTAATACTACTGTGTTCGGAAAATGACTGCATTCTTCCAAACTCTTAGTATCTTAGTCTGCTTCCACGTTCTTACCAGCAGAACCGAGAGTCTGATCAAACGTTTTGCTAAACTGACTTACTTTCTCACGGCAAAAGGTCATTCATGCACATTTACAGCACTTCATCTGCTTCATGTCAGTTTACTGATATGATATGATATGATATGATATGATATGATATGATATGATATGATATGATATGATATGATATGATATGATAAACTTACACCTAAGATCAACATTACGTCCTGACTTGTTGAATACCATAGTTTTCGTTTTACTTAAATTTACTCTCAATTTCCATTTTTGGCTGTAAGAGTAAAGATTATCCAGACAATTTTGTAGACCGTTTTCACTATTTGATAAAAGTAACAGATCATCTGCATATAAGAGGCAATTCACTTGTTGATTTCCTAATAGCACTGGTTCACATTCTCTTGAAAAAATCTCGGGTATATCGTTAACGAAAATGTTGAACAGGTTAGGAGTTAGATTACAGCCTTGTTTTACACCCACAAAAGATGGGAAGTAATCTGTTAGGCCTTTCTCCGTTTTGACACAGGTTCTAATGTGACTGTACATATCCATGATTATAGATAATAGTGATTTACTAACACCAATTTTGATTAACTTGTAAAATAAACCATTCCTCCAAACGGAATCGTACGCTTTTCGAAAATCAACGAAACACGCAAATACTTTCTTGCCCTGATTAAAATATGAGTCTAATATAGTCTTGGGTACGAAGATATGATCAGCTGTTCTGAAAGATTTACGAAAACCTATTTGGTTTGGTTTAATTATACCATTCTCTTCCAAAAACAGAGTAAGTCTTGAATTTAGTACAAGAGTAAAAAACTTGCTAACACAACTATTAACTGTAATTCCCCTATAATTGTTTGGGTCGTCTAGAACACCAGACTTAAAAATCGGAGTGATACAGCCATCATTCCAACATCGAGGGAAACGTTTCGATCGGAAAATCAAATTAAACAACTTCACTAAAGATTCCGGGTAGATATCGATGCCACACTTTAACATTTCGTTGCTGATAGAGTCTAGTCCCGCGCACTTATTACTTTTTAATTTCCGACTAAGTTTCAATAACTCCTCTCTAGTAAATGGTTTGTCAATTATTTCATTATACTGAGATGCAAAAGTTTCCATATGTGATGCAAAGAAGCTTATCCCCTCGTCGTGCGGATTATGAGTAGTATCCTGCTTGGTGCTATTCAAGTTTTTGAAGTATGAATACCACTCTTCTGTTTCTATTGGGGCATTTTTTGATTTGGACTCGTCCCCTAAGGACCGTAAAGTTTTCACCAAATTCCAATACTCTTTTGGATTATTAGTTTCCAGCGTCTGAATTTTCATCAATAACTCATCTTTAAAACGACCTTTCTTACATTTTACTAATTTCCTATACGATTTTTTGAGCGTATGTAATTTACCCCTTATATAAGGGCAGTTTGGAGACTTTAATAGTAACTTACTAACTAGTAGTAGCTCCTTCTTCAATTCCCAGCATGACTTATCATACCATTTGTTAGGCCTTGTTCTAGGTTTAGTAGTACTATTCTTACGTTTTCTAAACCTTAGTGAGTCCAATGCTGTTGAGAGAATGATCTTCGAAAACTCTTGTGCGTAATTTTCTGTATCTTGATTTAGAGCATCCAGATTATTTTCGAAAGACTCAAATTTGTTGACGATTTCTTGGGATTTGAGAGTTGAAACAAAACTTTCTTTGGATTCTGCGTCCCACTGAAATGTTATCGGGAAATCGTTAATACCGGAACTAGTGATATTTGATATTATCGACTTACAATTCAATATAAAAGACAATGGCGCGTGGCATGAATTAAAACTTGGTGGGTTAACAGTAAACGAATTTATATCTAACAAAATATTTTTACTTACTATCGCATAATCGCTAGGGTTGTCGCTAACAGGCATAGGAGAAACTTGTATGTGCGAATCCTCTGTAAAGTCATCTAACAACCCTGTCCTCGCATTAAAATCCCCACATAGGATAATGTCCCCCTCTGGTTCGAAATTGAGTAATTGATTTTGCAGTATATCGAAGGGATCATCCTTGTTCTTCGCAAGAATACTAGAAGATTGTGGTGGAATATAAGCTGCGCAGACGAAAATATCATTATCTAACTGAAAAAAAATATTTCTCTAACTTAAACCACACAAATAGATCATCATCCTTAACTATGAATTTAACACCTTTCCTCAGATAATCTTTCACCAGGACAGTAATTCCTCCTGAAAAGCGCCTTGCTTTTGGATTTTTTGGTCTAGTTTTGGAAAAACTATAAAATCCTGGAATTTGCACCTGGTAATTATTAGGCAGCCAGGTTTCAAGTAAAATAACAAAATCATATTTCGAAATGTACTTAATGAAAGAAGGGTCCTCCAATTCTCTAAGGAGACCCTCTACGTTAAATGAGCAAAACCTCAAATTCTTCTTTAATGTCATTTTGTATGAATAAAATATACTAGCACTAGGATCCCGTTAAAAGGAGGGAGTGAGAGGAAATAATAATAATAATATGTCGATGGAAGGGAAAAGGAATATTAAATGAGTGTAGCTACTACTCTAATTACTGATTACGTGCGTAATTATATCCTGTAGGCACTTTGTAATTAACCTGTGGTACCTGCCATGAGTTGGCTGCTAAATAATCCATGCTATGATAACCATAGCCATTGTTTCCATTTACTACCGGATTTGGACTCATCGTTGGAGCGGACTGGTATGTAGATTGATGATTCTGATGGGTAGCGCCTGAAGCTCGGACACTTTGCAACATCGCTGTGGAGACTTCCTTCAACTGGTTCAGTAGTTGTTTCATGAGCTGACCGTTGTTGTTATCGTTAGTACTCACAGCATCAGCATAGGATCGATCGTTGACATAGTTGGACAACCCTATCCGCCACCTACTTATCTCAGTCAGGTATTTGAACTACTACTGAGACTACGTTTATACTAACAATTATACTGGTTGACTTACTGGTTGACTTACTGGTTGACTTACTTTCTCACGGCAAAAGGTCATTCATGCACATTTACAGCGCTTCATGTCAGTTTACTAACACGGAACAACCCTATCCGCCACCTACTTATCTCAGTCAGGTATTTGAACTACTACTGAGACTACGTTTAAACTAACAATTATACTGGTTGACTTTACCTCAAATCAGTATACAATTACAATAGAATACCGACGATAATTGTTCGTATCAAAAGCATGGAAGATATGTTACACCACAGACTTTAAATAGTTTCCTTCTGCCCCGTCTTACACCTGAACTTAATATCTATGAACGTGTTTAATCTGTTTTCTGATGTTATTTTTTCGTACTTGTTTTCTCTACTTAGGTATTAACTTAATAGCGTTCTTTATTATGCGTCTCTCTTTTATGTCCTTTATATTATCAGTACTATTCCTACTTTATTCTTACGTACAGGTGCAACATGAGGTAAGTTTACGTTTCTGCTTCTTTTATAAATGGGAATTAGCTTAGCATTATATCGGGCAGCTATTGGGACTTTTAATCGGCTCAGAATTTCAATCTCTAACTTCGTTATTAGTATATCATGGTTAAGTACTTTTTTGCCCGGTCTGTTTATGTGCTTCTTAATATTTCATTTGCTCCTCATAATTTCTGGAAATATTGAACTGAATCCCGGGCCTTGCTTATCGTCATTGTTGTTAGGTCATTTAAACGCTCGAAGTTTGAGTATGGAAGATAAATTTGATGAAATTTCTTCCCTAGTTTATGAAAATAAGTTTGACATATATGCATTTACTGAAACATGGCTTGACGCTAGTGTTCCTAACGATTCAATTGTTATTCCGGGATTCAGTTTACCTTTTCGCTTGGATAGACATAGACACGGGGGAGGCGTTGCCTTATATTTACCTGAATCGCTTATTGTTAAACGTAGATATGATCTTGAAAGAGCCGGGCTGGAATTATTATGGGTCGAGATTAAGCTCGTTACTCGCAATATGTTATGCGGCGTTTGCTACAGACCTCCTAAAAATGATAGTCACTCTATTGAATATTTCTTTGAGAATTTACAACACATTTTTGACCAAGTGCGTAGGTTGAGTTAATTGTATTACTTGGCGATTTTAATGCAAATTACAATCCTTTAAATCCTTTAGACAGTTGCGATTTAGGTGTTCGTCTTTACAGTTGGCTTGACTCAAACAATCTATTTCAATTAATTACCGATCCTACAAGAGTAACTGAAAATGGCTCTACGTTTTTAGATCTAGTTATTTCTGTCTCGCCTGCTTATTTTGTTAATTCCGGATCACTGAGCCCACCGTCAAACTGTGATCACTCGGTCATTTACGCGAAAATGTCAATTTTAACACCAAAACAACGTGCTTTTACTCGACTGATTTGAAATTTTAATTCTGTTGTTCCTCAGAATGATTTGGTTACTGAATTAGAGGAGGCCGACTGGAAATTCATTACTAACTCCAATGAAAATATCGATATTGTTTATGAAAATTGGTTCAATCAGTTTAGAAATATAGTCGAAAAACATATTCCATGTGTTAAAGTAACAATAAGACCAAAAGATAAACCATGGATGACCAGCGAGATCCGCAGAGAAATACGGAAAAGAAATAGATTACTAAAGCGTCTACGTAAATGCAATACGCACACAGCGTGGATGCTTTACAAACGACAACGTAATCACACAACATCATTAATAAGGATCTTAAAGAAGAGGTATTTTGATAAGGTTAATTAAATACTTACTGATCCTACTACGTGTGCTAAAAAGTGGTGGGGCATTGTTAAATCTCTTTGTAACGACAAAACAATATCTTCTATTCCGGCAATCATTGAAAATAATGAAACTATTTATGATCCTCAAACAAAGGCTTTTATTTTTAATGAACATTTTGTTAAACAGACAGAATTAGACACGGGATCAGTAATACTTCCTCCAATGGATTATTTTCAAACTGATTTTTTTCTTTCACGCTTAGAAGCTACTGAAGACGAAGTACTCGGCCTACTAAGACTTGTGGACATTTCCAAAGCTTGCGGTCATGATGGTGTTGGTAACAAGATCATAAAATTATGTGCTGATGGACTATATAAATCTTTTACTAGCATAATCAATAAATCGCTTAGTCACGGTCATTTTCCAAATCAATGGAAACTTGCAAACGTAATTCCACTTTTCAAGAAGGACGACCGGCAAAGTAAATTGAATTACCGTCCCGTTACTTTCAAGTCTCTCTAAGATAATTGAGAAAGTCGTATTTATTCGTTTGTACAATTTTTTAATAAGAATAGGTTTTTTGTATCCCTTCCAGGCTGGCTTTCGTCCAGGAGATTCTACAATTAACCAGATTATTTATATTGTGCATCAAATTTATGAGTTATTGGAAAAGGGGTTTGATACAAGAATGATTTTCCTCGATATTAGCAAAGCCTTTGATAGAGTATGGCACGATGGACTTCTGCACAAATTAAAGTCATTAGGTGTTCGGGACCCTCTTTTAAGCTGGATAGCAAGTTATTTATCTGGAAGGAAACAACGAGTAATAATTGAAGGACAAAGAAGTGATTGGTTAGAAATAAGAGCAGGAGTACCACAGCATCTGTTCTTGGTCCCTTGCTTTTTTTGATTTATATAAACGACCGTCCCAATAAAATATCATCAAACTGTTTCTTGTATGCAGACGATACATCATTGCTTAAAATAGTTGATAATTCCCCGTTGCAATCAGCTGAAGAATTGTCGGCTGACTTAATTAATAAAATAGCTGGTTAGTTACTATGAATTCTACCAAAACTAGGAGTATTACGTTTACCGGCAATCCCTTTATGTAGGACGACACGAATTTTTACCAAAAATACAATAGAATACAACACAATACAATTCAATGCAACAATAGAACGCAACACAATACAATACAATAGAAAACAATTTGATAGCAATTCGTGTCGTCCTACATGAAGGGATGGCCCGTTTACCGCTAAGATAAACAAACTAATGCACCCACCCCTTATTTTAGGAAATGGTATTATAAAAGAAGTTTATAATCATACTCATTTAGGGCTAACACTATCTAGTAATTTATCTTGGAGAAATTATATTTTAGGCATTCAACAAAAAGCTTATAAACGTTTAAATCTACTCAAACGTATTAAGTATAAAGTAAACAGATCAACTCTTATTGTTCTTTACAAAAGCCTTGTTCGACCAATTATGGAATATGCTGATTGCGTTTGGAATGGATGCACTAAAAATGAAAGCGATCTTCTAGAAAATGTACAATATGAAGCTGCCAGATTGGTAACTGGGGCTATGAAAGGAACCAGCAGAGCTAGACTTTTGCATGAATTAGGATGGGAAGATTTAAAAACAAGGAGACAGATGCATAAATTAGTTCTACTCTATAAGATAGTTAACCATCTCACACCTGACTGTTTGTATAAGTTACTCCCTTTAAAAGTTAGTGAACGAACGAGACTTTCGCTTAGATACGGTGAAAATTATACTCTGCCAACTAGTCGAACTGAGAGACATAAACGTTCTTTCTTCCCTTCTGCCATTAAGCTTTGGAACAGCTTAGATTTAAAAATACGTAACATATCAACCTTAGCCTCTTTTAAATTTGCTGTGAAATCTACATTTGAATGTTTGCAGTATAATACATTGTATAACTTTTCTGTTTCTAGATTTGCCTCAATTGTGCATACCCGTCTAAGAATGAAAAACTCGCAATTGAATTTTGACTTATTTATAAGAAACTGCATCTCCTCTCCATGTTGTTTTTGTGGATTTCCCAATGAAACATCAATGCATTTTTTCTTTTACTGTCCCATGTATGCTGCCCAACGATCCAAACTCCTTACCTCTGTTGCACTTACTATTAGTAATTGGCAAACTTGCACGGACAAATTTAAATTAAGAACTTTACTGTTTGGAGACTCCAGCCTATCACTAGCACAAAACGAATGTATTTTTAAGGAAGTCCAAATCTTTCTAATGGAGTCAAATCGTTTTTTCTGATTTGTCCTTGCAACTCGCCTTCTGTATTGTCATTTTCTAGCCTATTAATCTTTTCGTGTTGTTTCAATTTAAGGCTTGTAATGATCATGTATGTATGTAGCTTAGTTCCTCCTTTCGTTTCCAGTAATAATTTGTAAATAAATGTTGTGTAAGCTCCCTAGATGAGCTCCTGCTCCTGGAGCAAACACAAATAATATATATGTTTAAATAAAAAAATAAAAAAAAATAGGTGATAACAACTTTTTTTTGTGATCTCGTCATATATATCATTATGTGAATCACATATTTGAATTCATTAACTATAATTTTTTATAATAATATTGAAATATCTACACCAGAGGAAAAAGTTTCCAAATTCATATTGTTTTACGTTCTCCTGGGAACAGAGAACAATACTTTTTTCTTAGCGGATACACGCAGTATAAATCATCCTAAACTTCAGGTCGGTTTTGATATTTTATTCTGAAAGCATATGTGCACACTTTGCACCACATCAGACATTCTAGCTTCTATAGCTTTGCATACGGAACAAATAACACGCTCCACCACCCTTATAGTCTGCAGCAGTGAGATTTTGAATTAGGACTCAGGAGACTGCGCGTACGGGTGTTGTATTCAGTATAGTTTCGGTTGAATGGTATTAGGACGCGTTTGACTGAAGACCTAGACCCCGTCCACACGTATACGTTTTCGTAGCGTTTTCATATTGTTTCAGGTAATTAGACCATTGTTTTCTATTCCCTTGAGGACGGAAAACAATACAAAAACGATACGAAAACGCATACGTGTGGACGTGGTCCTAGGCTCTTCTGCCTCATACCCAGGCGTCTGTTTGTGCGTCTAAGCAACGCATTCTCCAAACAGCTGTACATGGTTGCCACTCTACCGGTAATAAGATGTGAGCATGCGTATTAGACGCTAGCTACGTCATAGCGTGTGTTGTGTAGTGCCATGCAACGAGTTTGGTATTATCCTGAAATGGCAAACACGCTTGGAACAATGATAATCGTTAATTCTACGACAAATCCTAACCCGAACCACAAACCAAACCCTTACCATCGGACGAGTTCACGGGTAAACGACGGGTTCTCGCTCACCTAGAGCTAGGGTTCACAGGTAAACAAGAAGAGAAGGTAAAGAGAGGAACAATATTTTTTGAGCGCTCCTACTCGGACTCGAACTCGTATCCCTTTGCGTGTACTGCAGTGTAGTGCAGACGTCATCACTACTATACTAAGCCGGCCTACCACCGTTCGGAATGTAACAAATCTTTATCTTTATCCTTGACTGGTTTTCAGAATGTCATTAGAATTACGATTATCGTTATTTCAAGCGTGTTTTCCATTTAAGGATAGTTGTGAATTCAACGGGGAGGATGTGTTGGTCTAAGCGTGCGTCGTGAAACTTTGTCCTGTGGCTATCTGTCTGAAAAAGCGAGCGTTAGGAGCTCGTCCCAGGCGCTTCGCTTCGCTCACAGATAGATGGACAGCTTCGCACGAACAGACGCCTGGGGACGAGGCAGTCGACGGCTTTGAATGCAGTAAAACTTTATGCACTTACTAACTGGAATAAATACTGGAATAATAATATATAATAATAATGGCCATATTTATATAGCGCCATATGTCGAGTGTGTGGTTAGTGCAATGGCCAGGCTGCTGTACCGGGTGACAATCCCCTTCTCTTTTCCGAGTAGTACAACAGGTTCTTTAATAGACTTGCTCCAAGTCGAACTCGCCGAGTCACTGGGTAAGCGATTACTGGGTCAAAAATCGAGCGCGAGAATCGAAGCGAGAGGCGAGTTCGACTTGTTTCACTTGCAGGAAATTGAATCGGGGGATTATGTTTTGGCGCGAAAACACGTTTCAGGGGCGGAGCTTACATTTCGCGCCTTTGACAAAATCTTTCTAAGTACAATCAAATTGTAAATACCATATCCACGGTCGACTGACTTGGCACGTCAACATACAATGCCTGAAGAATTGACGCTTTGTGATTGGGCAAATCTTAGTACGTCATAAGCCACGCGCTGCAAATGGAAAAGTCCTTCGTGCGGGGGGCTAAGAAGGACTTTGAGAAAGTCTAGTTCTTTCACGTCCCCTTCAAATACTGATTAGAAGTAGAAGGAGACAAGGCCAACGACTTATACTAACGTCCCTGCCCAAGGACGCGGCCGGGTTCGAACCCCCGACCTCCCGCTCTCTAGACCGTGCTCTACCAACTTAGCTAACCAGTGAGGCGGTAATAGCTGCTTTTTGGTAGGATGTGCAAACAACCGTCCGCTGAAACGTTATCAAAAGTAATTTGTATCACTTTTTTCATGTCTGATGATTCATCGGCCAAACTTCTGCGGATTGGAGATATTGGAAAAATGAAATAGGATTTAATATGTAGAGATTTCAAGGGAAAAAACTGGGGCTTTTCCCCGTTATGCTGTTACAGGATCCATCTAGGAAAAGCATATAATTGATGATACCCTGCGAGCAGTGCTTTCTTCACGAAGAGAAAAGAAGGCTCTGCAGTATTCGTGTTGTTTTATTATCGAGCATGCGCCAACGGTGTTGTCTCGTACCAGTAAGTTTGTTTGGGAGAAGTTTGGGAGAATTCTCGAGCAGGTACAAACACTCCACCTGCGGTCGCCACCGCGGCAAAACGGTATGCTCCGCTGGCCAAAAGAACGAAGGCTCTGCTATCGAATACAAATTACCGAGGGTTTCAACTTTTTTAGTAAATAATTTTATAACTTAGTAAACTCACAATGAATTACAAATTAAGAAAACTTCAACCTGTTAAAGTCTTAGGCTTAGCTTTTAAGTAGTTTTCTTAGTTTTTGACAAAACTGTTCACAAATGAATACTTTTAAGCAACCTCGTGACCAGTGTCTTCTCGGTCAGATCCAAGATGGCGGCTACTCCGAGAGAAGACCCTGGTAAACGCTGAACTGTCACGTAGTCTGATTGGCTCTTCGATTATGACACAAGGTTGTTCTAACGATGCTTTTTATTGGCCAAACGGACTGAGTCGAGAGAGATGAATTTGTATATAGATTCGATTGCTCAAATTTTATCAATAAAACGATTTTAAATAACCTTAAAACACGTTGTGTAGGTAGAGCAATAGATGAAGTGCATTACTGGGTTGTTTTCTGGTAAGTTTCATCAGTGAGAAAGCCAGGAGAAGCCGTTAAATCTGAACATGTGCTATCGATCTCCTCGCTTCAACGCTAACGGAAAATGAACGGCTTTTTAGGATTCTCTTCTAGCTTAGATACATCCTGGTAGCTTTGTGATACTCTTCCACTGTTTCTTTATCCAAGTAAACTCCATTTCGAACTGTTTAGTAGACCTGTTTTCACTTCGTCGTTCGCCACGTGGAAATACCGTTAATCGCATCTCGCTCACTCCGGATTAGGATACCTATGGTTTGTGGGCACGTGTTTACATTTCCATATTTAGCTTAGCCGGCTTGCTACGCAGGCTATATTTAGCTAGGAACTAGTTGCCTATCATATATTTAGCTTGGCCGCCATATTGGATGCCCACATCACGTGATTAAAATCTCCAGGATTTCTGGAGATTTTTGGCCACGTGATTCAGCGTTTACCAGGGTCTTCTCTCGGAGTAGCCGCCATCTTGGATCTGACCGAGAAGACCCTGGGGACGAGGTTGACTTTTAAGCAGAAACGTTAAAATCACGTGCCTGTTGTTTCATTTCAGTTTTCGCGGGAAACTCGGGGCGGCCGCGCGCTGACAAGAAATAGCAAATACGCATGCGCGTGACGTTTTGCCGCGGTGTGCATGCGGTCTCGTGTTTGTTCTGCTCTCGAATTCTCACAAACTTACCTCGGTTTGTTATCGCACTTCGGCCATCTTGGATTGAAAGCGAGGCTTCCGGGTTGTCGGTTACGTGGCGCTTACTATTTTCTCTGTTGTTAGTCAGGTTGGTCGCGAGTTTGGATGAAAAAGCTACTTCATCTCCACTTCTGTAATTCCAATTGTACAAATAATAGCCAGAAAAGAAGATCTAGGGATTCTTTTCACATATTTGATTCCAATAAACAGCTCAGAAAGCGATGGAGTTTGAAAATACGCGGAGATGTCGACCCACACTTCAGACTTCGATAAATATCCAGAGGTAGACCGTAGAGTGAGAAAAAAAACACAAGTAATACTTCTTCGGTTAAAGTGTCACAGGTTCCCTCAGACTCACAGCTAGCAGCGGTCTCTACAGGTAAAATAAGAAGAGAGAAACCTCACCTAGCAGGGCGAATGGAACATGTTAAGTTATTGTTCTCAATAAATATATATACACGTGCACCAGCCACCCTCTATTAATTATTATATTTTGGTAATTTTTAATGCACATGCATGGGACTATTTTCACGTTGATCGCCGGTTATTTTTCATTTTACGAATAAGACTTGTGTACTTTGCACACCACTAATAATAAATTGGCACTAATTTTGAAAGTGTCATGACCATCATATTAAAGTTTTAATGTGTGAATAATATTTTTTATGTAAAATATATTTTATATCATGTATTTATACTGAATCAAAGGGAAATATTTTGGGAGGTTTTATTAGAATGGTCATGGGTGTTATGCAATGATATTTATCACTGTCAAATTTCTGGTATGAAATGAAGGTTTATTTATTAGTTAATCTGGGATTTTCATGTGTGATTTTCTTAGTAATACCACGATCACCTCAGCTTTCTTTGTTTGTTCATGGACATTTAAACTCTAAATTCCCTCATCAGCATGGATATTTGTTCTAATTTTCTCTCGTTGACATGCAAGAATGAAAATTAGAAGGGCATGCATGCTGATGAGGGTTATGGCAGGTCGTTATAAAAATTAGTCCCTAGCAGAGTGCATGATCATGAATGCCTGTCAACCCTGTACCCTACCTATTTTATGGCTCAAGAAAGGTCTTCTCTTCATTTGTCAAACCCACTTCTTCCATACATGTGAGATAATTATACTTAAAACCACAAACACGACATGATTAAACTCTATGCGTGCTCCTGGAATATTTAGTCAGCCACATATTACATTTTATTTTTACATTTTACTTGACATTTTATTTATTCTTCACAAAATCAACACACTTGCAGGGTCCAGTTCAACCAATGGTACTCAATCAAGCATAACAGAACTTTGTTAACTTTAGTTTAGGCAGAGAAAAACTAAAGTCCTCTGAGATTAGTTTCATTAGTCAGTGATAATAGTATTACAAAGTAATAGCATGAAATTAGCTAGTGATTAAATTTCCCCTTGACCCTTGGGAGGATTTATGCAAATTCTCCCTAATCCCCCTCAGCCATAAATCCTCCCTCAGCTCTCGGGGGAAATTTGATAACCAATTTACCTTTTGCCATGCCATTACTTATAATAATAATATTTTGGAGTTTGGACTGATTTTACTTACCAGTAACCTGACTGTTAGGTCTATTCGATTTTATTAAACAGGGTTAAAAAAATCTGCTCTATCTGTGAATAAATTCAAATCAAGCTATCCTCCATAATTTCTGTGGCTTGGCTTGGGAAAGAAATAATATTAATTATAATAAATTGATAAAAAGGATGTAAATGATGCTGGAGTACCCATCCAGCTAGCAGCTACATGTAGGTTACAAAAAAACATAGTTGCATCATTGCAATGATTATGGCAGAAGAAAATATATTGTACAAAATGTTGTAATATACCAAAACAGACAACTGAGACAGTGTTGGGGTCTGGCAGTATTTATTAACATAATATACAGTAGAAGGCGCTTCTTAAGGCTCCAGTTCGTGTATAAAATTGTACATAACATTAACTGTCCGCATCAGCTAGAAGGGTACCTTGTTAAAAGATCAGAAATGCATAATAGACATCTTAGGGACTCCACACTTTTACATGTTATAGCCATGAAAACGAAAATGGGCCAATTGTCTTTTAAATGCGCAGCCGCAAGAGAATGGAATGATTTACCTAGAGAGCTGTGGGAGTTACAAACACTATCAACTTTTAAGGCTGGCGTTTTCAAGCATTTTTTAGAACTTGATGACAACAATCATCAATGTAGTTTACGATAATTTTTTAGATATCCTTTTTAAGCTTTGTACAGTTATATGTATTTTTTATTATTATAATATTATTCATTCATACATTTATTATTATACTATTATATATTGAGATTTTTTAGATACATTATCTATAATACTGGTCACCGGTTGATACCAGCTAATCATTTTCAATTAACTGATCGGTCTTTACAGTTTAAATAAAGTTATTATTATTATTATTATTATTATTATAAATTATTATTACAATATATTTTAATATGTTACAATTTATTTACATGATTGAAATATAATATTAATAGTGATACAAAAGCTGGATGGTATATTGTTAGTATGGCTGCTCCCCTAAATCACGAGATAGTTGCAGGTTTACAAAATAGTTACTACCGAGACATAGAAGGCCTAACCCATTGGCTATATCCAGCCTGATGATAATTTTACAGTATTGCTCAACTAAAAGTAGGCTGTACCCTGCCAGACTCCAACCTGATCAGCTGATTCTGAATATCTAGATTAATATTCACTTCAATTATAAATTATGGAAATTAAAATAATTGTACAAAGTTTGAAAACTAAAGTTAGGTGATAATAAAAACAATTAGGTAGTCATTGTTGCAATTTTTATTGCCATTACTAGCACTGTCATCAACATCAATATTGTTTTGCATTTATACGATCACCAGTACCATTTCCATTGTCACTATTATCATTGTACATGGTCATCCCAAATGAGCCATATCTCAGTTTCTCTACAGGTAATTTTGGTCAATTTCCAAGTAGCCATTTGTTGATAATGGCCCAACATTGCAAGTCAGTAATACTGTCATTATCATCATCTTAACATACACTACCTGGTATACATATGATATATGTATCAGGAGCCATATTATGTATATATGATATATATGTAGTTACAGTACCAATGCAATGTTATCAGCCATCCATGCAAGTGAACCATTTTGGTTCATTGATAAGGCATTTTCTCAAATCCTCATACAAACCTTCTAAAAACCTACCCCAAAATTTGCCAAAAACCCTAACCATTTCCAACCCAAATCATTCCTAGAACGAGTACACCCAAGCTATAAAATTATGATGGATTTTTCACAGGTTTTCAAGTGATCATTTGAAGTGGCAGGGTATACTGCAGTGAGGTTTCTCTCTTGTTTTTTACGTGTAGAAAATGGACTTCTGCTATCTGTTAGTCTGGGGGAACCTGTCGCACTTATTTAAGCGAAGAAGTATTTTATAATCAGCTGTTTTTTACTCACTGGATATTTTATCGATGTCTGAAGTATGGGTCGACATCTCCGCGTATTTTCAAACTCCATCGCTTTTAGAGCTGTTCATTGGAATCAAATATGTGAAAAGAATCCCTAGATCTTCTTTTCTGACTATTATTTGTACAATTGGAATTACAGAAGTGGAGATGAAATAGCTTTTTCATCCAAACTCACCAACAACAGAGCAAATAGTAAGCGCCACGTAACCGACAACCCGGAAGCCTCGCTTTCAATCCAAGATGGCCGAAGTGCGATAATAGCGAATGAGCCTAGCTGTGCAAGTACGAAAGATCTGTTTCATTTCCTAATTGTTTTCCGACATCAAATTGTTTTTTTTTTTATGGATGAAAACTGACCTGTAGTTTACTTCAGATGCACTAGGTTTCAATGTCATCTTTATCAGGAACCCGAACGCATTATCTACAGACAAAAATGTGCATATTTGTCGAAGATTTGAAAGTTGAAAACCGACAAGTTGAAATCACTCGAGTGGCGATATTAAAGAGCACACTCACCCTGCAAAACTTGACAAAAAGAGCTGTAGAAGAATACAAACAAACTTGTATGTATAATTAGTAAATACTCTTAATTTATAAGCCAATTACCAAATGTGAACGCTGAATTTCTTAGCCCATACAATAAAAAACCTGCTTTCTTTGATAAAACTGTGTGCTAAGTTATTATTACTCGTTTCCGTAATAACTTTATTTCTTTGTACCACGATTGTCAGGAGCTTGCAATGAAGCTATTCTTTCAAAAAGCTATTCTGCAGAGGTATTTACCCTGGGAATTTTTCTGACATAAAATTGATCCTGGGAGCATTCGAAAAATACATCACTCGCTCATTGGCGATTTCCGGTTGCAAAACATTAATAGTCCTGGGATCCTTAATATTTGGATTTTGGAAATTTGATAAGATTTCACAGGGTCTGCTCACAATTACTTTTGACTCCTGCGAATACAATAGAAATAATATGCCTCGACTCCTGGGAATGGTAAAAAAAGTACCTTGACTCCTGGGAGCGACTACAAAGGCATGCCAGGAACATGTTTTGACTCCTGGAAGTTGAGCCTGGTTTTTTTAGCATGCAAGGAATATTCCCTGACCCACCCTGGGATGTTTTTTTTTTGGCTAGGAAATTTTAACTTTCCTGGGAATCTGTGACTACTTCTTCTGAGCTGGGAAAAATACACATAACCCCATTACCTGGGAAAGTGTCTTCGAATATTTTCATCCTGGTTAAACAGAATAGCTTTTTATTTGCCAGCGGTTATTAATATCGTCTAATTTGAAAGATAACTGTACGAAATGATCACTACTTCAGTTATTCCAGTTGTTTGAACAATTTCCCATTGCAAGCTCTCGGATTGTAGTGGCGTTGTGAGGTAGCCAAACTTTTCTTTGTGTTTTTTGAAGTCACAGCCATTTCAGCTTCTGTGTGCTATAGTGTATTTATCCGCCACGAATCCAGCTTCATTCAAAGAACAGTCGTTTTTTCTGTAGTTGTTTTCATCGAACTTGCGAGAGCCGGAAAACTCTAAAAAGTTGCTAAAAAGTTGAATTTAACTGAAAAACGAAAATGCAGAAATAGTTGTAAAGCGGTATTTGCCTTCATGTAACAAATTGTTTTGTTTATTTCAAAATGTACGGGTTTTATCGCTATTTGTTTTCGAAGAGTTGTGAGCAAATTTGGAAAATCCTGAGCGGGCAAGATAAAAAATATTGCCCGTTGAGCAACCAATCAGATTGCAGCATTCAGAATCATCTTGCCCGCCGTCACTGAGCTACCATATAATAAGTATGAATATCATATATCAGGATAAACAATTCCTGAACACAGCCAATCGAACGGCGTCCCTTCGAATCCTAATTTTATCAAGAAAGACCGGGAAATAAGAAAGTTAAATTTAAAAACTGCCTTCACAAGTTTTAATGTAGCCTCCGAACAGCATCCCCTACTCAGTTGAAGGAGACCGGCGATTTCATCGTTTCCGTTTCTCCCCATGGGTTAAGTTATTCCCCCCCCCCCGGATTTTGGAAGCCGAAAAAGGTAAAAATTCATATGTAAGTTGATTTTCTTTTCGTTCGTGTGGATGGTGAAATTCAGAGCATATAATTACTATTCGCTAAAAAAAATACGAATACTGCAGGATTTTTTTTAAACTTTTCATACATACAATCATTTGCATTAGGAAAAGTCAAATTTGGAATAATTCGAAAAAGGTACGTCAACTCCTTCTCCTCCCTTCACCGATACAATGTCGGCGGAAATTTCGTGATTTCTGGCTGTGAGCAAGACAACAGAGACACCATTTAATCGCGGGGAGGGGCCGTTTGCGCATTATTGATCTTAAACAATCTGAAACAAAACAAATATGCAACATGCTCTTAGATTTCTGCGCATAGTTTCTTTAATAATGCAAGTTATTGACAGGATTTTTTTAAACTTTGCGTATATAGATGCCCCGACCTTGGAACGAGAAAGTTTCCGCTGTTATTCTTTGTCATGAAAACAATTATTCCTTTCCCTTTTATACCAGCGAAGCCATCTGTGGCGTTTTTGACACACCACAAACTAATTCTTGATGGAATGCAAACCTAAAATTAACAGCAAGAGGCTGGTGTTTGACTGGTCTTTGTTATGATGTTTCTGTCTTACACATCGCTTTTTGTATATGTCTAGCTGGGCTTGTTAAAACCCAGCAGTTCTTCGAGTTATCTGGAGTTATTCATTGAAATCTGGCGAAAATCTTTCCGATAAAAGTTATCCGTTATAGACTGGATTCAGCGCTTTTGAAGAAGCCTTTAAATGGCATGGGAGTTCTTAATGCCGGAGGCATTGTATTGGGAGCCGGAATATATGACTCATGAACAATAGCCGCCCGATACCCCATGAGATCCATTTCATTGGGTTTGTAATTGGTAGTAAAAATTATGAAAACAAATTTCCCAAGGTTTATTTTGATTGAAAAAGTCAAACATGCTAGCCGCACTTATTATCACTTGCTTTCTAAATACTCAATGCCTCGTTCTATTTGTTTTAATTTTCATAGAAAGTGATAGTGCATCTGTGTACAGCGACTTAAATGAATCCAACCGTACAAGTTATTCATCGGGTTCAATCTCATTCTTGTTTGAAAATTAGCATTTTGATGTTGGAGCCGTTTTGAAGAAAAACAACCCCACCCCCCGGGTGCTTTTATTCGTCCGCCTTTCATGTCAGGCAAAAAATCGTTAGCAGAAGCCCTTGGCATTTAAAGGGAGAACTCTTAATACGGCATAAATAATTGTATTTTGAAATTGTGTTTTCTTTATCTTCTTAGAGCGACCAAGGGTGTTGCGCAAGCCAATGGGGTATGTTCCGCAATCAATTAGTCATGGCATTAAAAGCTTCACAGGCAAAATTTGGCAAGAAACGCGGCTTGCTGTTTCCGATAGAGGTTGATTTCTTCTTCCATGCAAGCATCGACAGTAGAAGGTATTTAAGAGATCTACTTGCACGAACAATGTTGAACTTATCAGATAACAGTTTTTGACTACTGAACGTTTAGGAGATTCGCCTTTCCTAGCCGTCGAGCTAGGATAGTTGTTCATTCGTAGGGCATTCGTGTAAGAATCATTTCAAACCGATAACTATGTGTTTATATGCATCAATTTTGTGCATTTCTATCTGGGCCTGGTTGTTGGATGCTTTATCCCTAGGATAGCGATAAATCTGTAATTGTAACTGAGGTACAGTTTAACCTCGGATTAACAATTTTAACCCTGGATTAGCAATTTTAACCCTGGATTAGCAATTTTAACCCTGGATTAACGATTACCCACGCTTCGAACAACCGGGTCTTGGAGTAAAAGAATTGGGTTTTCGAATTTAGTTTTCGACTCTCTTAAGTGCGGTGACCTACAAAAACCGAACTTGGGTTTTTCTTGTGTTTACTCTCTAATCAATGTTTTAGCGTGCACAATTTGAGGTTTTATTTTGTGCCTTCCGTAATGATAAGTGTTTCAGATAAAGAACGACGACTTCTACAAATTAAATGCAACTACTCGGTCAAAATACCTTAAATGTAAACACTCGACCAAAGTATTGTTGCTAGTAATAACTTGCAAGTTCACGAAAGCTACAATTTTAAAGCCGACCCAAACGCTGTCTATCCCAGTTTGGGCTGCAAATATCAGTTTTCATAAACCCACAATCAATAATTTGTCAGCGTTTATTCTCTCGTTTTCTCGCCACGAATGAGAAAATGGATTTACCATTTGAGAATTCGTAGAGTGAAACTCAGACTCGTTTATACACTGTGGCAAAGCTTCCTGACTTATATTGTTCTAGATCGCTATTCTCAGGAGAAATTAACAGGTAAAAACAAAATCAATCCGGAGACTTTTTCCTTAATCAGTACACACGATCTGAAAGTCATGAAAAACCGGTGTCACAGCGATTTGTGTTCCCAGCGATTTGTGTTCGTGGGTGAGGAGTGGGGGTACATGAATCGCTAGCGTTTTGTGAAGTTAAAAGATGGACAATGAATATTATTATTAGAGGTCAATGCTTGAGAAGGTAACTCAGTCGATGTATCATCATATCGTTGTGAGTAGCGATTTGTGGAGGTTAAATGAAAATAAGAATATTTCATAAGTTAAATTCTAATTCTTGCACTTGTTCGACTTGATGTTCGTTGTGACCCCCGTCGGATTCATTTATTGCTCAATTCAAGCTTCAGCTTATAAATGGGAGGTTATAGACCACAAGGAATAATTAACAATTAGACCCGCAGCCCGAATGGGCTACGAGTCAATAGCCCATGAGGCGCAACCGAATGGGCTATTTAACTCGTAGCCCATGAGGGCAAGAGGTCTAATTGTTTTAGTATAAACTAACTAGTCGGACAGTAAAAAATAATCGAAAGAAACAAATTGAAGTTGAAAAACTGTTATTATTTCGTGAAAATGCGTGCAGTTTTTTCTCTACCATGGGCTATCGCAAATAGACCTATAGTAGGGTAGCCAATCAGATTGCAGGATTTGTAATAGTCCACTAGTTGGTTTTTACTAACACTAATTAGGAATGATTTTACGGGGATGACATCCTCTTGGTCGTTTGCAGCAATTTTCTCGCCTGCAGCAGTGACGTCCGGCTTATAGTTGAGTTGCCGCCACCTAAATAGACTAGACAACCGGGGAACCGCTTTCAAAATGCTCAAATGTATGATAAAAAACGTTTCAATCTTAACTGTACCATTAAAAAACTTTATAGCGCAGACATTTTCAGAATTTATTTATGTGAAAATGCATGTATTTTGTATTTAGTCCTTCCAAGTAAGAGGCCGCATTTAGCTCTCGTATCAGAGCAGCAAAGAGGCTGATTAAATTCAGTTCACGGCAAAGTTTCATGTAGTCATACATAAATTATGTAGAAAAGTTACTAAGTGGCAGTTGGAAAGCAGAAGGGAACACAAATCTCAAGGGATTCGTAAGTACCCTACAATGGGACACCGCATTCGTCTTTTCTCTCCTCAATGTTGGGTAGAAGAATTGGGCCTTCTAGAGTCCCAACATTGAGGGAGAAGACTGCACGGCCGAAAAATCTCCTCATTCCTCGTCCCCATCCCCCGCGCTTGATGCGCGGCTATCAGTATCCCCATTCCTCCAGAAACACAAATCGCTGTGACACCGGTGAAATTTACAGTAGCATGAAAAGACATCGAAGGTATCGAAAAAGCGTCTTTGGTTCAGTCAACCATAATTCAGTTTGGTGACTACTATGCGGCAGAAATCAAAACTTTGTTCAGAGATTGTGTCTGTCATTTAGCAGATAGCAAAAGATAAATGGTTCTACTTCGAAACGGACAACAATAATTCAATTTGGCGAGACACAGTATGCAGAAGTCAACGAATTATAAATGAACATTTAGGAGATTATATTGTGTCTTTCGGCGTTTGAAGCAAGGAGAATTCATTATTGGCATTAAAATTGTAGTTTAGCATATACCATGGGTAAAGATAACAATTAAATGGTTATATTTAGATCAGTGTACACTTAGAATGACAGTACTGATAACTACCGTAATAAAGTAATGAGGTCTGAAGCAACTATACTGAAGCTAAATCAGGATCTATTCACCAGACTAGTCACATTAAAGCTATTAAAATCTCTATTTTACTTCAGCCGGTTTCCATATAGCCTTTAAAATGCCTTTCCTTGTTTTCCGTGTTTCTCAGATAGAACTGATCTCCACAACCGAAAAAAATACTCGAGAAAAACATGGAAAAACAAGAAAAGGCTGTGTGAAAACTAGCCCTTACCAAAGTAAGGAAAATCGTCAAAAAATTGACAAAATAAAACGTTTACATGCAGTTATTGCCGTTTATCAGACAAACGTTCTTTAGCCAATCTTCTAGAATATTCAGAATCAGTGACTCGCGTAGTAACTTTTAAAAGCTATCCGATCCACCACATGCAAAGTAAATAACCATTGTCCATGTATGTTTTCACAGTGTTTAGATCGCGGTTTTCAAATGTTTACTATCGCGGTCCAAAACACTAAATTCTGAATTGCTGCATTTTATTTCTTTGCGTGTTCAAATGAATAAACCTCTTTAGCATGTGGTGCACTGTTTCACATTCAAGTCTTTGGGGAATTTATTATTTCTGCACCAGCGCTACTTGTTTTTCGGCGGCAAATCATATATTATTAACACTGAGTTTAAGGCATTCTACCTTAACTATATAACTTATTGTTTTGCAAAGCAAAAAAGAGGGCTCATATAAGTTTTTGTTTCTTATATTTTTCAATATAATTCCATTTTACAGCATGTGGGGTTAAGCCAAAGGAATTCACGTCGAGATAAGAGCCTAGCTCTAGGTGATAACTTCCAATATAATTCACGCTAATGCTGGAATAATATTCAATCACTATATTCAGGGTTTTTTCGCAATTAAAGCCTCGCCCAAGTCTCTTCCGAGTTCTCTACGTTTTAATTTCTTGCTTTTCTCGTGCGAATTATCAATCCACAAGCAGTGGATAAAAGGATTTCTCCACGTAGGCTATCAGTATCCCCACTCCCCATCCAGAAACACAAATCGCTGTGACATCGGCGAAATTTACAGTAGCATGAAAATATATCGAAGGTATCGAAAAAACGTCTTTGGTTCATCAACCATAATTCAGTTTGGTGAATACTATGCGGCAGAAATCAAAACTTTGTTCAGAGATTGTATCTGTCATTTAGCAGATAGCAAAAGATAAATGGTTCTGACTTCGAAACCGGCGGACAACAATAATTCAATTTGGCGAGACTATATGCAGAAGTAATACTGATACGAAGACACCTAGCGAGATATTGTGTTGCATCTGGTCTGTTATGTGAGACTCGCTCAGTTAAGAGTGACAGTAAATAAATGGGCTAAGACCCTTGACCATCATTGGATTTTTCCAAGACATTTGACAGTGTCCCTCATGGTAAACTCATGGCCAAACTTGAGCATTATGGAGTAAGGGGGAAGTTGCTCCAATGTATGCAGTCTTTCCTGATCGGTCGCTGGCAACATGTAGTTGTAAATGGTCGTCGTGGTCTGCTGTCACTTCTGGTGTCCCGCAGTCTAGTACTCGGACCTCTACTCTTCAACTTATATACCAATGACATCCCTACCGGTTTAAGATCTTCAGTAAAGCTCTTTGTGGATGGTAGTGTCCTTTATAGACCCATTACATTATACGAGGACTACCTCCACCTACACTGAAGCGACTTACGTGCTTTAGAGGTCTGGAGTAACACGTAACAAATGAGATTCGAACCTACAAAGTGCTTCAACCTCTCCATCACCCTCAACGTAACCCCCTTCACCATATCAAGCGCCCCATCGTTGTCAAGACACTGTCAGGAGCCCCTGATAACTAGCAGCGTCCATCCCGCATACTAGGCCTATGTCACAGCGTGTTCACAAGTTAGGTTATTTTTAGAACGGTTTCCCGTTATTATTGACTTGCAATTATTCCTAAGGGAATAAAATCACCAAAGCGTAGCAGCCATGTTGTTTGGTATAACAAAAGTAGCTAATGAGGCATCTTTTGTTCCGCCACTGGTGCAACCCAACAATTGGCGGGGAAAATAATCTAAAAATAGCCCAACTTGGTAAAAACGCTGTGACACCTGTATAGGAGACATGGATGCTCCTAGTTATGGGCTCCTGACACTGTGAAGAACTTCGAGCAAAAGCCAACCGAGTCTTAGGGATCCTACAGCGAAACCTGTCTCATTGCGACTCGGCCATGAAGGAACGGGCCTACTCATCGCTGGTACGTCCGATGCTAAACTTTAGCACGTCTGTGTGGTCCCCGCACTTAGCTAAGGTCAAGTCAACACAGCAACATATCTTCGCTCTAGAATTACCAATAATCAGTAATTGGCTTTTGCTCTTCAATTATCAATAATCGCTAATTCTAGAACGCAAATTAAACAATGACATTCTTAAAACCAGTCAAGGATAAAAATAAACAATTGTCAAAATCCGAACCGCCGGCGGTAGACGCGCTTAGTGTAGTGGTCATGGCGTCTGCACTACCAAGCACAACACGCAAACGGTTATGAGTTCGAGCCTGAGTAGGAGCGCTGAAATTTCTTTTTTCTCTCGCTTACCTTCTCTTCTTGTTTACCTGTGAACCCTAGCTCTTGGTGAGTGAGAACCCGTCGTTTACCCGTGAACTCGTCCGATGGTTAGGGTTCGGTTTGTGGTTCGGGTTAGGATTTGTCGTAGAATTACCAATAATCGGTATTTCAAGCGTGTTTGCCATTTACTGATTATTGGTAATTCCACAGGCTTCTCAGACTCGACGTATATCGTTTTGGGTAGGGCCGGGAAAATTTTGGATCGCTTTGGTCGGTCTGGTTCTTACAGATCATTGGAAGGTCGCGTTTTTGGGGTCTTAAGAAGGCCGTTTGGCGATGATAAATTTGATGGATTTTCCTAAATCTCTGGTCAGATGTTGCTTGATAACTATTCCCTCCTGTGCCGAAAGCTGAAGAAAGAGGAAGAAAAGTGCCGATTTTTGGGTGATCTTTGAGGTAAGTCTGTGCTTTGGCGAGGTCGAGTTGCCTACCTTGTAAATTTTTTTAGAGCCGCGGCCAACGGTCAAAGTTTCGAATCATAATAAATTGCTTTAGAAGGCCCAAAATCGCCCCAAAACCACTCAGACAACTTCATTAAGTATCAATCTTTTATTATTGAAGATTCATTTCGTAGGAATCGGAAAAGAGAATTCACATGCACGAAGCAATTATATAAACTCTTCTGAGATCGTTATGAAACTAATCGATAAACCACAGGTAACCCAACAGACTAATAAGCGGGAAATATACGTCGAGTCTGGGAAGCTTGTGGTAATTCAGTATAGAACGAGGATACGTTGTAAACAGAGACTTGCCGCAAGGTTTGTTATCGCTGACTACCGCCGTACAAGCAGGTCACTGGCATGCTAGAACAACTTGCATGGAAATCCCTAGAAGAACAAAGGGTTCTGAACGATCTTTGCTTGTTTTATAAGATTAAGCATAATGTTGTAAACATCGAGTTCATGCAGCCGTACTATAGGTCAAATAAAACCCAACACTGCCATAATTAAAGACACATCTCTGCCTCTGTCAACGCTTATAAATACTCTTTCTACGTTAGAACAATAACAGTTTGGAATGCTCTACCCAGCCGACTGATACTGTACAGGCAACTTCAATTAAAAAGGAACTCATTTAATATGTTCAATAGTTTATTGTCGCTTGAATGTTTTGTTGTTTGTTTATTGTTTATTTAGTTGTTTAGCATACCGCTGTACTAAATGCCAGTATCGGGGATTAGGCACTCAATAAACTGAAACTGAAACTGAAGTCAACGAATTATGAATGAACGTTTAGGAGATTATATTGTGTCTGTCGGCGTTTAAAGCAAGGAGAATTCATTATTGGCATTAAAGTTGTAGTTCAGCATATAACATGGGTACAGATAATTCAATGGTTATATTTAGATTGCCATATGCGCACTTCGAATGACAGTATAACTGATAAAGTAATGAGGTCCGGATCAACTATACTGAAGCTAAATCAGAATCTATTCACCAGACTTGTCGCATTAAAGCTATTAAAATCTCTATTTCTACTTAACCCTGGTTTCCATATATAGCCTTTGAAATGCCTTTTCTTGTTTTCCGGCCGTGTTTTTCAGATAGCATTCCTCCACAACAAAAAGAAACTATTCGTGAAAAACACGGAAAAACAAGAAAAGGCTGTGTGGAAACTAGGCCTTACAAAGTAGGGAAGTCGTCAAACAAATGACAAAATAAAACGTTTACATGCAGTTATTGTTTATCAGATAAACAATCTTTAGCCAATCTTCTAGAATATCCAGAATCAGTGACTCGCGTATTTTAACACTATTCGTGAAAAACACGGAAAAACAAGAAAAGGCTGTGTGGAAACTAGCCCTTACAAAGTAGGGAAGTCGTCAAAAAATAGACAAAATAAAACGTTTACATGCAGTTATTGTTTATCAGATAAACAATCTTTAGCCAATCTTCTAGAATATTCAGAATCAGTGACTCGCGTAGTAACTTTTAAAAGCTATCCGATCCACCACATGCAAAGTAAATAACCATTGTTCATGTATGTTTTCACAGTGTTCAGATCGCGGTTTTCAAATGTTTATATCGCGGTCTAAAACACAAAATTCTGAATTTACTGCATTTTATTTCTGTGCGTGTTCAAATGAATAAACCTATTTTGCATGTGGTGCACTGTTTTCACATTCAAGTCTTTGGGGAATTTATTATTTCTGGTCCAGCGCTACGGTTGTTCTTAATCATTTCAAGTCAGTTTCAGTTGAGGTGCGGATCAATTCTTCAACCTATTTCTTAAAGAAGATAAATGAAGCGTTAAGACTGAATCGTTTCCTCAAAGACTTGAAATTGGAAAACATAGCGTCACATCTAAAGACAGTACCAATTCATGATCAGCAGCTGCTTTAATTCCAGCAAACATGATAGGATCTCAATATATTTTCTCATTTAGATGACACTTTCTTACCAAAACTCTAGTTAATTTATCTGGATTTTGAATCTAAGCCCGAAACAACCAGATTAAAAGGCAAAGTTCACTCGTATATAAGCCACAACAGGAGCCATGGCCATCAGCGGCAAATCATTTATTATTAACAAGTTTAAGGCATTCTACCTTAACTATATAACTTATTTGTTTTGCAAAAGTAAAAAAAGAGGGCCCATATAAATTCCATTTTACAGCCTGTGGGGCTACTGAAGCAAAAGGAATTCACGTCGAGATAAGAGCCTAGCTCTAGGTGATAACGTCCAATATAATTCACGCTAATGTTGGAATAACACTGATTCAATCACTACACTATATTCACGTTTTGTTTCGCAATTAAAGCCTCGCCCAAGTCTCTTTTCCGAGTTCTCTACGTTTTAGTTTCTTGCTTTTCTCGTGCGAATTATCAATCCACAAGCAGTGGATAAAAGGATTTCTCCACGTAGGCTATCAGTATCCCCACTCCTCATCCAGAAACGCAAATCGCTGTGACATCGGTGAAATTTACAGTAGCATGAAAACATATCGAAGGTATCGAAAAAACGTCTTTGGTTCAGTCAAGCATAATTCAGTTTGGTGACTACTATGCGGCAGAAATCAAAACTTTGTTCAGAGATTGTGTCTGTCATTTAGCAGATAGCAAATTTAAAGATAAATGGGTTCCACTTCGAAACGGACAACAATAGTTCAATTTGGCGAGACACAGTATATATGAAGAAGTCAACGAATTATAAATGAACATTTAGGAGATTATATTGTGTATTTCGGCGTTTGAAGCAAGGAGAATTCATTATTGGCATTAAAGTTGTAGTTTAGCATATACCATGGGTAAAGATAACAATTAAATGGTTCAGTATATTTAGATCAGTGTACACTTACTGCACTTAGAATGACAGTACTGATAACTACCGTAATAAAGTAATGCAAGTAAGCAACTATACTGAAGCTAAATCAGGATCTATTCACCAGACTAGTCACATTAAAGCTATTAAAATCTCTATTTTACTTAAGCATGGTTTCCATATAGCCTTTAAAATGCCTTTCCTTGTTTTCCGGCCGTGTTTTTCAGATAGAACTGATCTCAACAACCGAAAAAAATATTCGTGAAAAACACGGAAAAACAAGAAAAGGCTGTGTGGAAACTAGCCCTTACAAAGTAGGGAAGTCGTCAAAAAATTGACAAAATAAAACGTTTACATGCAGTTATTGTTTATCAGATAAACAATCTTTAGCCAATCTTCTAGAATATTCAGAATCAGTGACTCGCGTAGTAACTTTTAAAAGCTATCCGATCCACCACATGCAAAGTAAATAACCCATTGTTCATGTATGTTTTCACAGTGTTCAGATCGCGGTTTTCAAATGTTTATATCGCGGTCTAAAACACAAAATTCTGAATTTACTGCATTTTATTTCTGTGCGTGTTCAAATGAATAAACCTCTTTTGCATGTGGTGCACTGTTTCACATTCAAGTCTTTGGGGTATTTATTATTTCTGCACCATGGAGCGCTACGGTTGTTCAGAATCATTTCAAGGTTTTTTGAGGTGATCAATTCTTCAGGCTATTTCTTAATGAAGATAAATGATGAATCATTTCTTCAAAGACTTGAAATTGGAAAACATCGCGTCATATCTAAATTAGCAGCTGCTTTAATCAGTTCCAGCAAACATAATAAGACCTTATACCATCAACATATTTTCTCATTTAGATGGCACTTTCGGGCTTACCAAAACTCCGGTTAATTTATCTGGATTTTGAATCATATAAGCGCGAAACAACCAGATTAAAAGGCAAAGTTCGCTCGTATAAGCCACAACTATAGATCACTAGATTCAGAAACTTGTTTTTCGACGGCAAGTCATTGCATTCTACCTTAACCGATATAACTTATTGTTTTGTAAAGAAAAGAAGAGGGCCCATATAAGTTTATGTTTCTTATATTTTTCAATATAATTCCATTTTACAACCTGTGGGGCTAAGCCAAAGGAATTCACATCGAGACAAGGGCCTAGAGGTTATAATTTATATTTCACGCTAATGTTGGAATAATATTCAATTACTATTCACGGTTTTTTCCCACTAGCCTCGCCCGAGTTCTCTTTTCCGAGTTCTCTACGTTTTAGTTTCTTGCTTTTCTCGTGCGAATTATCAACTGACTTCGTAACCAGGTTTTACTTCAGTGTATCCAGCCTCCAGTTCTTTTCCTACTTGGCTGCTTAAAACGTCGATCTTTTCTTTTTCTTTTGGCCCGACCGACCGCCCAATCATCACGAGAGAGAGGCTAATGGTAAACGATACGCCTTATCACGAGAGAGAGGCTAATGGTAAACGATACGCTTCATCACGAGAGAGAGGGTAACGGTAAACGATACGCTTTATCACGAGAGAGAGGCTAATGGTAAACGATACGCTTTATCACGAGAGAGAGGCTAATGGTAAACGATACGCTTTATCACGAGAGAGAGGCTAATGGTAAACGATACGCTTTATCACGAGAGAGAGGGTAACGGTAAACGATACGCTTTATTGGGATGGCCTAAAGCAAAGATAGAACTTTAAACCATAGTTAATAGAGTGGAATGGTTATGAAACCCGGCAAACTTCAAAGGGGCTAACAAAGGCGCTGCGATTTATGTTGGAAGGGGGCAAGACAAAAGATTGTGCAGGGTCATAGTTCATTAGCGTCCCCTGAACGACTGAACTCACACGTTTCTATTGGCTGATTGATTAACACATTGGAATTTCTATTGTGTTTTGTGCAGGGTCACCGTTGAAAAAAGCTAACAGACATATAACAAAGAAGGTCGCTGGGTTTCATAACCATTCCACTCTATTAACTATGTTTAAACGTCTCACGTTTCGGGATAAACGCGTCCGAATCAGAAATAAGTTTTCGAAGTGTAATAGATAGACGTTAACTATTTTGCGTTCCATTGTTACTTTCGAGTAGCACGGAACCTCTCGAGACCTGTATTCTAATTACATCCATAATACTATACTTCTATTGTTTTTGTACTGCACTTTCTAAAGGTTAGGGTGTTTTCTATTGTTGGGTGGGTCAATACTGTCGCTCGTTTCGAGAAGTTCCACCCGAACCTTACTTTCATACAAATCAGTGTGATTGCATAAGCAAAACAACAATTACTCTACCAGTAATAAACTCTTTTCATCAGACGGAATTGATTTAATAATATACCTTGTAGTATGCAGTCATTACTGTCTCACGAGTCGTTTGTAATCTACCGTACTGAAAAACATTTACCCACAATCCTTTGCGCGCGAAAATCTTTAAATCCGTTCATTATAAAATCGCTTTTGAGAGGTTTTAAAATCTAGGGATTGTGGTCAAATCAGGCGTCATCTTTCGGACTCCTGGTACGGTGGGTTGATTTTGATGATACTTTTTGTCTCCAACCCTCAACTCCTTTTAGGCTACCATTGCGCATGCGTATGCTTTATACTGCTGTAAGCGGGACTATGTGGCTGGCTGTCATCAACCGCAAAATAGAACTCAGTGGTGGATAGGCTTGAGTCGATTGCTGTTTTTTGGGAACGGTGGAACCGCGGCGGAATAACATAAATGGCCTACCCGCAACAATATGAAAATTTGAGCTCTCGGATTTAGTTTCCCGCAAAAACCCACAGTGTGTTTGTCTTGTTTTCTTCGACTCTCATCGACTATCATGCAACCCGGTCAAACGAGTTGAAGAAACTGGCTGTCATCAACTCTTATGAAAATCTGAACAGGTTAAAATTCGATGAGAACGTACGAGAGAGTAGATGAGAGTTTGTGGGCAAACGAGAATGAGAACTCTCATTCTCAAACTCATTAATAATTAACGAATCAACAGCCAAACAGGTCATCCCATTTTGGTCAGGTGCAAGTACCTTGATACACGATGAAACTCCACATGAAGATCTTGATGTCCAATCAAATGACAGATGAATCTTGATGTCCAATGAAACGCCAGATCGCGGAGATAAGCCTCGTAGGGGACTTTGAGTCCTATTGTTTGTTTCCTGTGGCGTTACGCCCAAATGTTGTAAATAAAAAAATAAAAGGTTGCTCCGATTAGTTAAAACACTGATCAAGACACTTGCATTTTAACAAGCATTACATCACAGGAATGGCGAGAAGTAAAGTAAAAGAAGAAATAAAAATCCATATATTGAGTGAGACTCAAACCTCGCTTGCACACTATCAGTCCGTTTATTGAAACCACCAATCACAACCCTTGTGTAGTCTATAATTGCATGCAATAAAATACCAGGCAAACAATACTTTCTAATGATTTATGAATGCAGGTATTGTTTTCGCTTGAGAAGTATATCAAAAGCTCGAGCTTCGTGTATTATGGGGTGCTATTCCCGCCAAAATTTACTGTTTATCAGTCATCAGATTGTTCTTTTTTATCAAAAGTCGCTATTAGGTACTGAGCCGTCATTATTAGGAACCGAATCATCATTATTAGGCACACAATTATCATTATTACGCACCGAATCATCATTATTAGGCACCGAGTTATTATTATTAGTCACTGAGCCGTCACTATTAGGCACCAAATCATAAGCCTGCAGAACAGGCGGTTTTAGAAGAGACCCTAGAAAGTAGGTCTTGCGAGCGAAGCGAGTTCATTAGGCATCAGACATGCAATCATCATTACTGGGAATAGCCCACTTCCGCGATATGCTTTACTAGTCACGCACAAAGGTTTCAATACGAGGCTCCGTGTTAAATTAAATTTATTCTTTTCTCTGTGAAAAGAATAATTTAATTTAGCACGGAGCCTCGTATTGAAACCATTGTGCGTGACAAGTAAAGCATATCGCGGAAACGGGCTATTTGGTCAGCAGTCTCGTTTTCGTGCCATTCCCAACCTCTTACCCAGGGGTCTTAGCGCGCTTAATTCAAGATGGCGTCGACTCTTCGTAAAGACCACCGTGGTCAGCAGTCTCCCCTTTCTCGCCATTTTCACTTGGCCAACCAATCAGTTCTTCTAGGATGTCATCATCGTCCCACACGTCGACGTTTTCTCGAATACATTAGCTTATTTCAGCTACTCTGTAAATTCGAGGATAAATAAAGTGTATGTATGTAAGTAATAAGGTCTTTAAGACTTGAAGCAATTGCACCTCTCAACTCAGAGAACGACTGTCCGCCTTGGTCCGCAATGATAATTACCCGGCCTTGCTGACCACTAACTAATACTGGCTCCCATGGACGTTACCTAGTCCCAGGCGTTCTGGCTGGGAACGCGAAATCCTAGTGACTAGGCTGCACTTCTTCCCTAATAATACCTCTGACTAATAATGACGGCTCGGTGCCTAACTGACGATGATTCGGTGCCTAATAATGATAATTGTGTGCCTAATAATGATGATTCGGTGCCTAATAATGATACTTGAGTCTAATAATAATAAAGGTGTGCCTATATAATAATGATGATTAATTAAATGCCTAATAATTGGACGAGATTGAGCATGATAGCGAAAATTATCAAGACATGCAGAGGTCTGTGTTATCAGCCGAAGCCGATGGCTGAGGCAGTCTTGAGGCTGATAATCATGCGAAAACCGAATTCAGTAATTGTTTTATTATACATTTTTAACCTCAAGTTTTAGCAAAAGAGAAAGCTATCGTAAACGAAGCTAAATGAAACGCCGCATAAAATTGGTTTGTTTACGATTGGATTTCTGCATGATTCAAGATGTTTTCTTTCATATTCGAGCTAAAAATTGCATTTATTTTACTGACGAGTTTAGGAGAAAAGAATGACTAGAAACATAGCTGAGCGCTAAAATGGCTCAAAATAACGAAATTATAAATCCCCTGCTTACTAGCGGAAAATGTTCGTATTTGCTTACCATCGAGCGTTAAGCATTATCTGCTTTCAGATAATGTTGTACGCATGCGCAGTTAGTGCTATAGCTAGCTAATTGGCTGAGAACACGCAACGAATCGAGATGTGAGTAAAATGTATAATAATGATGATTCGGTGCCTAATAATGACGGTTCAGTACCTAATAACGACTTTTGATTAAAAAGAACAATCTGATGACTGATAAACAGTTAATGTTATTACTTAATCTTATTACTTATCAGATTCCTAATGTCAAGACCCTGTGTTACCAAAATAGTTATTTTATAAGAGCTTCCCGAACTTGGAATACACTTCCACACGAACTGCGTAAATCAGATATCTCTTTACCTAAGTTTAGATCATTACTATTTAAATATTACGTGTCTGCCATCACTTCTGTATTTGACATCGAGAACCCTTGGTCTTGGAAGTCTGTATGTCTGAAATGTCACCAGGCAAGACAGTTAACCGCACCTCTCAAATGCTGCTTTTAGGTTGAAATAAGTATTGTAATTAGATCATTTATTGTAATTTTATTTTTCATAGGAAACCAACGTAATTGGCTAACGCTGTGTTGGTTCTCCTGGCCTCTATGTTTTGTTTGTTGTATATTTTACTTTATTCTATTTTGTATCTTCTATTATGGCCGAAGTAAGTAAATAAATGTTGGCGGGCACGGGGACCCCATACCATAGCACGTGGTTACAAAACGACATCGCTCCTGCTGCTAGTAGTAACAAGAGCCCATCTGGGCTTTCACTCGGGCCACATGAGATTGAAGATGAAATACACTTTCATTTGAAATCCTCTAGTAATAATGTCTCTATCAATTCCAAGCCCGCCCATCCCCCCCCCCCCCCCCCCCCCCCGGGCAAGAAGTGGCATTTGACAACCTATCTGTCCCTGGGGTGGGGCATTTGTTTTGCGTCAGCCCGGGCCCGGGGAATTTGTCAAAAAAATATCCCACCCCTCCCCTGTGTTTGATTTTGTTTTGCTCAACTGATCAACACGTGCTTGCTTCATCGATCAACATGGCGGCGGAAAAGTCATCCGTGAACATGACGTTAGGAATTTCCCAGTTTCGGGGTGAAGTGTGCGGTTTGTTGGGAACTGGCTAGTGAATGTGGGATTTGGGGGCACTTACGAAAGTGTTTGAAGGTGAGTACTGCATTACTTTAATAAAGAAAAGCGGTGAAATGTGGCTTTGAAACGGCGAAGAAATTTGGCGCGTTCGCTATACTTGCCCCGGGGTGGGGCATTTGCATAACTTAGCTGGCCCCACGGTGGGGCATTTGCAACGTTCTGGGGGGCATGGGCGGGCTTGGAATTGATAGAGACATAACCGAAGGGAAGAATTATTAGCTGAATTTAGCAGTCTTTAGGAGTGGCCGGTAGCGCGGTGACATTCATTCTCTGCTCGCTCCCCTAGTATATATATGTAATTTAATATTTTTGTTTTTCTCGTGTATGTAAATTAAAGAAGTTGACCTCTACGAGGGTCCACAATAGGGTCCTCAGATCCCGCTTTCCCACCTCATTTTTTCTCTTAATCCCACCATCCCACCCTTCTTTAGACTTCTTTACGTTGAAATCCCGATCCCACCCTTATTTTTTTAACTACGATTTTTTTCTGCGTTAATTATTACAATAATGATAACATGAAATACCCACCTTCATTAAAATCCGGATAGCTGCCAAGTAAACAGACTAAATACGATTTGATGATGTTGCTGACCCTTGGACGAACACGCAAAGTCACACAAACGGTACGCGACATGCTGTTGACATATGGAAGACGAAGATTGTTCGTTTTGAAGAGTTAATCTGCATTAAACACACGGTCACGTGGAAATTATAATCCCGTATCCCGCTTCCCGCCCCCTCAAAAACATGAAATCCCGCTTCCCGCTCGTACCTGAAATCCCGCGTCCCACTCGTTTTTAGCTCGCATCCCGAATCCCACCCTCGAAATAAGCCCGATCCCGCCATCCCGCCAAACCTATTGTGGACCCTCCTCTACTTACTCATGTTACGCACGCTAATAGCGGGCCGCGGTAATTGCGTCACAAGTCTAGACCCGCTGCCAAGACTCAGACAAACAAACCGCTTTTCTTGTATCAACTTACAAGAATTGACTAGCACTTCAGTTCGTCCTCTGTCTATTCTACCAGAAATGACTGCTTTCCTGGACCATATTTTGAAAGAGAACCTGATGATTATACTGTCGAACAGCGTAAACTTTGGCTGAAATACAGAGGATTGAAACTAAGCGACAAACGTCGATCTTGTCAAGCGAGTTTTGCATCTTCGCTGGCCAACCAACGAGACATGCTTACTATATAGACTGTCAAGTCCTATTTAAACTGTATCCCAAACTCATCTTTTCCCATGCAATATCGTTGTAAGACTTCACCTAAACATTGAAAAGTTACAAAGGTCAGGTTTTCCTGTATTAAGGCAAAAACAAAAGAATGTAGCCGCGTGCCGAGTGCATTCATCGGCGAATGGAGATAGGAAATTCTTCAATAAAACTCATCGGAGACCAAAGCTGTTATGGCTGGAAGAGCATATACATTAAAACTATGAACTGATAGCATCCTAAAATTCGGCAATCTTGCTTATGTTGGTGTGCTCTTTCAAACCATTATATTATTGTTTGCATTTATCGAGTTTTCAAATTTAATACCTGCAGCTCCGAAGACCTCCGAAAGAAATTAACTTCATTTGTGCTCAGAAAATAAATCAAAGCATTGTAGACGTACTGTAGACGAGGCTTTGCTTCCAAAATGTATTTAGAATCCACTGATAAATTCAAGTAAACTTAATGGTTGAACAGTAGTTCCTTCTCATTGTTTACTGGTGGGTATAGTCAGGGTTTCAGTAATTTATAGCCACTTACGTTTCATTGCCAGACCTAGTCTTGTTGTTCTTACCCTCGAAATCGTCGGTCGAAGAGATTTTCGTTTCTTCCGGTACAGAATCTGTACCTCGTCCCCGATTGGTTGATTGAGTCGTGGCCATGGAAACTGAGGCATTCGGATCTAACGAACATTTTGATTGGCTCCATCTTGAGATCGTTTTACAAACCGGGGGCGCTTTCCATTCAACCAAAACGACCGGTTTAGAAGTTTCGAAAATTTCGAATGTCGAATGGAACGGGATTTTTCGAATTAGACAAACCGGTCGAAAAAAATACGCGTTCCATTCGCAGAAACTACCCGGTTATTAGTAGCCTCGATTTCAATTCTCAAAACTGGCAAATCACAGCAAATCTAAACCGGGAATTTTGAATGGAACAGAAAATTTCGGTCGAACCGGAATTTTCGGAAAAAGAGGACCACCTCGCGAGGTGGTCCACAATTTCCGAAACTTCGAACCGGAAATTTTACTGTTCCATTTGATTTCTGACCGCAATTTTCGTTTTTTTTGGTTGAATGGAAAGCGCCCCGGTTCACGTGTCTTGACATATTATACACACAAACGTTAAATTTCGATTGTGTTTCACAGTGCTGTACAATTTGAGTTAGCCTCGAAATTCAAAGATATTTGTTCATGTTCTTGAAGCGGCGTGATGTCTTCTCAATACGGCCCACTGACTAAGGAAAATCGCTGATTTTCCAACTCATACCCGGCTGGCATTTGGTCGCTCGGGCCCGGTCGCTCGGCCTTCGGCCTCGGCCTGCTACGCAGGCTAAACATCAAAGTCGACGAAGTAAATCGAGGAGAATTTTCCTTTATCTTCGCAAGGCGTGTCGACAATGGCCTGTTTATGTTTTGCATCATACGTACGTGGAAGTGACATATGCAAATTAACCCGTGAGACAAAACCGGTTTGTAAACATAAAAGCGAGACTATGGGCATGAGATTGAGGTTGGCTATTCGAGCGGCCAGAGGTGCTCAACGGTCTTCTCGCAAAACAAAACTCCTTCGGGAATCAAAACTCCTTCGGGAATCAAAACTCCTTCGATCGCGGCACATTACAGTATATCCGTACCTGAGCACCTCTGGAACCGGGGTACGTTGTTCTGTGCTTTTAAGGTCTCTTGTACAAACATTTATCCAACGCTAACATTTCTCACTGAATTTGCTGTAAAGGTTTTGGAACAGAAAAGCTCCTCCTGTGAGTGATCAAAAAGGCCGAGAAAAGACGAGAAACGACGAGAAACCTCTACTAGCGGTGTACCGATCGATGCTTCATTCTCCGAGACATATCTCTTTGAGCGCCGGATTTATGAAGGTTTTTCACATCTAGAGTCACTCTTATTACATCTCCCCCAGCGCAGCAGCAACAATGCTTGGTAGTCACCATTACTGATATGACTGGGAATCTTACTGAAGGCATTGATTCTTTTTTTGATCGAAAAAAATACGAATTCGGTCCTAATTTAGTCTGCTGTTCTGCAGGTTCAGAGTACTAATAGATGAGTGTCTCAAATGTATATCCTGTCCACCGATGATGGAGCTATCACTATATTTCTCTACTGTTCTTTCTACCCTGCGCCGGCTCTTTATCGCAGCTCGCTGATCGCGTCCATATCAGTATTTGTTGGATTAAAGCTTATTAACTGAAATGCCCGTTTTGTTTATCTCTATTTAAAAGCTTTTACCCTCCTTCCCAAAACTGCAGTCTGCTCATTATATTACAGAACTATCAAGGGAACTGTTGGAAGCCTTTAATTTCTCGAACCAAAACCTCGGCCGTGAGAGGAGTCTTGTTTAGCTTGAGAGTTGAATAACTGCTTCGGTCATCATAAATTATTTCTGTGCTGAGTGTTTATTACCTATGAAACGTACCTCAAACAAGAGCGCCAGTTGAAATATCCTGAGCCTGTTGGAAGGCTTTCGCACGAGTGAAGTTAAATAAAACATTAAACTGGCTTACATTTGAGAGATGGGACTCCAAGTTAGAGAGAAAGTTGCTCGCGGGTCCTCCACCATCTTGCTTTACTGTATTAAATTCTGTAAATACATTAACCTGGCGATTGTTGCGTGACCAGCACAGTGCAATCTGATTGGTGTGAATTTGACCTTTAACGCATGCGCAGAAAGCTTGCTGCACAGAATAAAAAAAAAAGGAACGGCTTGCATTTTAAGACTCGGTGCTGCCACAGGCAGCCCGAGTAACAAGCCTAGTACAATTCTTTCAATAATACAAAACGGCATCGCTCCTGCTGCTAGTAGTAACAAGCCTAGTACAATTCTTTCAATAATACAAAACGGCATCGCTCCTGCTGCTAGTAGTAACAAGCCTAGTACAATTCTTTCAACAATACAAAACGGCATCGCTCTGCTGCTAGTAGTAACAAGCCTAGTACAAGTTTTTCAATAATACAAAACGGCATCGCTCCTGCTGCTAGTAGTAACAAGTCTAGTACAATTCTTTCAATAATACAAAACGGCATCGCTCCTGCTGCTAGTAGTAACAAGCCTAGTACAAGTTTTTCAATAATACAAAACGGCATCGCTCCTGCTGCTAGTAGTAACAAGCCTAGTACAATTCTTTCAATAATACAAAACGACATCGCTCCTGCAGCTAGTAATAACAAGCCTTTACAATTCGTTCAATAATACAGAACGACATCGCTCCTGTTGCTAGTAGTAACAAGCCTTTACAAGTCTTTCAATAATACAAAACGACTAGCTCTCCAAAACAGGAAAGGCCTGCGCAATTAATTATAGCCTGATGGCACGTGGCACATTAATGAAAGGAATTGGGAAGGGGACTCATTACTTTCATTGTTAGCACATATAATGACAAGCGTTTGGTCAGCTGTAGATGGTAAAAAATAACGAGTATCAATGCCAAAATTAAAGAGACTCCTCAGAGTTAGTTCACAAAGCGGCAAGAATCTATGTTGTTCGCTGTGAGGAGAAAAAAAAACTTGGCTTTTTCAATCAAAGGTAGGCCGAATAACTAGAAATTTGAATTCGTTGGTCGTTTGTTTGTTTACTCAGTGTATCTTTATCTGGATTCGGCGAGGAACTGAAGAAAAAACTTTTGCTGTTTAAAACATATTTTTTAAGCGGTAAAAGCACTTCACACTGAACACGGTTTGCAGCAAGTTAGTCACTGCAAGTTTCTTAGTCAATATGAACTGGAACCAAAGCCTAGTCAAATTAAGCGGGTGTTTTTATGTATATATTAGACACGTTTCTCTTGAAACGGTTATCTTTCACTACACACCCAAGTTTTGGTAAACGTAAACGGGCACTCCTTGATTTGGGGATATGAACCATGTGGTCCACATCTGGTTTAAGGTGGCTCGCGCGTATTGCCACAGCCAATTTGGCATCATAAAGATTCTCACTTTTCAACGGGCAGTTTTTGGCAGATCTTTGAGATTTTTTGGACCATGTATTGACTGAAAGACAATTCACTGAAAGACAATAACCTGTTTTACAATGTTCTAAAACAACCCACGTATGGTTTGCGCACAAACTAATAAGGAATAGAAAAATAGAAAAGAGAGAATTTACAGGCCGTAAATAAAAACTAAAAAAATGCTTCTGGGATATAAGCTAAAACCATGTTTGTATGAGAGAATACATAGAGGTTAATTACTGACCGGGCGGTCTGTTTTATAGAGAAAACTTCAGTTTCCAGCTGGTACCGATTAAAACACTGTTAAAATATCTTGCAAGATCTATTTCATACGAGTTCGTGTGTAACATTACTCACTTTGACTTCTTGGAATATACATTTTCCAGTTAATGTTATTTGGTCTGTAGCTTGGCTTCAAACGGATAAAATACTTTTTTGATATATTGCAGAATCGAAGAGCGGAAGACCTTGGAACTGATAGCAGCTGTAGGAAGTAGCGAAAGCGGAGCAGTTCACTGAGCTTTCGTCAAATATCTGAACAAAGACGGCGAAATAAATCGCTTCGACAATACTTGAAGCACCCGAGGAGTTGTTCACTATTCAGATGAAAGTTGAATATCTACATACGTCCCCCCTCAAACGGACAAGCAAAAGGAACCGACAAGCTACACACTTGAAAAGTGTTTCCGCTGAGGTAGAAGAGAGGAATCAAAGATCTAGACAAAACAAATTTGTGGATGACAAATTGAGAACACCTTGCCATCAATCAATCGTAACTAAAATCGACGGACGTTTTTGGAAAAAATAAACGTGACGGAACACATTACTGTATTTCGAAACCATCGCTTGACATTGTAAATATAGCCAAGCATCCAAGAAGGATATATATTATTAAAGAAACAGCGATATATCATGGATAAGCCAATCAACGAGAGCCTGATTGCACATGGTAATAACATTACAAAGTACTCCGTCATTTTCCCGGCCATGTCTCTCAAAGAATTCGCTGCAGTAATAGCTTTTTTCATTCTTCTTATTATTGTCATACTCATTGGCAATGGATTAATATTTTCCGCCTTCATCATAAATCGCAAATTGCGATCCGTCACGAATAAGCTTGTCTTAGGGTTAGCTGTCAGCGATCTCTTGGTCGGTTTAATTTCCATCCCTTGTTGGATCTACATCCTGTTTATGACTTACTACGGGACTACCTACAGCCACGAAACCTATCAGTTCTATATAACTTTTGATATATTCGTAGGGTCGGCTTCTATACTGCAGTTGACATCTATTAGCATCGAACGGTGTCACGCAATCGTGCGACCTCTAATGCACCGAACTCTTTCACGGTGCTCATTTCGCGCCATGATAACCATTCCTTGGGTTTATTCTATTGCGATAGCCGTTCTCCAACCAATCCAATATGACCGTTGGCAAAAAGTATACACCTTACTCATGGCTTTCACGTGTTTCTTACTGCCGTTTGTTGTTATTCTGGCAGCGTACATCTGTATTTATATAACGGCGAGGTCGAAACCTGCCAGTTTTAAGCTCACACGTCGAACATCTCAGCGAAATAGCTTAAGAAACGAGATCCGCCTTTCAGTAACCGTGGCAGTCATAACACTTCTGTTCCTAATCGCATGGCTTCCACTTTTTGTTCTAACGATCATCGCAACTTACTTTCCCTCACATCTTCCTTCAACAGTAACTACGCACCGCCTGCTCAAGTTTGCCAAGTGGATGCACTACAGTAACAGTTCAATCAATCCTTTTATTTATGCTTTCAGAAACAATAAGATGCTTAGGACATTTCGATTTATCATCTCAAAGGTTCTGTGCGGCCGTTTCAAGCCTAGGACAAGGGGATTTGTTGTCAGAGGGGCTGCATCTCTTCAGAGATCGTCTCAGTCAAGATCAAGACAGACTTGATGATATTGTGCAAAGAAAAGAATTAGGGAATATTGCATGAATATCAGAAGTCCTTCCTGGTTATGGCTTCTGATGAATATGAAAACAAGCGAAACCAAAGCAACGAGCTGGTGGACACATCGGGTAATAACGTACAAAATACTGAGGGACTTTAAGCAACCACAACGGTAACGTCTAGGACGACAATACCTACACGTGAGAGTGCATGCAGTTGCCCACATTTCGACTGTCAGTCGCCGGCAAAAACTGCACAACGTGAAAACCCCAAAATCTAACTCTCTTGAGACATGATAATGAATCATTCAAACGTTTTTGTAACAAAACGAACCATATTCATGAAAAGAATGTTCTAGAATTGTGGTGAAAAGCATATAATTATTATTTCGGCGCTAAAGTTATGTCACTAACATGCGCAGTTCGAGTACGGTGAAAAAAAATCACGTCCCATAATGATGAGACGGCTCGCGTTCTTAAAGAAGGAGTGAGAGAAAGCTCTCATATCGGGTCATAGAAGTGACTGCCGTCAGCTTGAAAGCACAGCCCTTGCAAGGGCTTTAACTGTATGAATATATATATACCCGGGTATTTATGCAGATTATGAATACAAGGGCTTTATCTTTATATTATTTCATACTTGACACGGTTTTCTTTGTTCTTCATGACGCTTTATTTCCATACATACCCTATTATAAATGCAAGGGATGTATGAGAAACGTTCCCGGGTTGTAATCCAGATACAACCCGGGAACTTTTCTCATACATCCCTTGCATTTATAATGAGCAATTCAATACAATTCAACGATATTTTGTTGTTTCTAGCTTATTATTTTCTCCAAGGAATTCATTCACCTTGGCTTCAGCCAAACTTACTAAATATCCCTATAATGATTTAAACCTTTTCTCCGTCTTGGTACTTGCCCAAAATCTACCTAAAAAGAGCTACATCAATGAAAATTTTGTGAAAACCTCGCCAAGTATGAAATAAGTCAGTTAAATACCGCGAACCTCAGCTTTTATCCAGATACACCCTCGGGATGTATCTGGCTAAAAGCCTCGGTTCTCGGTATTTAACTCTTCCTTGATCCGTTATAATGAGAAACTGTTGTTCAACCGGTTTTTATCGCAGATAAAGCCCTATGAATAACACAAAAAGCCGAGCCAATCGGGTACTATTAAAAGGCGATCATTTCCTTTTTGACACATTCCCTATTGTATTCGATAACCTTTATTTCACTAAGATCCCAGGGAATTTCAATATATATATATATATAAATACCTTGAATATCTAATGAGCTAATGAAGGCTCTTGAATACCTAATCAGGTCGGGCCGTTTAGCAGGAATGCAATCACGTGGTTGTACTGGATGGCAAAGAGATCGGTAGTGTTATTATCTAAACCTGTTTGTAAATGCTATTTTCCACCTCCAATCGATTGTCGATCTTTGCCGTCCAGCATCCACAGCAATGCCGTTCCCATGGGGATACGGCCCTCGGGATATGGTGTATATGACTTACTTCCTCGGTTCAAGGTACTCTTACATAAAGGAACTAATATAACCACCCAATTGGCAATACCATGTTAAATACATTAACATTCAAATAAAGTCTATTATTATTATTATTACCTGATTATTATTATTATTATTATTATTATTGTTATAAACATCAAATGTAGGCAGAAAACACTTTTCTACCTCTCGTCGTCACTGTCGTCGTCGCTTAGTTAAGTTCCCACATGACTGACCCATTGTATAAATGGCGTCAATTTAAATAGGTATTATCCCGGGCAAATTCACGTGTACTGTTTCTTCTTTTTTGTTATTTCTACCGAAATATCGGTAGTAATTATATTTAGTATATACCACACCAGTGAATATCACTTTTCACGCGCTCTGATTGGCTACTCAAAGAGTGAATATGATTTCATATTCACCTCCGAGCAAAGCAGTGATCATCTCGCGCGAGTTTTTGTCCATTTGACAGAAAATAAAATAACTATTTGGTGCTGGCTATTCACCTGCAGTGTGGTATAATTATACTAAAACAATTATTCACCTCAGTGTTGGTGAATAATTGTTAAATATTTCCCAGTAACCGTACAATCAGCCTTTCATCTTGTCTTAACATTGTTTCTTCGCCGGACTTATAAAATACACGTGTAAAAGTGTTATTGAATTGGCCACTTTGGAAAAGAGTAGGGGATTGGGGCAAGAGTGGTCTCGCAAAGGCGCTTGGGATCGTTACAGGGGACACGCATCGTTCCCGAATACAAACAAACACGGCGAATATCGCAATTAACTCCTCGAATACAAGCAGAGAAAGTGAAATAAGCTTGAAAGAAGACACTACCAGAAGCAAAGCTCAACAGTAGTGTCCAGAAATGTGGGTTCATAAAAGCCAACTTACTTAAGGTTACCGTGAAAATATTTTTTACGGACAGAAATGTAGTTTTAGTAGTAGTGTCTCATATACCAAAAACTCCGTTCAAAAAAAATATCATTGACGGAGAAATACCAAAAGGAAGTTTTTAACCGGAAGTGAAAGGTTCTTTTTGATGGACATCAGACTAAAAAGGCAATAGACACATGACAAGTGCTCACTCACCCGTAACGACCGTGAGGAGCACATATTAATAAATTCATTTCATATACAAATGTTTACGTTTATTGAGAAAAGTTTTTCCACACACGATTCCACAATTCCATCGGTTGTTGGCCTTATATCTTACAAAAAGCAAGCAGGATGCCCTTAGCTTGAAAAACAAAGAAAAAAGAAAAGAAAAACGAGGCCAAACAATGCATACGACTACAAAGCCAAATAGGAGTCCTCGCAAAACCCGACAAGCGCTCGTATTTTCACTTTCAGACAGAGTGCCGAGTGGTCCACATCTGAACATAAAGAAGAATTGATAAGAGCCAGCCGAGAGAATATTTGTTTCCAAGAAAACTTAGATGGAAACGTAGTCTGACGGTGACCCTGAATCGGTTGAACCACGATCTCGCCGTGGTGTTTCAGACGCCTGCAAATCGCTGTCTCCTCTACTAACTATGCTGGCATTCAAGGCGTCTCTATAGGTGTTCACATTGGCTTTGCCCCTCGAGGTCTTTTTGTATTTTTCTAGCCTGGGAAACCAGCCGACTCTTCCGCTACCATTTTTCAAGTCACACAAAAAAGAACAAACATTTTCTCGATGCGGCGCGTAGCTTTGATCGGAAATCAACATTGGCGGGAAATCTTGACAGATAGTCGAAATGTGATGAGAAATGATTGGCCAAGAGCTTGCTAATTGTTGGAGAGGCGGGCTTCAGATCACGCACGACAGACGGGTATATTTTTTGAAGTGCTATTTTCTCGCTTTCGATTTTCAATCAAAATAGAGTTTTAAAAAAGATCCCACTCAAGAGTAATTTATTCGATTTGTGCGAAATTTTCACAAAATGCCAATTGATATCTCAGCTGCAAAACCGTGTCGGGGAATTGGGAAATTCTAAAAAGAGAGCTCTTGACGACGTTTCCCGCATATCTACTCGGATTCTTTTTCGCCTTTTCACGGAAAGCATGATAACTTTTGAACTACCTTATTATAGGAAATTAACAATGCACGTTGACAACGCGAAAAAAATTAACGTTACACTAAATTAACGCGAATTTTTCAAAAGTTAGGTTTACATGCATTAAATTAACGCGAATTTTTCGATAAGCATCTTGCTTTATTTACTGCGATTTTCATAATTCTGCAAACTCGCACTTTACATTTCTGAACGCCAACTGCGTTTTGGCTTCCGTCAATAAAACCTTCCAAGACAAGTGCACGGATGTTTCTAAGTTTTTTTTAAAGCCGAAAATTTGGGTTTGAAGCCTAACTAGACCCTATCAATTCAAAAGATCTTTCAAAGCCTCACGGTGAAATCACCAAGAGCTGCTCACTCGTTTGATTGACGGAAACCAAACCGCAATAGTGACTCTGAAGAGCCAATAGAGGAGTCATGAACTAATAAGGTTTTGAAATGAAATAAAGGTGCTTTAAAATAACAATGTTGTAAAATAGCGTGCATTAAATTTACATCGACATTAATTAAGATACATTAAATTAACGCGAATTTTGTAAAATCGCGTTAATAAAGGTAACTCTAATTTTGAAATTCCCCGACACGATTTTGTAATACGATTCCTCTGAAATACGACAAAGCAAATAGATTTTTAAACTTTAAACTATTTTCGGAGTCGGAGCTTCTGAAAGCCATCTCACTAGATCGGAGAAACGGGTGGCGGAAAATTCGAGATTTTCAAAGAACTCAAAACTTTTTATGGTCTATTGGCTCTTCGATTATGACGCAAAGGTTGTCACACCAAAGTCAATGCGTACAAAAGCCTACATATCGATACCCGGTGACTGACTTCCGGTTCGGCTAACAGATTTTACTCGAAAATACATGGTTTTGAGCGCCTTCTAAAAACAAATAAAATGATTTACAACTTCTTCTCACCCTCGATTCAAAGTTAAGTAATATCTAATCTACGACTGGTAACGTTTAGAGTGATTTTATTAAGATTTCGACGGGTCAAATTTAGATTTGCTTGCGGGAGTTGAAGTGAATTTTTACAAGGCATTCCAGGTCAGTATGGACGACCAAGTAGAGGAAAACTGGATTTAGTTTGGATACGCATGTCTGAACTGACTTCTTACCGTTTCAGTGATAGACCCTTCCACGGTTTTTTTAAACTTTTGATATATACGTATATAACAGCAAAACCGTTGATACTGCTGAAAAGAGCACATCGAAGTTAGTCAAAATCCCAAATTTGAGTTATAGCAAAGATACAGGCCTGCAAACTCGGAAAATTTCGAGAAATTTTACAGACGTTTGTATGGAAATTTTGATTGGGGCGCAAGTTTGTTACGTCTGTAAACTTTTCCGAGTTTGCGGGCCTATATCTTTGCTCCTATTCAAGATATAAATTTTGACTAACTTTAAGGTGCTCTTTTCACCAGTATCGACGGTTTTGCTGTTATACGTATATATAACTGAAAAGTAAAAAAAAAACCGTAGAAGGGTCTATTCAAATAGAACAATACATTTTCAGCATTTTGATGTATAGACACTCGAGGTTTCTCTAGTTTAGAGTGGATCAAATCGCTTTTATATCACACTTGACACGGTTTTCTTTGTTCTTCATAGGGGTCAAACTCTGGTATAAACCCGTTGAACAATAGAATAATTAAATCATAAATCTGAGGTTTATAACTGTTACAGGGAGGTTTATAACTCAGTTTTAAACCTCCTTTCCATTTGAGAAAACCTCGCCAAATGTGATATAGGTCACGGCCCTCGGGATGTTTAGGATGGTCGTAAAACATGGACGGGGACGCATGGACGGGAACGGGGACGGGGACGGGGCCGGGGACGCGGGGCCGGGGACGCGGGGACGGGGACGCGGGGACGCGGGGACGTGACCTGACCTTAGAAACACAGTATTTTTGACTGCTAAAATAAAAAGCGAGTAATTATGTGTGTATTCAATGCATTGTTGTGTCACTAGCTGGTCATTTAGGTTAGAAAACACGTAATCAAAATTGTTTTCCCTCACGAACCGACGCCATCTTGGAAAGCCTCGTTTCCACGCTCTCTTAGTGAGATTATGGAGCCTGGGAAGGACCAGACGGCCATAGAGCTTCATCAAGCGACATAATATGTGGCATACTCCGCCCTAGATATGAAGAAAATTACAAGATTTTTCAAATTGTAAACAGTCATTTTATGAAAATCTGATAGCCCAGTTTAAAGGGAGTCACGAAGTGAGCGCAAAGAAGTCGGCGGTTTTCGGAGGCTAATGGTGTTTACATGAAGGAGGGGGGGGGGGGGGGGGGGGGGGTTGACCCTAGCGCTAGCACTATGCTCAAGTTTACAAGCAAACTGATTCAGGTAGCCCGGGTCAACTCAACATGATGCGGCCGCCAAAATCATTCAAGCATAGAGGACACGAGTAGAGTTTTGGTGCGTCATTGGTGCATTAACGTTGATTCTTTTTCTGTGGTGCTAGCTCTTTATTTCTGCTGTCTAATGTCCTGGGGGTATGTCACTGTGCTGTCCAGAACACTGACTTTACTAGCGAGTTCGTTTGTTTACCCTTTTCCTTATCACATCATTAGCATTTATCTATTGCTCAGTAAGTTCCCGCCATTTTAGGTCACGCCATCATTCTCGCTCGCTGATTGGCTATCATTATCCAGGTAGTCTAGACATGTCGTGTTCGTAGATTTCCTTTTGAGATTTTTAGCGTGTTTACTCTTTTTTTTTACCAAGCATTATATACTAATAAACGGCTTTAGTCTATTAACAATATTTCGGTTATACTGCTGGAGAAGGCCCTCAAGACGAGGGCTGAAAGATAAGAACAGTTACCCACTAATTGCTAGACAACTCCAGCAACTTGCAATGTAAAATTTGACTCTAGAATAGAGTTGTTCCGGGTAGGCGAGTTGTCCCTAGCGAACTCTAGATCTTTACACTAGGTTGATCCCCGAGACAAAAGTAAACAGAACGCAGAATACAATGGCGGTAGAATGATTCTACTATTAGGATGACCCTAGTACAAGGGTTACCCTCTTATCATGTAAACATTAGTGAGTATCTTTTTTCCACCCGGGTTATCAGTACCTCACTCAGGGCGCATGGAAACGAGGCTTTTCCAAGATGGCGTCGGTTTGCGAGGTCAAACGGCTTTTGATTACGTTTTTTCTAACCTAAATGACTAGTTAGTGATAAAACAATGCATTGAATACACACATAATTACTCGCTATTTATTTTAGCGGTCAAAAATACTGTGTTTCTAAGGTCACGTCCCCACGTCCCCCGTCCCCCCGTCCCCACGTCCCCCGTCCCCACGTCCCCGTCCATGTTTTACGACCATCCGGATGTTTAGGGCTTAGAACCTCGGTTCTCGGTATGAAACTCTTACTTAAATTTCTATATCGTACTATTTTTCTTGTGTGACCTTTGGTATGGCGGGAGCTGCAGTAGGAGAGATTTTGGAGAGTCCAAACGAAAGCGGAGAATTCTCCTTCGTATAGTTCCGGTATCAACAGGTAAGCCACATTATAAACTTGTAATGCGACTGAAGTTGTTCTCTCTCTCAAATAAAATTGCATTTACTTCAAAGGGATGACCAATGACAGGGGCGTATCCAGGATTGAGACAGAACATTGTGATTGATGACATGTAAAAAGTACCACACTATGTCACTTCTTAAACGCCCAGGTCGCCTTCGCTTCGGCCCTTGCTTTTGTTTCCCCAAATAAGAATACGCCGCCACAAGTATAATGGAAAAAATATAGTAAACTGGCTACGACTTCCAACTGAATGAAACCAAAGCGCGCGCAAAGGACGAAGGGAAGGCGGCCTGGGTCTTTAAGTCAACGGTAGCTGGTCACTTTGTTATTCAGTTTTTAATGTGAGTCAACTTCTAACTGTGGTTCAGCTGGATGGAAGCAGAAAAGAATACTTGCCACTTTAACTATAAATGGACACTAGCGAGTAAACTAGTTTGAGCTGCTTCGGTGTATAATGACAAGTGAATGAAATTTAGACTTAACTTTACTGACGTTTCGGATTTTCGGGCCTTTAAAAATGCTTCAAACTAGGGATCCTAGTCTCGTCTCATGGCTCTTCTCTCGTTAGGACGCACTTTAAATAATAAGTAAAGTGTCGTAATATCAGATAGGCGTGACATTTAGCTACTGAGAGCTGACGACCAGCCTGAGACGAGGGCAGAGTCCTAATACATGCAGTATACCTAAAACAGTAATTCGAGTCTTCTGTTTCCAGATGCAGCAATATCATTTACAATATCATCAGCATTAATTAACATATCATGCTTCTGGATATGCATTAAGGCAAGTCCACTAAGACGCTCTTCTTTCATCGTGGATCTCAAGTAGGTCTTCAGTTTTCGCATAGCACTAAAGGATCTCTCTGCTGTTGACGTCGTTATTGGCAAGGTTAGAATAGTCGTGAATGCCCTTGAAAGGTTATGGTACTCTTGCTGGCGACAGTAGGAGAGAGTGTCAGCAATATTTACTGGAGGGTCTTCCACGTTCTCCCATCGTGCTTTCCATCTCAGACACTCGCTTTCTTGAAATCCGCGGAGATCTTCTGGTATACCTGTGTGTCATATGCCTGCAGGATGTCCTTGACGGAGTTCTCTTCTGGTGACCACTTGTCAACTTTATTTGGCAGAAGACGACTTATCTTGAAGAGAGGACTAGGTTTGAAAATGTGAAATTCTATTTCTGCCATAATATGGTCCAGAAATGGAAAGTAAAGGGCTCTCTTGTAGTATTCACTCGCTGATTCCGATGTGACGTTATCGTGATGGGGCTTGTCGTCCAGCTAGCCTAGGCTTGGAAACAGTCACATCGTGTCTTGCAGCAATATACACAGCCTGCCGGTACATGTACAATTTGTTCCACGATGCATCGCTTCGCTCCTTTTCGAGTGACTGATGCACTACTTTGGCATGATCATAAGCTTGAAGCAGATCTATATCAACGCTTTGCAGATAATTTGTCAAAGGGACGATAAACTGCAATAACCATTCGTGAGCCACAAGTGGCGCATGATAAACGAAAACTTAAGCATTGTATTGATGAAGCATCGTGCTCTTGAGTCGTGTATTTTTCGTCCTGCGGGCTCGTGCAATTTTGATACTCTTTGAAAAACAAACTCGTGCAAATTAATCCCAAATTGCACTCGAAACCGTATACAAATTTGCATTCCTTAGGAAATTTGCACTCCACTGTATAAGAATTTTGCACACAAAAACGGATATCATAGTTAGAGAATGTAATGAATCCGTAATGTTTTCGTTTGCATGACTATGAGACTATTTAGTGCAAGATACGGTCAGTGTAAATTTCCTCAGTAAGGTTTCAGTAAGATCGCGGTAAGATCGCTATACGGTCAGTGCAAATTTCCTCAGTAAGGTTTCAGTAAGATCGCTATGCTAAATAATTGGCGCTCAATTTAAATCACCTTAAGTAAAGCAAGAAAACGCAAGACATGGGAAGTGCAAATTTTTAAGGGGGTGCAAATATCCTATAGGCAAAATGTATTGGAAATTTGCACCGGGGAGTGCAAATGTACGGGAGTGCAAATTTCCTGGGACACCGGCCACATTTCCTCTCAACACCAAAGTGAGGCTTCGTGGTGATGACAAGAGCATGACATTATCACACATAAGGCATATTGAATAGAGAAATACATCTGCAAAGGATTATAGTATATTATCGCTATTTATTTTGGGTAATTACAGACCATGTACAATAACGCAATGACAGAGTTGGCTCAGAATACATGGATGTACAGAGTACAGAGTACAGAGTACATGGATGTACAGAGTACAGAGTACAGAGTACATGGATGTACAGAGTACATGGATGTACAGAGTACATGGATGTACAGAGTACAGAGAACATGGATGTACAGAGTACAGAGTACATGGATGTACAGAGTACAGAGTACATGGATGTACAGAGTACATGGATGTACAGAGTACATGGATGTACAGAGTACATGGATGTACAGAGTACATGGATGTACAGAGTACAGAGTACAGAGTACAGAGTACAGAGTACATGGATGTACAGAGTACAGAGTACAGAGTACTTGGATGTACAGAGTTTTACTGTGGCTAGAGTTTGTGATTGTTTCCGAGCTGCTCGTATAACTACATATTTTAGTGGGGACTAGCGGCTCTTGTGTGTATTAATTTTCTTGGGAGGGGGGATTTTGGTTCTTTCTCGGTGTAAGAAACCCGAATATGTGAATTGCAAATCATTTTCAGCAATGTTTAAGAATACAATACAAACAATACAATACATACCGAGTAATGATTAGTGCATGTATGCTAATGAAAAAGCAAGATAAAAGTTCTAAAAAAATCATTATCGGCAGCGAAATCCCTCGTGGTGTAGTTAGTGGTTAGAGATGGTTTGGTATAAAATCAGGGCTAGGGTTTGTTTCGATTCTTCCCAGACGCTAAATGTTTTAATATAATTGAGGGTGGCGTAACTTGTGAGTATTTTCGTTCTAAACATGTGTAAGTGTCGCTTTAGTTTGTACTTTTAGGGAACCATTCAAATTTGGGTTTCTTACACCGAGAAAATACCGGCATTTTGATGTTCGGTTACCTGTGCGTGAGGCGTCAAGCCTCTCACCTCGACCGAGCCCAATATTAAACTAGTATATAGCAGCAGCAGGCTAAGTCTTCCCATGATCACAAAGTCACTCCAATATGATAGTCATACTTTGCTATGTTCGATATCACCAGTCTCGATCTACGAAATCTTCGCCTCATACCACCAGTAACTACCTCAGATCTATTCACCGGTTCAGCTCTCTTTTTGTGAATTTCCTTTGACGGTTCAGCCTTCTTCTTTGCAAACCTTCCACCCTTTTTCCTAGGGCTATGCTCCGAGCCCTTCGCTTTTTGCTGAGTGGGTAGCTCGAAAACACCTGAACTCACTAAAGCTGACGATAACTTGGTTGGAAATTTGAGCGCTAGCGAGCTCCACTTCCCTTTTTTCTCTCTCTTACTCTCGTGATGTCGAGACTGAGAATCGTCGTCGTCAGTTCGAGATCTCTTTCGACCTGCATACGTATTAGAGCCATGAGAGACAGTTTCTTCTGCCCTGCTTGCGGTGAGTTTCTCCTTTGCTTTTCGAATAAGTTCCCTAATTGCAGTATAATCCCTCTGAAGCGGTCTTAGAGGAAAATAGGCGTGCGTGATTGGTTGGATACGTAGTAGATTAGTCTTTGTTACAGCGCTATCCTGCCAGTTGTTGAATGCAATCTTAGGCATCAGACTATCACCGAAGACGTCATACAGCTGGTTGTACGACTGGTTTGGGTGGTTGGAATTCGTAGAGCTTGAACGCGACCGCGCGGAAGCTGGTGGTGGTCGACGTTCCATCATACTCGCCCCAGCCCATGGCGACAGATTTGCGCGGAGCATGGGGTGAGAAGAATTGTTAACTTGAAAGTTATAAGAATTCATGGGAACTCCCTGGTTCTTGGATTTGAGGAGACACCCAGAGGCTTGCTGTAAAGGAATAAGAAGAGTGGATAAACAGTATTTAATAAATTATCAAAATTACGAAATACGCGAGTTTTATACGAGAAAACAGTTCTTTCAATTGTTGGTATTTGATTGAACCAGGATCCCAGCTCCTGATTGAACCAAGTTATCGCTGCTATGGCAACTGCGATAATAGTTACAAGAATGGAGGTACAGTGTTAGCCTCCTCCGCAGGCATCTCTAGTTTATAAGAAATAGTAAGAAGCGGTCACCCTGTGGTCGAACATGTTGGCGCGCGAGGGACCCTGGGGCGAAAAACGTAGTTTGCTTCCTTTTCGTTCCCCGTCTTCCCCACTCCACAGGGTTCCCAACCTTACTATTTCTTACTAACTAGAGAGGACTGCGGAGGAGGCTAATACAGTGTAAGATGACGACGCACATATACTCGTTGAGATACTAGTTTTCTTAACTAAGAGTTCGTCTAATACGGCATGTCCGTAGCATTACCGTACTTTAACTTATTGTACCGTAACTCTGTAATTTGATTGGATCAGAAAGACAAAACCAATAGGGAGACACGGCATGTCGTACAGTAGCCGTGCCGTAAGTCATTACCATAACTTGCCCACTCATACGCTCTAATGGTATGCTAACCTCTGTGGGAAGCGAGTTGCAGGCGAGGTATCGACCAGACGGCCTTATAATTAGTCAGAGCAAACATGCGAGGGCGCGTTCTTTTGGGACTATTCTGACGGGTTAAATGGGCACTGCATATCAATCGGATTGAACCTTCAAGTTTCTTTAAAACGAAACTACAAAAATAACACCCTGAGATAGAAGAGAAATGCCATATGAACGTCCTCATATGCTTTTCAAACTTTTTCAATAGAGGATGGCAAAGATTAAAGTGGATTACAGAAGCTTATCCTAGAAACGTGATTTCGGTTTACAGTGAACCGATCTCAAGTTGCTCTAAATTTCTCTTAAATGCAGTATTTTTCATCCACTCGAATCTTTGCCATCCTTCATCAAAATTGTCTCACATTTCCCCCAGTGTATCTGGAAAGCATACTCTGCTAATCTGAGTAGTTAGTTTTGTGCAACAATGTTGCAAGTGGCATGAAATGTTGCATGCGTTTGACCAGTGATTAAGAAAATCAGTTCGATGGCCGCTGTAAGACGTTTCTCAGTGTTTGTTTACTAACCAGCAGCGCGCCGTACACCTGGTATGCCTCTTCTTGTAGCACATAGTTAGATGGACTGTTATCCTCGAGGACCTGCTGTAACTGCTGCCAGTATATCTTGATGTGTGGTAACAGGAATTGCTCTAAAGCCTGTGAAAATACATCAATATAATGCGTGCTACTGTAAGTTGCGAATCGCGTTGCAGGGACCTTGCACAGTGTAAAAAAAAAACTTTAATCACATGCAGATCACATGCAAATCACATGTAAAACACATTCAATTCACATGCAAATCACATGGATATCACATGCGAATCACATGGATATCACATGCAAATCACATGCGAATCACATGCAAATCACATGCAAATCACATGCAAATCACATGCAAATCACATGCAAATCATATGCATATCATATGCATATCACATGCATATCTAAAAACTAAAGGCGATGTTACGTGCGTCGATTTTAACGACGAACTTTTCCTGTAACACTGTTGCGCGAAAAGTCAATACACTGTAACATAGCGCACTGGACGATTTTTAACGCAATCTTCGTTGCAGCAACATGTTGCAAGTTTTTTAATTACCTTCAAAAACCTGCAACATTGTTGCGCGAGTTTTGCTGGAGTTCCTTCGTGTAACACCCTCGCCGTTGACTTTTTGATCAACGTCGTCCCACAAACATTCTCTAATTTTGATGCCCAAACAAATCCTCTATATAAGAATAAATTAGACATATTAAAATTTCCAGATTTAATCTATTTGCATACTGCCTTACACATGTATAAGTTTATTAACAATAATCTCCCACCTGCCTTCACCAATTTCTTCGTACCTATCGCGAAAGTTCATAGTTATAACACTAGATTGGCCTCCAAGTCCTCTTATTATATTCCAAATATTCGCACTACTTATGGCAAATTTAGTCTGTGCTACCGTGGTCCAAATTTATCATAGTGAAATTCTCTTCCCGAAAAGATCAAAATCAATACCTCTATTAATCGCTTTAAATCTTCTCTTAGTCGAAAACTTTTAGAAAAATACTAGTCTCCCTTCCTTGATTACCCGTCTATTATTTTCATAATAATTAGTATTCTTTTTCTTTCGTATACCTTCCGAACTGATGCGACGCAGGCTACTTTTATGGCAGTACTTTAATAGCTACTTCAATGTCTTACATTTTATCCTAATTATCTTCTATATCATTATCTAGATTACCTTTACTTATATTTTCATATATTACATTATAGAAATACCAATTTGTGCGTGTTTTGCCTTCTCCCGCTTTTCTTTTTTCGACCATAATAAAATGTATTTAATCACGTATCTTAGGGACCTGACTCGTTTAGTTTTTCTTAAAGCTATTTCAGGTATCCTAACACTCCCTCTTCTCAATAATCTTTGTTTATGTTTTATATTGTAAAAATGAGTATAAATAAATATATTTGTTGTTGTTTGTTTGTTGTTGTTGTTGAACTGAAACTGTTTGATACGCCCACGGAAACGAGGCTTCGTCGACAAACATTCATCCGCCATTTCTTTTAACGAGAGTGTCGGAGTAGGAGCCGTAACAATGTTGCGCTAAAAGTTGTCTCGTGTAACATGCATTAAAACTCATCGCAAAAAAAATCGTCGTTAAAAACCATCGCGTGTACATGTAACATCACCTTAAAGCTCAACAACCCTTGGACTGCACGTAACGGTTCAAGGCCAACAATAGGGAGCTTTAAGCAACCAGGACGACGACGGCTGTGACAACGGAACGTAGAAAAGGGTTTTCTCCTGAGATTTGATGTTTATTATTTCCTTTAGTTGCTTTCAAGTGCCTTTTATAACCATATTTTCGACAAATGTGATCAGGACAGAGTTCCGTTCAGGCCGAACGTTTAAAGGTGTAATTTACTTTTTTTACGTTCGCGTTCTCCTTTGAACGTAAAATTTCGAGTTTTCACGTTGTTTTTTTTTGCAGAGAACGGTCAAAATGTAGGTGACTGCGTGCATTTTCACGTGCGTTTTGTTTTATTCTGTAATTAAGGCTATTGTTTTATGCCGTCGTCCTAGACCGCGTCGTCGTGGTTGCTTAAGGTGCCTAATGAGGACTGGATGGTGTTTGAAGTCCGCGCAATTAGTTGCAGTCCGAGGTGCACTGAGGTGTATTTTAGGGCGCGTTCTATTGACCGTATTCCAGATTAATAAGAATAGATGGAATAATCTCAAGAATACAGTGGTCCAGGCACATGTTGCACTGTAAGCTACAAACGCTTGCTGACATGATATTCAGGATACACTTAGGGCGCGTTCTATTGACCGTATTCCAGATTAATAAGAATAGATGGAATAATCTCAAGAATACAGTGGTCCAGGCACATGTTGCACTATAAGCTACAAACGCTTGCTGACATGATATTCAGGATACACTTAGGGCGCGTTCTATTGACCGTATTCCAGATTAATAAGAATAGATGGAATAATCTCAAGAATACAGTGGTCCAGGCACATGTTGCACTGTAAGCTACAAACGCTTGCTGACATGATATTCAGGATACACTTAGGGCGCGTTCTATTGACCGTATAGCGATGTTTCGTGTTGATAAACATTGCAATTGTCATGCTAATGTGCCAACCATGATTTGTAAAGCCCGCTTTGTGTTAGGAACCAATGGATCTCTGGTTGGCACATTAATGACAATAGATGACGACACACGAAACATCGCTATTCCAGATTAATAAGAATAGATGGAATAATCTCAAGAATACAGTGGTTCAGGCACATGTTGCACTGTAAGCTACAAACACTTGCTTGCATATGATATTCAGGATACATTTTGTATTCCTTTGCCTAAAAATTCCCGATAAAAGCGATTTGTAGTGATCATTCTGTGTATTCTCATTCCGGAATACGGTCAATAGAACACACCCTTAAAGTACTCTAAGTCTTTGACGGGGTTTCAAAGTACAGCACGTGGTACAAATAGAGACCTCTGGTTGGCTAATTACCTCATGAATAATTAATGACTTTGAGCCGGATACAGTTAACGAAAGCTTGCTATTAGAATGCGTACAAGAACGCCACATTTCAACACACCTCTGGTCCGAGTTCAGCGAGACCAACCACAGCGCCATAATGTGAACAGAAGGGCCGGCCATCGTCCAGTAATACCTCCTGTAGGGTCATTAGCAGCTGTTGGCGGAGGTAGTTCACCGGATTGCTACATTTCCTGATGGACAGAAATCAGGCATGTTCAATCTCCACACTGGACACTACGATACATGTAAAGAAAAACAACACTACACCGAGTGTCTTCTAAAGTGCGATGAAGTGAACCGGTGACGTAATGTCTCAAGATGACACCACAAAAACTGTTTATAATATAAATTGTTGTGTAAACAAATGGTCACCGTCGAAGGTTTCCCAAGCAAACCGGACATCACAGTTGAAGTGTTACAATCACATTTCTATTCTTAGTTGGTTTAACGTAGATCTGAGAGCTACTGGGTTATGATAACGACGAAATTATTGTATAATATTGTATATAATAATATTGTACAAAAGACTTCAGTATGCACAGAACTCTGCGGCTAGGCTGCTCACCTATTCCAGAAAGCACGAACATACTACTCATGTTCTGAAAGAACTCCATTGGCTGCCAGTACAATATATAATTATTTTTAAGTTTTTAGTACTGACTTTTAAGTCTCTTAACAGCGCTGCTCCATATTATTTATCGGAACTTTTAGTACCATATTGTCCTGCACGGCTCGGCAAGTCAGCATTTACTGAAGGTCCCGAAGTATGTTTTGAAATTATATGGACTCCAGGCTTTTTCGGTATCCATACATCCCAGCCACTTTTTGGACAAATTTGATAGGAAATATAGGCTGTGCAAGTTCTAAATATAGGAAAATATAGGATTTTCCCCCAAAATATAGGCACTATATAGGAGCTAAAATAGCTTTCAAACAATAAATAGTAAACAATAAACACACAATTTTTAAAACATGTGAACCTTTAATGTGTTTGATCAAACCTGTTTTTTTTTTATTGATAGGAAAGAATTTTGCTTTTGTTAATACACAACAAAATTGCTAAAAAGTGCAAAATATATATGTATCACTCAGCATACATCCTATTTATAGGAAATATAGGACGATTTCTTGAAATATAGGCTCTTTATAGGATCCTATACAAATTATAGGATATATAGGAAATATAGGAGGTCTGGGATGCCTGGGTATCTGCTCCTATTTTATGGAACTCGTTGTCACTGGAAATTAGGTCTATTAATTCTCTTAGTAGGGGCAGATACTGGGCAGACTTCACCGTTTGCAACCCGAAATGTTATTGGTTACCCAAACAATAGCCTACCCCTAAAACAATACAAACCATAACCCTAAAACAATGGGATTCTTTATCAGTGAAGTCCAATAGGATACGACCTACAGAACAGTGAAGTCCAACTATTTAAATATAGTATTAAAACATATCTTTTTAAGAAAGTTTTTGGTATCTAATATGTTTCCTAGTATTTAAGCCATCATTATTATGATTATTATTCGATTTTCTTTTTGGTATAAAATAGGGTACCTTAATTTTTTAAACTTTTTTTAGTATCTGTATAAATGCATAACATTTTTACTAAGTTAGTTTTAAATACTTGTCTGAACTTTAGGAAATATCGCTATATAAATTGATTATTATTATTATTACATGAAAACAAACAAATGTTTACAACATTACACACGACAACAAATGGTTATTTTACTCGTTTTAGGCAAAGTTCATTTCAAGCTATATTGTAGTGCACGGCGGACTACTGTCTGAGATCTCTCACCTGCTAATATGAGCGAGAATGCGTGCTGCATCATCTCGTAGTCGCCAGTGATCGTTAGCAGGGTTTAACGACACGGCAAGACTCTCCAGTAAACAGTACATGACAGCTGTCACTAGCTGGATAACCTACGAGACACTAAACGTGTTATTCTTTTTCTTTACGTAATAAACAGTGCAACACTAAGGCCTGGGTCCACATTAGCGGCATAAGCACAAACAACATACGCAGACGCAGTGTCGTATTTATCATTGGCGATGCTTGTTCTACGCCTACTCTGTGAGTCTTAAACTCGCCTTAACTCGCAATTAATGCAAAAACTGGAATTTTCTTAACTCGCCGCGAGTTAAAGAGCGTATTTCGTATGAGTGGACAGGTTACAGCAACTATGGCACGGTTACTGTATATACGGCATGCCGTGACATTGAGGGGGAGCCAGGGTGGCGCAGTGGTTAAGCGCTTCGCCTCTCACCTCTGTGGCCAAGGTTCGAATCCCGGACGCGACGCCATATGTAAGTTGAGTTTGTTGGTATCTCGCCCTTGCTCCGAGGGTTTTTCTCCGGGTTCTCCGGTTTTCCTCCCTCCTCAAAAAGCAACCTAAATTCGAATTCGACCCTGGAGTTCGTCGGAATACTTAAACATAAGCCTCTGGCTTGGGAGACCCGCGGTAACGGCTTCCTGTATCTTAGACGTAAAATAAACCATTTATTAATTTATTAAATGGTTTCCCCATTGTTACTGTCCCGTCTGATCCAATCAAATTACAGAGTTTCAGTACGGTAAAGTTACGGTACGGGTACGGTTATAGTACGGTTACACGGTACAGCTGCAGTATTGCCGAATTTCTTTCCCACTTGTTCTACTTACAGGTGTGAGATGAGAACAAGTGCTCGGCTAACGCTCTGAATTTCTAACGGGACCTAAATCAACCATAGGGGCTGATCAAAGTCAGCTCCCGGCTAATCCACAGATCGAATTGGAATTTAGCGCATTGGGTTTTGTGGAGGGAGGAAAACCGGAGGACCAGAGAAAACCCCTCGGAGCAAGAGCGAAATACCAACAAACTCAACTCACATGCAGCACTGCGAACGGGAATCGAACCCAGGCCACAGAGGTGAGAGGCGAAGCGTTAACCACTGCGCCACCCCGTGCTAATGATCAATACATTATCATGTCTGCACGCGTACCACACAGCGGTCAAACGTCTGCGCATGTGTCAAAAGTCCTGCAACAACAACCTATTCCAAAACAAATTCAAAGCGAGCCGGCGGCCGTCACTGTTCACAAACCCGCTTTCAAACCTTGAGAACTTCTTTGGTAAATTACGAAACAGTTTGAAGTTTGTTCAATTTCCCGTCGACTGTGAAAATAAAAAGCTTAACTTTCACGTATTTTTCTTAACTTTTGGGGGTAGAAGTTCACTGTAATACGTTTTAAGGTAATTTTGCGCGGGAAATCTGACCGTAATACGCACGCGCAGATGTTTGACCGCTGTGTGCACGCGTACGTTGCTTGCGCTTCTGCTGATGTTTCTTACTGCGACAAACATCTGTAAATACTTACATAGGGTTCAAGGAACAGAGACGGGTTATCGACCAATCCCCGCACCATACTGAGCAGTCTACCGAGTTGTTTCAGGTCATGACTGTAGGACTTCACCTAAACGGGTAACAAGAAAACAAACAACGGAGTGTGTTATCATATGGGACCAGATGTTCGAAGAAAGGGTAACGTTATCCCTAGGAATAGGATAGCGCTAACTCTGTAATTGGGATCTGTACAGTTTAACCTCGGGTTAGCGATGTAACCCAGAGGTAACGCTTTCCCTTGCTTCGAACTGGGCCCTAGAGTTAACGTGTAGATATACAATGTAGGAGAACATGAAATGACTATCAAGTTCAGTACAATTAATGTAGAAAGAAACCGTTACTTGTTCCCCAGTGAATTCGAACCTAAAACTATGAAGAAGAAAAACTTGGTTGAAGAAAATGCTATGTTGTTCAGATGTACATCCCAAGCTGTTTCGAATGAAGATGGCTATAAGATTAAAATGGAGTACAAATATTATTCTAGTACAGTTGACTCTCTCCTAAGCGGCCACCTCGGGGACGGAGGTAAGTGGCCGCTTACGAGAGATGGCTGCTTACGAGAATATTCACCACAGGTGGCCCAAACCTATTGTAATTCAGTTTTATACCGGAAGTGATAATACAGTAGCCGATTCATATATTTCATTAAGAACTATTTTAATCTGATACAACGCATTCATAAAATTACATACCTCTTTATAAACTAATTAATTCTACAAAACTACTAATGCTTAATCTGTCATAGGTCTGTCATCGATCTCCGGGGTGGTCGCTTACGAGAGTAGAAAGACAATTAGAAAAGCCAAAAGGGAATCCCAAGAGGTGGCCGCGGCCGCTTACGAGAGTGGTCGCTTACGAGAGATGCTAAATACAGTGTTTGACTAAGAAATAAAATGGGACCTTGTGAAGGTGTCCGCTAACGGGAGATGGTCGCTTACGAGAGTGGCCGTTCAAAGAGAGTCAACTGTAGCTCAATTTTGGTCAGTGGTATTTTTGACCCACTCGAATCTTTACCATCCTTCATCAAAATACATTGTCCAGGCATAGGAGATTTTCCTTCATACTGCACAGAGTAGCGGATTTCCTTCAACATTCAGTTCAGTATAGTGGATCGGTTTTATGGAATAGTGTTATTTCTAATGATCAGTCAATAGTAAATGTATATGCAGGACATAAGGATCTTGAGTGTTGTTTAAATAAATTAGCAGTGTTTGAGCAGTTCAAGTTTAACACTACATCTGCCTCTTCTACTTATGAGTCCACTCATTAACTGAGGCCTAGTATGAATTTATTGTATTTGAGAAAAACATTTTAGCAGCTCTAGTATTATTATTAGTAGTACTCTTAGCATCATCATTTTATTAGTAAGTTTAATTTAGTAATTTGAAGTTTATTTACTAAGTTATTGCATTTGAAAGTATTCTTAGTAATTTTTAGTATTGTAAATAGATGTACAGTTAAATTATTCTTAGTAGTAGACACACTACCCCATAAGCGTTGTGCTTTAATCATAATCGTGTTTAAATAAAGGCAATCTATCTATCTAGCTATAACAATGTCCTTCAATGCGAATGCAACTCACCCCAGAGGCAATAAAGTTCACAAAGTGAGCCAGAAGAGAGGAGATCTTTGGATTGGATCTCAAGTCACTGAGAGCAGTCTGTAAAATAGAAATAAATAAATAATAATAAAAATAATAAATTAAATATAAAAGAAATAAAAAAAATACAAAAACAACAATAATAATAATAACATTACTTTAAATCTACATGTATCTGGAGGTGGGGTGGGGGTGGTTGGTTCGTAGTGCAGAACTTGGACAATATTTGTATTAACCAAGGTTGTTTAACCCTACATGTTATCATACTGGGGTTCGCTTGTGAGATCTTTTAAAACCATATGCAACTTCAGAACCCTTAAATTACTAGAATTATGACTTACATGTACATGTAAACATCGAAAAACACCATACACATTCCAGAGTGTCAAGCTAAACACCATTGTTTGGCTTGTTTGTTCTTTTGTATTTGCTCTGTAATATAATGTGTAGGGGTGGAGTAGTATAAAGAGGGCCCATTGGCAACTGTTATACTTTACCTTTGTGCACTTTTCACTGTCCCCAAGCACTGACTTAGTAACTTGTTCATAATAAACAAGACACACCTTAAACACAAACAAAATGCAATTGAGAGAGGTTAAGAAACTAATTTCTTGAAAAAAGAAAAAAAGAAAAAAATTATTACTACTATTTAAGCTTAAAATAATATAAAATAATATTTTAGTAGTAATAACAGTAATAGTAGTAATAATAGTTCACTCTCAGCAGTAATAAAACACTACAACAGAGAAATATTATTATAATTGTAAGCTTTTGTCATTTTGTATATTTTCTTATATTTGGCTCTGTGTGGTATTTTTATGCCATCAACATTACAAGTGAGTAAATATGCACATTAAAATACATGTACATAAGTGTTCTTAGCACTACTTTCTTTCTTCTACTTCCTTCGGTGATAAATCATAACAGTGGTGGATCTAGAGGGGTTCTAAGGGTTCCATGGAACCCCCCTTTCTGAATCCTAAACCATGTTCTTTACACTCAAAACATATTTTAACTGCCCTGAAAATGCAGGAAATAGCGTTTCAGAGCCTTAGAGGAACTCCCCTTTTCAAAATCCTGGATCCGCCACTGCATAATCAGGTATTATTTTGCATTGTGATGGCTTATTTTACAAACATTTTTTCTCTATTAGACCTCAGTAGTCAACTTGTCTGTTTATTTGTTGTCCCATTTCAGACCACCTGACTTTCTCTTTAGTGCTTTTTTGTTTTTCTGTATCCCAAGAGGAAATGGACCAATTTCTATAATTGGAAGCAAAGCAATGAATCCTCTGGAGAACTACATGTATGACGTGGTCTGAAATGGGGCAAAAAACAGGAAAGCTGACTACATGTAGGTCTACTCTCTTGAGTATTCCGACGCTATTAAAGTTTATTTCTAAGTTTGCAGACCGCATGACTGCAAGATAACATATTATATTTGATTCAGATATCAGCCCAAGTTTGACATCATCAGTCTCTTAATATACAATCATATATATGTATATTGCTAGTTGGAAATCACCTCTGATAGTGGTTTGTGCTGTGTTTCACTCTCACTCCCAACTGAATATCTACCTAAAAATACAGCAATTAAATTACAAATATCATGTTAGAAAATCTGATATAATAGAAAGAGTAGAGTATAGCAAAGCTCATGGTATTAAATAATAATAATAATTTTAATTGTTTTAAATATTGCAAGATAGATCGATTAAGAATTAGCATTCAAAAACTCATGAATAATTCTTGAGGAAAAAAACAGAAGAATTGAATATTTAATGAGTGTTCCATAGATCTTTCAAAATCTGCCACAGACCTCTCGATTTTGCTTTCAAGAGGTTTTGCCCAGGCTTCTCAGCATGGGGCTAAACTGAAGCTGTGTGTAAACAAAAGGCCTGGGAATGAGGTTGGCCCTCAGCCATTTTGTATCCGCCCTCCCCATCCTAATTAATGACCAGTCCCTTGGCCTTAACTAGTAACACCGGTCATGGGTGAGCTCACTCAATGTTACAGGTGATAGTTGCTATGTTTGATTCAATTTACTCACAAAGTAAAGCAGATGAAATATATTTTTAAATATTTTACCTTGTCAAATATACTATTAAACTATTCCCTGGTGTCTCCATGTCTTTGATTATAAGATGTATTTTAGGTATAGAAACCAAAACTCAATTTGTAAAACTTGTGAAACGTTGATTAATATTGACGCCATTTCCAGCAGTAAACCTATTAGCAGATGCACGGTTCTTACGCTATGTTGAATTCCACTGACCAATGTCTGGCAATTAAGTGTTTGTTGATTAATATTGACGCCATTTCCAGCAGTAAACCTATTAGCAGATGCACGGTTCTTACGCTACGTTGAATTCCACTGACCAATGTCTGGCAATTAAGTGTTTGTTGTATGGCAATGATGTGGTCATTAAGTTTATCTTTTATTCATGATTTCACCATAAATAAAAGTAAGGAACCAGCCTCTAGGCAACCAGGAATAGATACATGTAGCTTTTTTTTTAAATCTCAATGGACCGAGACAAAAGCAAGTGAAGGAGCTGATAAAAGAGCCTGTCAATCAAGTGCAAGACCTACAATCGAAGGTTAAACTGCATTTTGTGATCAGGAAAATGAAACTACTTTGAGCCAGAAAGCAGGAAAATGCATCTGAGAGTCCAGCTACATGTACTTTTAAAAACATTCCCAGCACCCCTAGAAACTTGGGCCCATTCAGGCCCTCATCACATTACGGGTGCAATGTCATAGAGGGGAGGTCAGCAGAAATTGGCCTTTAAATAAGGGAAGGCCAGTCAGCAACAATAATTCAATTATTTAACTTGGTTTTTCATGTATTATTTTGCACCAGTCCTGTTCACCCTCTAATTAATTACCAGCTGACTCTAAGCTAATAAGGTTAGCACACCAAAACCACAAACAGATCTAGAAGAAATACACATTCCAGGGTTCAAAATTAATGGTCCATGGTTTAATTAGTTGCCCCAAGACTATTTAGGTTGCCCTATAGCCCCTGTTCTGCACTAAACACAGGAGAGGATCCGCTTATGATTTCGTTCAAAACACAGTCAAAGTCCAATTTCCTCACACGATAAGCGCTTGAAACTAAACAACACAAAACGAAAGGGAATTTTAACTTTCGTTACAACCAGCAATACTGAATCTGGAAAGAGTTCTAATGAAGCACTGGTATGTCAAACTAAAGTCAATCCACTGGCTTGCAGATGAACCTCTAATCTCCTATCGAAAGGGAAATCACAGAAGGACACACTAGTTGTGCACTCTAGAAATTCCCAAACAACAGACTGAGATTATTTTATCGGTTTACACAACAATATCGATAAGTAGACGGTGAGGACTTCGCAACTTTATTCAACCTCGGCAACTTTGAACCGGGCCGTTCTGCGCGTTACCAAGGGAACTGTCTTGAAATAAAAAAAACTGGCAGACTGGGGCGAGTCATGGCACTTCGGCGAAGTAGACATCCAGATATCCTGAAATATCGATGCAATAGTCATTGTTAAGTGTGATTCCACTAATATTTTTCCTCCAACAAGTTAATAGAAGTCTCAACTAACTGTTGATCTTGTTTTGAAAAAGGAGTCGTAAACTTTAGAGTCGTAAACTACACGGTGTTACGACTCCTTTGTCAAGTGGAGTCGTAAACTACACCTGATCCCAAAATGGCGCTCAACAACAGATGCTAGACGAAACATAACATTGAAACTTCAATATCTTGTATTTTCTCTTCACTTTTGGGTCTGAAAACAAGCTTAGAAGATACACATATTACTTGTTGGTAAGTTTTAAGTGTCGGTAAATTCGTCAATATCTTGTCTTAGAAGATACACATATTAAGCTTATTAATTATTTACTTGTCGGTAGATTGTCGGCCGATTTCATATGGTTGTCGGTAGGTTGTCGGTGGAATTTACGTAGTTGTCGGTAGGTTGTCAGTCGACAACCTACCGACAACCTACCGAGTATACCTACCGACAACCTACCGACAACAACTTTTGGTACGTGATTGTTCACTATTACCCACAAAGAACCATGTTTGGAGATACTGTGAGCTGCAAAAAAGCACTGGTAGCTCTGACTGGTAGCTCTTTGGTGTTATTTATTATGTCTGTTCATGGAAACATCTGCATGGCTTCTTCTTTTGGTGTTTACTATGACATTATTATTGGACATTTTGGGATACTAGTTTTAGCTAAAGTGAACAAGTTGCACCATACCAACAGCATACCAACCACTTACCTGAACAGCTTACCGACTGTAAAGTGAACAAGTTGCACAGTAAATATGTTGTCGGTATAAGAGCCTGGCTTACCACTTACCAACAACTTACAGACAGCTTAGGTACCAACCACTTACCAACAGCTTAACAACCACTTACCAACAGCTTACCAACACAAATTTACCGACCACATACCAACCACTTACCAACCACTTACCAACCACTTACCAACCACTTACCAACCACTTACCAACCACTTACCAACCACTTAGGGAGCAGGTCAAAATACATGCCCTCTCGATGGACCCATTTTGGGGTAGGAGGGTGGGGGCTGCTGCCAGCCATCTCCTCTGGAGAGAAAACTCAATATTAAAAATAATTTGTTCTTAAATATCTTTAAAACTAAAAGGCATAATCTAGAAACAAATGCACTGCATGTTTTGTCTTACGTTATCATTTAATTTTCTGTGTTAAAATTACCACTAGGCCCCCCAGAATGGAAAATAGATGGTCAAAAATGGGGGATGGGGGTGGTACCCTGCGGTGACAGCTGTGACTCATGTTGAAAAAAATGGCTCCCCATCTCAAGCATGTGTTTTGACCTGCTTCCTACTGACCACTTACCAACAACATATTTACGGTGCAACTTGTTCACTTTAGCCTACTAGTTCCCTGGAAATTTTGGTTATCCAAGGGCAACCAAGTAGGGACTTGGTTGCCCAAGCATAAATATGGTTATCTGGGACAACTGGACAACCCTTAATTTTGAACCAGGTCCTGCATCTATTCTTACCAACACCAGGCTGAGCACTGTTTGCTGAAGGCCGAGTCCCTTCTATGCACAACCATTGAGCTGAAAGGAAAAGATAAACAAATTTCCAAAGTATGTAAGATACACATGCAGTTAACACCTCTGGACAACAGACCTTTAGAGCGGTTTTCAGTTGAGTGTAGTGAAACCAAATGCAAATTACCCACAGACAGCCAATCATAGGAGCGAGTAATCACAAGTAACTCATAAATGGCTTCCCTGTGAGCCAATGACAAACCAAAGAAAAACCAATTTGTGTTTGGTTTTACTTTGGATTCTGATTGGTTGGTTTACTTTCTCAGCCAATAGGAGAGCTTAGTAAACGCAAAATCAAAACACTTCCGACACTCAATCGAAATCCGCTCTATCGCACAGTGACCATGTTGCATCTCAGGAGAATAAAAACCTTTGTTCTTGCACTTCTAAACTCAAGGCAGAGTGATTAGGCTGGAAGTGCAAAACCTATTGTTTGTAAATTAATTACCAAAACAAAGTTTATTGGATCAAATAGGAAAACAACAATGCCAACTTGTTTTGAAAGCACTGTATATATATAATTTATTCTAAATATTATATACATGTATGGTACTAGACAGTACTAGTAGGCTAATAATGTGCACAGAGTTGGTGTACATTTGCGTTACTGGTACATCAATCGGATGAAATGAATGCCGCATTGAATGGCGTATTTGAGGAAGAGCACATTAATGCGCATTTTATAGTTTGTACGATTTAAGGCGCGTTTTAGAGCACATTAAGGCACCTTTTAGGGTACGTTATGGCACATTTTAAGGCGTTTAAGGCACATTATTTTTAGCACGTGTTAACACAATTAATTTCTCCTCTTTGAGTATTTGAATCCAGGTGATTTTGCCGTGATGAAAATGATTTTGTCATAACTGAATTGATTTTGCCATAGTGAATATGATTTTGCTGTAGTGAAAATGATTTTGCTGTAATGAAAATGATTTTACCGTTATGAAAATGATTTTACCGAAAATGATTTTAAATGATTTTGCTGTGACTGAATTGATTTGCTGTAATTCAATTCGATTTTGCTGTGAGCAAATTATTTTTGCAGTGATGAAAATGTTTTTGCTGTGATAAAAATGTTTTTGCCATGACACTTGTGGGCCACTGTATCACGTGACCTGTCTGATGTGAGCGGGCTGGGAAAACTGTCTGGCCCAAACTCGATTTGATGCTTGTTGTTTAGCTGTTATTAAAACAAACTAAGTAGTCGTATGATGTATTGACTGAGTTAGGTTGGGCCGAATGGAAAATATTTGGTTCTGGGTCATTTTGTACGTCATAACCTCGAGCCCCATATTTTCCCATCCAGCCCTCCCTCCCACTCAGTCAGTAAGTACCTCAATCTTCGTGTTTATAACAGTTTTAGAGTAATATGATAATTTTTAGGACAAAAATCCAGTTAAATTTCAAAGCTTGAACAAAATGAATTCTACAAATGCATTCCAAGGGTGCATTTAGATGGCACGTTTTACGGGGAGTTTAGGGCACATTTTACTTGGATTCAGGTGCATTTGAGAGCACATTTTAAGGTGCCTTTTATGGCAGGTTTTGACGTATCATACCCTTACGAAGAAAAACAAGATGAGACGTACATTGCTGTTTTCTCTGGAATATGGAGCTACTTTTGCTCCACTAATGCATATTTGCAAGGAAAGTACATTTCAAGCATTCTAAAAGTTAGAATGCATTCAATGTGCATTGCTTTGACATACATTTTATTAACCCTTTCCCTCCTGTGCCGCCTGTAACCGCCCAATATGAAGCATGTACCTGGAGAAAATTATTGCATCAAACCTAGACATGCTGGAAATATGATGTTGTGATATTATTTCAAGGAATGAATGACTTCAAAGTCAGAGCTATAACAGGGATCGCTTGATTCTCCCACTTTGGAGAAAAACGCATTTGTTTTGGACATCGTTGTTCGTTTCTTCGATTTTCGCAAATTTTGAGGAGCTGAAAATCGGCTCAAAAAAACCTTCCCATTCGCACTTGAAATCAAAAGCAAATACAAAATCACCACTCAGTCGTTACAGTACCTTGTTTAATCTTTCCAACCAGCAGGTTTGTTTGCACAAAACGCACCAAACGACTGTGAACCACGCCGATGTTTACACTGCATTTCACTCGACCACATTGACCTGCTCCCACCTCCAATTGCATGCTGGGTAATGGACAAAAATTTCACAAGGGGTTCCCCCCTCTGGGACTCCGGTAGGTTTTTTTTTAGAAGTCTTTTACCCCTACAACCAAGAGCGGTGATTTGGACTCAAGCCGTTGCTTTAAAGTGACAAAAACACATCCTAATAGGTTGAGCAGGGGTAAAAGACAGCCAACTGCAGGATTGCAAGGATTTCAGTGAAGAATTTTTTCCTGTGTCTGAAAGCACAAACACAATGGAAAAACCCTGTAAAATCCCCTCACAAAGCCTACTAGAAGCAAATCAAGTACTTTTCAGCCATCCTCAGACTTAATGATGTCTTCAAGCTCTCTGACAGTGGCATATTTATCCAAAATTAGAGCTCATTTCATTAGAAACCCTACCGAAGCAGCCATACCTACCGTCAACGAGTGAACAGAATTCTCCCAAATGGCATTGTGGGAAAAGTTTGAGCCCTCGGCTTCAAAAGTCAGCAGTATTTAACTGACCAGGGCTAGCCAAACTTGAACTGAGGGGGGAGGGTTGAGTTAGCACTCAGGATTTCACCAACTGAGCCGAACATGTCCAGTAGGGAAAGGGTTAAGTAAAAACTGATATTTAATAAAAAAAAATGCAAAATACTCAATTCAATCCTTCTAGTATAATGCAGGGTCCACCATTTCTAACTACTAAAACACAGTTTAGTGGTTTGTAATAATGCTTAACAAGAAAAATTGCCTTCAGAGTAGCTTAAATGATTAAAAGAGTCAGCACAAACGAACCCATGGAAGGGAATTGAAGGTGATGGAAACAATTATTTTTGAGAAAAAACCAATGATTATATTCTTCCAGGGAAAAGTATATACGGCCAACCCTGTGCACATCAGCCGGTACACTGTAATATAATGTATTATTTCCATGGCTTTTCCAAAAATAGGTCCACATTTGCAACCCTTAAGGCAACCATTTTATATTCTTTACTTGAAAAAGAAAGAAAGAAAAAAGTCATCTGACCATTGCCAATAATATGTGATCTGATCTGATCGATCCAACTGGTCCAATTTTAATAAATGTTAAGATTCTATATCAATTAGCCGGTAATAAAACGAGCGGGGGACTGGAACCGAGTCAGTAAAACTAATTCAATTAATAACTAGTCAAAGTGAGCATTATTTTCCAAAAGAACAGATCAAACTTAGCTAGTCTGGAAAGTTTCGTGAACTTTGGCTCAATATTGACGATGCTAGAAGGCATCAAATGTGTCAATTTTCCCATACAAACTCTCTTATTTTTTAACGTTGTCCCTCCAAACCATACATTCATTGTAAAAAATTGGAGGGACAAAGAAATTTCAATTGCTTATAATTCAGACGAGATTCACTTGAATCACGTCAAACTTGGCACACATGCTAATTTCAACATGCTCTATCATGTGATGAACTTAATTTTAGAATTAGAGTAATTCTGATAAACTCGGTCCCAGTCCCCTGCTCGTTTTGTTACCGGCCAATTCGTTAAATTCACAAAACGAAGATTGCTTACTTTTTTACTTGCCATTTATTCAGTTTTGTAATGATTAATCATCTCAAAGCTGTACATGTAAACCGCCTCCCAGTTAGCTCACTGGTTAAGCGCCTGAGCCTGTTGTGCACGAGGTCGACAGTTCAAACCCTGGCTGGACCAACACTAAGAGTCTTAAAATAACTGGGTAGAAGGTGCTGCCTTTGTGAAACAATTTCGTTCACGAGTTGCAAATGATTAGACCTTCGCATCTTCTCGGATAAGGATGTTAAATCGTACGCCCATCAGTGGATGAAGAGCCACCTCGTGGATATGCCACTGATTAATCCCATTATATGACGACAAGAACGGCAGCAGCGACAATGACGACGACGATGACTACTACTTCTACTTCTACTACTACTACTTTTATTATTATTATTATTACACATACATGTAGGTGTTGTATACCTTTAACAGTTGTTTTACCAGGATCAGTTGGGATAACTGTCCCCAGAGCCAATTCACGAATGCAGATCTCTTTGTCTTCAACAAAGAAGATGTCTCCATCTTTTGTATTTGTGCTTCTAAAGGGCATTTCATCTACTGAACCATAACCATAGACTGGCTGTAAAGGACACAAATATTACAGTTAGAAACTATTAAAGAGCTGTAAAACATGAAGTCATATGACTGTACATTTATTATAATTAGATCCCACATACGTTTAAAACATGTACACTCATTATATTATTAGGCTAGACTATAGAATACCCGGCCACTTCAAAAGATCACTTGAAAACTGTGCTAAACTATGCTAAATTCTCCATTATAGTGCAGGTATATGTAGGGTCATTCTATGAATGATTTGGAGTCGAAAATGGTTCATAACGAGCCAGACGCTCTTAGCAACCAATGTTTGACTCGGCACCCCGGAGAGATCGCAGACCAGAGTTCTGCGATATCTGCGGGGTCCTAGTCAACTCTCTACATTCCCATCAATTAAACGCAGCTTGAGTTATCTCTAATCCCTTTAACTATGACAGCCTTCGACGGCCACTAACTTAAGTTGAAATCAATCTTATTTTGGTAAACTTGCCTGAGACGCTAGAAAAAAATGAGTTCTATATCCCTGAAGCGCTCAGGCAGACTATAAGCTGCCAGGACTTCCCGCTGGATGAACCAACTGGGGATATAGAACAAACTTGAAATAAATCTTATTTTGGTAAACTTGCCGGAGGCGCTAGAAAAAAAATAGTTCTATATCCCTGAAGCGCTCAGGCAGACTAAGCTGCCAGGACTTCCCGCTGGATGAACCAACTGAGGATATAGAACTAACTTGAAATAAATCTTATTTTAGTAAACTTGCCTGAGATTCTATATCCCTGAAGCGCTCAGGCAGACTAAGCTGCCAGGACTTCCCGCTGGATGAACCAACTGGGGATATAGAACAAACTTGAAATAAATCTTATTTTAGTAAACTTGCCGGAGATGCTAGATAGAAATGACTGAGTTCTATATCCCTGAAGCGCTCAGGCAGACTATTAGCTTCCAGGACTTCCCGCTGGATGAACCAACTGGGGATATAGAACTTTAGCTTGAAATATTAAGTCTTACTGGATTCTCTCCTTTCTAATGTAAATATGAGCATAATAACTCAGTAATAGTTAGGTTTTCTTTTAAATGGTGTTTCGGTTCCCACTGTCACGTTTCTCTGTCCTGTTTAGCTTTCATTTAATTGGCCGCATTTTTAGAAGGCTGTTCAACTCCGGTCTATTATGTTCGTCGCTTGAATCCTGAGTTAGGGGTACCGAAGTGTTCTTGGGTTGAAATCTGTAGCTTGAGCTTGTTTATTTCGTCTCGCAGGATCAATGTTTCCTCGTGGCTGCTTCTCAATTAAAACCTTGCAGTTAGCTGATTCTGTGTAAGCAATCATAAGACTTGGTTTGGCGGGAATTTCCTACCATGTAGATGTACGCCACTTTTTAGCACTACCACCTTCGCAAAGTCACTAACGTTCAATCCAAGGCATAAATCCAAATTGTGTACTCCTAATAGCGCAGCTGATGCGGAGAAGCAAATTATACTGGTTTAGCCGTTGTGTAATCCATATAGAGTCGATTACTGCGAAACTCACCATTTTTCTCATCGACTAGTCTTTCGCAAAATCCTTCGGTTTCTCATATATATTTTGCTCCCAAGATTTATCTGTACTCTTGTTGATGAAATGTCCAAGCTATAGAAATACTAATAACGACGGTCAGTTTGAAGCAAAATACTCTGCGCACAGCTTCAACATTCATCCTGGCTGTGAATACGGACACTGAATGGCAGACTAAATCAGAAATAAAACAATGCATACCGGAATCAAAATTTAACTTCCCTACATCCCTGATATAATAATAATAATAATAATAACTATTTATATAGCGCTGAATCCATTAATTGTCCTAAGCGCTTTACAAGAGTAAGTTAAAAAAAATACATTATGGCTATACAATTACAACTATATAAAAATTACATAATACGCGGAATAAAATTCTAAAAATTCTAAAAATATAAATATATTTATATAATAAAATAATATATATACAGTCAATGCCACAAAGGCTGTCCAGCAGAACACAATACAACACTACAATATCCATTGTTTTGGGCTATTGTCTAGACCAAGACAATAGGCCAAAACAATGGATATTAAAGCATTAGACTATGCTAGCCAGGACTAGCTTTACTCACCTAACTGTCATACTCACTTAAAAGGTAAATAATTAAACAAAACCGCAAAATGTTATTCGATTTCTAAACTGTGACGTCACTTCAATTAGCAACCAGACCTCACGCTGATTTGGATTTCTGATGATCTCTGGCTCGTTATGGTGTTTTTTTAAATTTCAGGGTATAGGTTTTTAGAGGGTTTGTATGAAAATTTGAGAAAATGATTTATTGACCCAAATGGCCGGGTATTCTATAATTGTTCCAAAAATTTGACCTATTTTGTCATGATAATTAATTTATGTTCCATTTTTTTTCAAAATATGGATAAAACATCAAGGGAAATGCAGACTGAATGTTCAAGGATATTAGTAACATACATGTACATGTATATACTGTGTCTGTACAGTACCTCTATGCTACTCATCTGCATAGCTCTGTTAATATCTTCAATTGTCATTCTCCTCCTTTTGGCATGCTTCATAAACTGAGATGCAGTCTGAAGAATCAGAAAACAAAGTCTAATACAGATGATAAAAATACAATAACCTATTTGTGGAATCGAAATATGCCCTGATATTTTGTCCGGGGACATTATCTGATCGGAGAAGGGAACAGTTCCTGAGAGCGAAGCTCAGGGGAAACTGCAGGCTTTGAGGATCAGATAATGACCAAGGACAAATGCCAGGGCATATTTCAATGCCACAAGTATAGTAGATAAAATATGAGCGGGAGATCTGTATGGGCATTTATAATGGCGAGCCACTTCGGCGAGCCATTGTAAAGTCCATACAGATCGGACACAAATATTTTATCTTACTTGTAAAATGAATAGATAACTAAACGGCATTGATATGCATGGCATAAAATTTTAACCTTTGATTTCTCCCACCTTGCTATCGATGTGGGATGAATTAGTTTCTCACAAAAACATATCCCATGTCGAAGAGACAATGTGTATGCAATAAGAGAGCAGAGCGTATCGTGCATAAAATCAGGTCCCACATGGAATAGATGGTGTGTACATAATAAGAGAGCAGATGTACTTTGTCATTTCACTCCTCCCAGGATAGGGGAAGTCACTGATCGGTCGTGAGACTTCCCTCACTAGCTTAGCTAGTATTCTGTGCCTGATACAGAATACTACTAGAGTTATAACGGACCATGGGGTCTGTATCGCAGATCATGGGGTCTGTATATCGATACAGAACCTGATGTTTTATTAATCAGGTTTGTACGGGGGCCGGTATACAGAGGTGATCATGTGGTGTCGTTCAGCACATGGGATTGGCTAGTACCCTAATGAATTATTAATGAATTTTACAATGTAGGTTATTGTTGTTATCATCCTTCAAATATTTTCTTTGACGCACACTTAAACGCTCACAGGGGGTGTATTCGCTAATATTTCCTGCTAGAGAAAATATCAGGTCACATGACGCATTCAACCAATCACACGTGAAAGAAAATATTTGATGGGTTATAACATCAGACATTTACTGTTTTCTGTACTATTTCAATTATTGGCCTTTGCCTTTGGGAGTCATCAGAAAAGAACTACACCTACATGTACATGTACTGCAGGGCTCAAACTTAATTAATTTAATAATCGACTAGCAAATGTCTGCTAGTATGATTTTTCCCACTAGCAAGATCAGAAGGGTACCCGCAAAATTAAATGGTGCATACTTATATCTATACATTCACAATATCACTTTATTTGGAAAGTCTCGTTTGGAAAATTTAATTTGGCCGACCGTCAATCAAAATGTAATTAAGTCTAGGCAGGTAAGCTTTGTACAGACTAGACTGTACAAACACATTTGAATTGATTAATGGTCAGCTAAATGCAATTTTCCAAACAAGAGTTGAAACTTTGAGGGTTGCACTTCAATGAAAACGGTTACTTGTAAATATGCCACAATTGTTTGAGGTTTACAGTAGTACCTTAAAGGAAGATCGACTAAAATTTGCTAGTGGAAGTTTTTTCACTCGCATATCAAGTGGCGGGTCTAAAACACAGGTAACGCGTAGTGGGTAATGGAAACAGGAAGTTGAAGTTTATTATTATCATTATAAAAGTACAATTTAATATTATCTGGCACTCGTTTACAGTGTACTGTATGGAAAAGAAATGAGACAAATGTCTGCTTATATAGGCACACACTATTATCAGTGTATGGACTTCTGGAAATACCCATTCGCTGCTTACAGGATGTACTCAGAAATAGCTCTACAATCCAATTGGGCACAATCAGTTGACAACTGTGTATCATACGCGCTGCACTAGCGACCACGTTTATTAGTCCATAATATATAATATATATGGTTCTTAATTTGTACCTTTTCTTTTGGCCTACAGTTGGCCCATAAGGACTGGCCTGCAATGGACTGACTAGTTTTAAGACTGCTCTTATATGTTTGAATGTGAATTGAGCAGTCTTAAAAGTAGGGGGAGGGGAGGGAGGGTAAAAATGACAAATTCATATGTTTTATTATTGTTTTTACTTCACAAACAATAAGTAAACATGTTTGATCCTATTTTTCACTTCATTATTATCAGATCACCAAAAACGTCTCCCAAAATTAAATCATTAAATTAATCGCTTGCTTATCTACTTCGGGAATATGGAAGATAGATTATCCATGGACATTGTGGCCAAGTATGAGGTCAATTGGTGCAAGAAAAGTGTTAACAATCAATGTTAACAATTAATTAACACCAGACAATTTTTTGGTATTTTTCTAAAAAAAATACACTTAACCTACTGTACATGTACCCACTACCCATTACACTTTATCCATTACCTTCATTTTACACCTGCCGCAAATCAAGAAATCTGCTAGGATTTTGCGAGTTTGCAAGCATTAATTTCGAGCCCTAACTGCTGTGGTACTTGAAGCCAGTACAACATATAAAAAGTAAGGGCCTGTCATTCAGGGGTTCATTATTTGTTGAGGAAGGGGTTAAAAATGAAAGTTAGGGGTGGAGATATCAACAGATGTTTATTTTAGCCATTTTAACCCATATTTAACCAATTGCATGCTTAATGTTAAAAGAGAAAGCATACATGAATACAATACAAGAGGCTGCCATATAAATCTATCAGTACCCCAACCAAAGACTAATTTCTTAAAACGTAGCCTTGCCTACAGTGGTGTACAAATGTAGTTGCCTGGAATTCTCGGTATAACTATCGAATACCCCGCATCTTTTCCCTTCTTGGTGTAGCCAGTGGCTACGGCTACGCGTAGCCACTCGTAGCCGCGTAGCCACTACCAAAGTATTGCTTCGTTCTTTAAAACTTTGATTTATACGATGCGACTTAGACACAGGCAACCCACTTCTAATTTTTGACGTGTAGCCACTCGTAGCTGCGTAGCCACTACCATAAGTATTGCTTCGTTCTTTAAAACTTTGATTTATACGATGCGACTTAGACACAGGCAACCCACTCCTTATTTTTGACGCGTAGCCACTCGTAGCCGCGTAGCCACTACCATAAGTATTGCTTCGTTCTTTAAAACTTTGATTTATACGATGCGACTTAGACACAGGCAACCCACTTCTTATTTTTGACGTGTAGCCACTCGTAGCCGCGTAGCCACTACCATAAGTATTGCTTCGTTCTTTAAAACTTTGATTTATACGATGCGACTTAGACACAGGCAAGCAACCCACTTCTTATTTTTGACGTGTAGCCACTCGTAGCCACTACCATAAGTATTGCTTCGTTCTTTAAAACTTTGATTTATACGATGCGACTTAGTTTTGACGTGTAGCCTGTATTTCCTCCCACCAAGGATGCCGTTTTTTGCGGGGTATTCTGTAGTTACTCCGAATTCTCTTCCTTTGCGAATAAAGAAATCAGAAACTCTTAAGTATTTAAAAAAATAGAATAACTTGCCTAGTTAAAACTAGTTAGATTACAATATGTAATCATGTATTTAGCATATTTTTATTTACATATACTGATTAATGCTTTATACTTGTAAACTTGTACACGGCTCTCTGGAAGAGCTTTTTTTATGAAGACCAACTATATACATGTAACTATAATCATATTTTAACGGTAAGACTGTACCAGATTTCTTCGGGAAGCCAGCTAAAACTGTATCAAGACCTTCACAGAATTCTTAAATATAAGAAAATGCATGTCTAATTATATTAAGGTTAACTTTCCTTTTTCAGAAGTGAAAATGTACAGTAAGTGAGTAAAGACTAAAGTAATACTTCACCTGAATGACTTGTCGAAGTCTGTAGGTGACATCCTCAGCAAGTGATTTTGTCAAACTCTCCGCCAATCCCGTAACTCCAACAACTTCTGCGTAAACATTGACATTCTCATGTGATAGCACACTGAAGCGAGTTTCTTCTACTGTCTTGGAGGCCATCTAAAATTGCGTTTACGCTGGAAGAACGCGAGTTTTCCAACTCAGATACATGAGGCCGCCATGTTGGACGTTTGGATAAAAAGAGAGACTGGTGCGAACTTCAATTAATAACACAGGGTACCCAGAGCAATACAGTGAGTCACAGTCCGCGGGAAAATTTACAAACAAATGTATGGCAAACTGAAAACACGATTGCACGCTTCCCAGCACAGCTACTTCCCTCAAATTTTGATCAGTTAATCTTTTACCTGGTATCTTAAGTTTGGAGACAGTGAATATTTCATAAATTCGATTTTACGGAAATTATTTGGCATCGGATTCCCATACAAACACTGTATTTCGCGCTATGTTTGCACCCCTTTCAAAATGTCGGAATTATAAAACGCGAACTGGTCTATTTACCAAGCTGGGGTGCCAAACAGTCTAACATTGTTGGAATGTGAGTAGACTTGACACTATTTCTCTTTTTTTCTTGTCCTTTTTGAACAATGAAAAATAAATGGATGATGAGTACCAAAAAAGGCAAAACTTGTACTTATAGTCCTCTAAGCCAACATTTTTGTTGTGTTGTACAATAATGCGCGGATCCCTTGGGAGAGGGGGGGGACTCTCCTTTATGACGTAATATATATGTGCGGCGCGGAACTGATCAGGTTTTGGACCTAATTAACACAGGAAAAAATTCCAATTTGGGAACTGTTGTTGGGTATTTTATAAATTTCCAACAGCATCCCAATGTTACCCAAGCTAGGAAAAGCGAGATTGTTCCCAACAACAACTTTGTTGGGTATTTTGAAAATCCCAAGTTTGAGATTTAAATGGTTCCCTACATATGGGGATTTTCTAATTCCCAAGGTAAAGACTATTTAGGAAAAATCACATTGAAATTCCCAAATTTTGGGTATCGAGTTTGAAATTTTAGCGAAATTCCCAAATTGGGAATCTGTATAGTCCGATTTCCGGGTCAAGTTTCTTGTAAAATTATGTTGAATTCCGGATTATAGACTGTTACGTTGCTTAATTCACCTTTAGACGATTCAGAATAAACAAACCGGTGAAAACATCCGGGTTCGTTCGTTTTTACTTGGAAATCCGGGTTTTGGAGCCCTTTTTTCTCTGAAAACTGGGTTCGGTTCTGAACCTACACATACTTCTCATCATTTACTTGTTACTCGGGCTGCCTGTGGCAGCACCGAGTCTTAATCTGCAGGCCGTTGTTCTGTGCAGCAAAATTTTTGCCCATGTATTAAATTTCAAGTTCACCACCAATCAGATTGCACTGTGCTGGTCACGTAACACTCTCCAGGTTAATTTATTTACATAATTTAATACAGTAAATCAAGATGGTGACCCGCGAGGAAATTTCTCTCTAATTTGGAGTCCCATCTCTCAAATGTAAGCAGTTTAATGTTTTATTTAACTTCACTTGTGCGAAAGCCTCCCAACAGGCTCAGGATATTTCAACTGGCGCTCTTGTCGTCCGAAGGATCGCGTTTTTTACCCAGATGGCCAGTGAATTTATATACGAGACAACGACCTGAAAGGGCTGCATGATGAAAGCTAATATTTCTGTTTAAGCTTCTCTTCCGGTTAACTAGTATCTAAAAAAATAACATCTGATGCATACGGTGCATGTCCTCGTACTCAGACATTAAAGTGGAAGTTTCCCAGAAACCGTCAGATTGATCCGATGGCCCAGTCGGCTCAATCCTGGTTTCTGGGAAACTACCCACCCACCCCTCCTTTGGATATGCATCCTTTTATTAATTATTAAAGGTTAGTGTACAGTGTGGGGAGGGGTGGGGGTTTCCCAGAAACCGTGATTGATCCGAGTTTTCCCTGGTAGTAAATATGGATATAGCTATTGAACGGGAGCTAGGCGAGGGTCTCTAGGCAGTAGTCGCCGCCGGATTTCTCTCTCGGTAAATCAGCTAGTTTTCATTTGAGGAGATCTCAAGCTTAGGATTTCAGTGGGAGTCAATTAAAGTAATTGGGATTCATTCGAATTGCGGCGGGTGTAAAGTACAGGTCACAGATCGGGTCACAGATCGGATCACGGATCGGGTCACAGATCGGGTCACAGATCGGGCCACAGGTCGGGTCACAGGTCGGGTCACTGGTCGGGTCACTGGTCGGGTCACAGGTCGGGTCACAGGTCGGGTCACAGGTCGGGTCACAGGTCGGGTCACAGGTCGGGTCACAGTACATGCAAAGGATTACGAGTTCGAGCCCGAGTTGGAGCGCTCGAAAAAAAATGTTCCCTCGTTTACCTTCTCTTCTTGTTTACCTGTGAACCATAGCTCTAGGGACGTGAGTGAGAACCCGTCGTTTACCGTGAACTCGTCCGACCGGTGGTTAGGGTTAGCTATAGGTTTGTGAATGAATTATCAAAGACCTTAATAATCACATCAGAAATTAGTTTATTTTGATGAGGACGAAAGATTACAAAATTTGACTTCTTTATATTTAATGTTATTAAACTTGTTTGCTGTTAGTCACATAATTTAATAAGTTACGTTCATTATTTATTTACTATAAGTTCAAGAGATTTTAGGTTTTTATCTGCATATAATAAGTTTGTATCATCTGCAAAGAGAAAAAAAATAAGTTTATCTGAGGCTTTATAAATATAGTTGATATACAGTAAGAATAACAAAGGACCAAGGACAGAGCATGTCAGATACATATGAAGCAGTTTGTGTTGTTTGAGTCCATATAGGTATGACTCAAACCACTCATACAAGATTCCGCGGATGCCATAATGATATAATTTCTGTAATAGGATACTGTGGTTTACAGTATCAATAAAAACAGCACATGCATGTAAACACTTTGTTGTCCATGTTTGTTTGTATAGTGTTGGCAATATGTCATGAATAGCATGTTGAGTTGAATGCTGAGTTAATTCTAAAACCATCAAAAAGCATATTTTTTTTCTATAAAACATATCAACCTAATATACATAAGTTTTTCAAAAATTATATTAAAAACTGACAGAATAGAGATTGTTCTATAATTATTAGGATCTGTATCATCTTCAGATTGAAATATAGGCGAAATATTTTTAGAACGTTTTACGTGATCGTAGGGCAAGATTCCGACAGACTCGGACACGTCAGTAAAAAGCAAGACTGGTCCGACTTAGCGAGAACCTACTACACCAGATTCCATCTGAGAAACCTAAATACATATTTCTGCTGGTTTCGATAATTTAAACACAAGTATAGAAAATATTATCATTACCATTTGAAAGAGCATATCAACGTAACATTAGTGACTATGTTTTCAGGGTATAGCTAAACCATTAGAAGGCGAGGCGTACTCACAACATACTTAAAATGTATTGGGCAATAATCTAATTTAATAAAAAAAAAATGCATTACAAAATTCTGTTGCATTCAGAAACGTCGTATGCCTTTGTAACCTTTCCTTTTATAGACAAACTCGGATTCAGGCTCCACACGAATGAGTTTATAGGAGAGGTTGAGTAGGTCGAAAATGATGAGTAGGAAAGCAAAGTCACGTGATCTTTAATTTCCAAAAAATAATCGAGTTTCGTCTTAAGGTATCAGGAGCCTTTATGCAATCATTTTTTCGAAAAAAAATTATTGATATTTTAGAATGTTCAAAGTGAATTTTACAGTTTAGCGAAAATAAAAACCCAAAACGTTGTATTTTCAACGAAAAATTACGCCCAAAAGAAATATGGACGGTAAAGCAGGCTGTCATCGGCTTATTAGTACTTGCAAAGCCTTCTCATGGAAACCGCGAAAAAAAACACTTAATTGACGCTTTTAAATAAAAGCCTGCATGTGGCTATCACTCGTCTTGAAGCCATTGAGTAGTAAAGATTCGTTTATGTTCCATACAGAACTCATATCTAAAATATACTTTTCAGTATATTATATTATTTCCCTTTTCTTCCGCGAAGAAACTAAAGTCGACGTACGTGTCTGGGAATCGAACCTGGGCCATAGAGGTGAGAGGCGAATCGCTTAACCACTGCCCCACCCCGGCTCCGGCCCCTTTCCGGGAGAGCATGTCAGTCCGGACCCCCTATTGCTATAACTGGCAACGCCCATGCGGGCATTAGTCCCACCGATAATTTCATCATAGCGCCGCTCCTGCATATATTCTATTTAGTTTCTCATTGTTTAATAGCCTGAATTTCAGCCGTCTCCTCCGGTTCGTTCCTCCCGAGAGAGGAGGTTAGGGAGGAACGAACCAGAGGAGACGGCTGAAATCCAGGCTAATTGTTTAAAATAACCTAAAAAGCATGCAAGTCTTCTCATGATAATTTTGTTTTACGTTTCAATAATAAATCGCCCCGAAGCATAGGTATTTTGTGTTAGTGCGTTTGGGTAGGAAGAGGGGTCACGGAATGTTGTTGATTCAGATTCTTTATTTTGGATAGTGCATAGTTGTACATATATAGGCGAATCTTTGTTTACGTTTTCTCCTCATTAGCATACATCAAACTTCAAGCGACGTGCATACAAACAAACAGAGTCCATAAATCGAAAGAGATTGTCACACTTGACAAACACTAACAATTTGGGAGTGATATGATAAATATATTTTGAGGAAAAAGCGTTTAAAAATCTCAAAATTTACAAAGAATGAATGTCTGTCAGCAATTCTTGCCACCCAGCTCATTTTACAGTTTTGAATAGTCAATTTTCCGTAAATATTTAACACATCAATCTCAAATTTTCGGTAATTACTAAGATTAAAATTCTCTTTCAACTGATGTAGCCTGTTTGTAGCTGCTTGAAGTTATGCGGGCAAAAATGTAAACAATGACGTCAGCAAGGATTAGCCTCTTGATTAACACCAAAAATAGATAACTATAGAAATGATGACACTTCATGGATTTTGTACCAGTTATTATGTAGGCTTTTCAATGTTTCCAGAAAAGGAACGAATGATTCGTATAAATATTTAGCACTTACTGAATCTTGGAAGGCTCAGGCGAGTTAATAACCTAATTAAATGTCTCTTTTTCAGTTTTTCGAGTGACACCTTTATCGATAACTATCATTGTCAATCGATGCAAAAAGCCTATTTCTTAATTAGATCGTCATAGAAAGTAAAGTTCATCTTCGGCCTTAGATCTGCAGTTGGGGCTTATGTCAGTATTGTTACCAAATATTTTGTTAAAATCAGAAAATAGTTTCAGAAAGAAATGAAAGTAAATTCCTACTAACCATATTGATTCGGAGTATAAACTTTTATGCGTAGGTCATATGTTTAAAAAAAATATTATTATTATATTTCACCATATAGAATTGATTGAATGCACTAAGTTAATAAGAGGGGCTGAATGGGGGGGGGGGGGGGGGGGGGGGGGGGGGGTATTTAGCTATTTATCAGTTATCAGTTAAATTTTGCTGTTATCAGTTAAGTTATATAAAAAGACTACCCTAACCTGATTTGAATACATATTTGCTGGTATGAAATGAATAATAACCGCTAATTCAACATCAAACACTACATTTTGTCTATTCAATAGATTTTTCTAGTATCAGATAACTCTGATGTGTCATGTTTAATATTTGAGTTTATAAATGAGCGACCACGAACAACACTCCACTGGTATACGTCGGATCAAACAATGATCTAAATGGTTCGCAGATTAAGAAATAAGTAGAATGAAGAATAACCAATACGACGTAGAATTATACGGATTTAATGTAGCACAATATTTCGACTAGCCATACTAGTCTTCATCAGGTGCTTAGGAGCTTTTACAATGTGACTTGACAATATATAATGGTAAAACGGAAATGTGATCTAAATGGTTCGCAGATTAAGAAATAAGTAGAATGAAGAATAACCAATACGACGTAGAATTATACGGAAACAGTAATATTTTTGGCCATTTCTCAGTTATCAGTTAACCCCATTCAGCCCCTCTAATAAGCTTACAGAGATTGTGTCTAGATAAGGTGAATAGCGATACTTTGTGTTGATAAACATTACAATTGTTATGCTAATGTCAGCCATGATTTCAAAAAGCCGCTTTGTGTCAGGAACCAATGGATCTCTGGTTGGCAATTAATGACAATGGATGACGTGCAGTAAGTATCGCTATAGAAGAAAGAAAAATTTAAGGGGAAAGAAAAGAGTGGCGAGGAGGCGCAGTGAAACCACAGGGCTTATCTATGAAGGGGCTTATCTATGAAGGGGCTTATCTATGAAGGGGCTTATCTATGAAGGGGCTTATCTATGAAGGGGCTTATCTATGAAGGGGCTTATCTATGAAGGGGCTTATCTATGAAGGGGCTTATCTATGAAGGGGCTTATCTATGAAGGGTCTCCTCGTAGTCGTTTTTCTTTCAATTTTAATTTTACAATTGCGAAGTACGGCATTAATTTAAATAACCATAAATGTGATACTTTATGTGAGCTAATAACTTTGCAAGTCAATGACAGAAATCAAGAACTGGTTTGCATTCGGCATTGGTTTGTGATCAAATATTTCAGCTAGAAGTCTCTTTTTAAAAGAAGTTGTTGTCGTTAGTGATGAGATACTGGTAGGAAGAGAGTTCCATATTTTTAGTCCTTGAAATAGAATTGTATGTTGTTTGACATTAGTGCGATAAATTAGTTTACTTTTATTGTCTCGTTAAAGGCGGAACCGAAGCCCTTGATCAACCCAAAGACTATAAAGATGTATTCGAAAGAACTTGTTTGCGTGTCTCAAGAGAAAATAAGTTTTCAAATATTGTCCAGCGCGGATAATAAAATAGAAGGAGGACTTAAGGTACGTAGTTCAACGTGCCTATAACGTCCATATTATATATTACGAATTTACGAGTCAGTATTTAAAAGTCGCGTGGTTTTGCCCGGCGTGACAGCTCTGGGTGTTTACCGTGACATGGGTTCCCGGTAGGTCTCGCGGGCTCAGTACCCTCCAGTGAGAACTGGTCGAAGGTCAATTCCTGGCTCCACGGACTGAATGAAACCTTATGAATTTTGTCTTTGAGCCGGTCTTTCATCTTTCAGGGGCTTTCTGTTATCTGAATCGCTGGAGCTACGCGAAATAATTGTCGTCGCCTCGCTAGTTTCTTCAACACTGGAGGCCTTCCATTTCAAGAACGTTGTACCGGTAATTAACTCGTTAGCAGTAAGGTGGAATTATTTGATGTAGGATATTTATAAACGCTTTGACTTCGACTGATGTTTGCTGTTTTGCCTAAGATAGTAATTACTCTACCGAACCCATGTTGTAGTGAGATCGAGACGCTTTATGGTGATAAGTCATATTAAGTGTACAGTTTTTGGCTGAATTTAGAATTGGTGTGTGACTCGAAAGTTCGAAGTCCACGTGGACATCAGATTTATGACATAATCTTGACATGTTTTGGTTCGTGTTCAACGTTATGAAAACACGAACGCTGACTTTATACTTTATGTGTATCATTGAAAGTATTATCTCACTTCGTTTACGCGTCTTGTTGTGGTGTGAAATGGTCTAATGGTTTTTATGTTCTTGACAAAAGATTATAACACATTTTAATAGCAGAGGTTAATCTAAATATAATACGTTAATTGTTGAAGAGGAATTCATGTATAAACTAAGGTAAATGTAAACTTACATGTATATAGATCTTACTGATGGTCCTCTAAGGACTAAATCCCTAAAAGTCTTATTTGTTTCATGTTTTATTAATAGTAGAATCAATAATAAATACGTTTAATATCCTATAAATATTATTTTTCAGCCAATCAGAGCTCAGGTTTACTATATAATACAGGGTTGTATTTCATGGTTTTTCTATGAAATACAGAGCGGTATTTTATGGCTAGATCAGGCCAATCAAAATAATGCTGGAAATTTCACACCCTTTCTTTATTAGGCAATAATAATTCAAAATTTTGAATAAATAATTAGTCTGCAGATGCATCCTCATGAAGTATATGCCTGTATTCCATAGAAAACTATGAAATAACCAGAAACTATTTACAAATGTTACACCTAACAGCTTTATAACAAACTCATTCTAATGCACCTACCAATGTTAAGCCCAAGGGGGGAGGGGTAAGAGGTGGGGATTTGACAGGCAGGGCTATCCTGAGGGTGGGGATTTTGATATATATGTACGCTGCCTTCCCCATGGTGGGGTTAACATTGAGAGATTCATAATGTGAACCACCCAATGAAACTAACCAATGTTACGTTTTTGTGGTTTTATTCCCTTCCGAATGATTGCAACAACAGTGTCGGAACATTACTTGAACTATTTCTTTCTTTCTTGAAAGAGAACTCAGTAGTCCTAAAACTGTGATTTTTGTTTCCCAGCCATTTTACTGAATAGTTATATACCATATAAATAAATGGGTGTGGTTTTATTATGACATATATAATAAAACTTCTTAGGATCCTATTTCAAATACATGTAAATTGAAATATTACATAACTTAGGCAAAGTATTAACCATGTCTATGGTCCAGATTTTTAAATAAAAGGAATATGTGGCTGTTTTTATTTATTTTTTAATATGTTCAATTTCTTATAATAAAAGAGAAAAATTGAATGGGTTAGTGTGCAGAATATTGAGCAAGCATTCCCATTGAAGTGACTATATATATTCTGCCACAGACCATGGCCAGCACATCTCTCTTCTTCGGTAATCTGATCAACTTCATGTAGCTTGTGAATTCCCTTAATTGGGAGCTCGGAAGTGGAAGGTACATGTAGTAAAGCTAGTGCACCATAGCCATACTGAAAGCACACTCTTATAAAGTGAAGGAGTTACCAATGTCAAATAAGGGGCTTTACTGTTACTCATTTTACTTTAATTCTTGTTTTTTTTCTTGGTGTGATAAATGTTGTTGCTTGTTGACAGACTGCTATATATATATGTATTTTTTCGTACCAAAATAAAAAATGGTGTGTAATATATATACATGTATACTTGCTCATACTATAATAACCTATGAAATACTTGTGTAATGATTGAATGATATAATGAATACACTTATAATATTGTTCTATTTGTTTTCAGGATATCAGCTTGTTTGAACAAATATTTAATTTAGCTCAAACAACCTTTTTAAGGCACAATGTTAAGGATTAGTACCAGGACTGCAAAGCGTATTGCTCAACAGCAATTTGCCCGTACTGCTGGCATCCAGACAACATGCCGCTATATCCATGCTGGAACCTTGCTACAGCAGCAAGACTCTAAGCTTGAACCACGGAGACAAGAAATAAAGAAACTCATGGTTGCTAATAGAGGAGAGATTGCTATTCGAGTGTTCCGTGCTGCTACAGAGGCAGGAATTAGGACAGTTGCTATTTACTCGGAGCAGGATGCCAATCACATGCACAGACAGAAGGCTGATGAGGCGTACTTGGTTGGGAAGGGCATGCCTCCTGTATCTGCATACCTGAACATTCCAGAAATTATAAAAATAGCAAAGGTAACAATGATATAATGTATGTTTTTACAGCGGATTCAGGTTGACCATTTAACAGTGTCTGATTTTGTGTTCATTGCAACGGTTGATCACTCATGTTTCTAGACACAATTTGAGACATTGCTAACAAAAATGTCGATGCATTCTCATTTTACGCCGCTTCGTGTTTTGTCCATTAAATGTCTTTGATCAAGATTAGGTAGAATACCTGTACTATTGTGGCCAATTTTTAATGGGGAGAAAGTTATAAAATATCAAGCATTGACTTCAAATCATGTTTCGCTTACTCGTACAACTGCCACAATGTACAAAGCCAAGCCGCCAACAGATGACAAATTAAATTGGTTAGCAACATGTCAATTCCTACTTAGCAACGTGACCAATCAACCATTGCAACAAACACAAAATCATGCAGACACTGTTAAACAGTCAATCTGAATCTGCTGTACATTAAGGGTAATGCACTGGATACCTTCAGGTACAGATTAAGTGTTATTATTGTGTACATTGAACAATAGAAGGGCTATACAGGGGCAAACTACATACATGTATATTATACCACATTGATCACTGATCAATTGTATGTTCAAATGTTTCAACTGAAGGGCTGTGTGCAAAAAGGGTGTAAGTGACTATTGATCATGTTCTAAATTCTCCCAAGGTTAGAAAACAAAGAAATTGAAGGATAATTTAGAATGTGATCAGGAGAATATAGTTTATGCCCTTTTTGCACACACCCCTTCAACTGTCATTATGGTAATGTTAGTTGGGAGAATTTATATTCAAATCAGTGAATTTCACATTTTCCATAATTGAATAATTATTATTATTGATCATATACATGTGTTTCACGAAGCGACCACACGACCCGCCATTATGAACCAAACAACTACTTTATTCCAAATAATTATGGCTAGTGCCAAATATGGCATGGACAGGAAGCGGAAGCACATACTGTAACATCATCCTTTCTCTATTAATAATAGAAAACACTGTTGAATAATGTGAGCTACTGATTAAAGTGAACATGTAAACAAAATAATGCATCTATCTCCAAGTGACTCTTATTACTGCAGTGTTCATAACTAATGCTGTAAGATAAACAAAAATAATGTCACCATCATCTCAGACTTGGTATCTGATGGGTGGTCTGACAATTCGCGTTCTGGTCCTTTGCAACTTGGGAGTGCTAACAGGCACTGTTGGTATTCTCGTAGTCTGCGTAGTGCTAACAGGCACTGTTGTTATTCTCGTCGGCTGCATAGCTGGACTATTACTGCTCTTGCCCTGTGGAATTGTTTCTTTCTCCAAGCTGGGAGCCTCTTCGTCTGGCTGACTAGGAGTGTCACAAACTGCTTCTGAATCATCTGGCTTGACAGATGGCCTCATTGGCCTTAGAAACTGTCCGTTTCTCCTGACCGTCTCCTTGCCTATCTCTATGAGGTGCGATCTGTCTGACAGTTTCTCCACACACCTGCCCATCTTCCATGGCTGGTTTCTTTGCAGTGGTGCTACTCTAACCTCCTGACCGACCTCTAGTTCAGGTAGAATCTTGGCTGTTCGGTCATGGTAGAACTTTGCCTTCTGTTTCTTGAGCTTAATTTTTTCTTCAACTCCTTCTACCACTTTAGGTTGTAGTAGGCTGGTGGCTGTTGGCAGTAACGCTCTTGTTCTTCGTGACATTAGTCTCTGAGCAGGACTTGACTGTAGTCCTTCGGTTGGTGTGTTACGGTAATCTAACAGGGCCAGCCATGGATCTCTGTCATCTTTCAGGGCTTTCTTAAACAGGCTCTTTGCTATCTTTACTGAGGATTCTGCCTTTCCGTTAGATTTTGGATAATGCGGCGATGAGGATACATGCTAAAATTCCCAATCTATAGTGAACTGGTGAAACTCATGGCTTGGTAGCTGTGGTCCATTATCGGTGACCAGAGTGTCTGGGATTCCATGTCTGCTGAACTGCTCTTTCAGGAACTGTATCACTGAACTTGAAGTAGTATCCGGCAGCTCACCAACCTCTATGAAGTCAGAGTAGTAGTCTACTAGTGTGATGTATTCTGTGCCGTGGAGTATGAAAAGATCAGCTCCAACTCTGCTCCATGGTCTATCTGCGATCATATGTGTCTGCATAGGCTGCTTTGTGTTCTGTGCCTGGAACTCTGCACACAGAGCACAGTTCGTCACTGTCTCCTTGACTTCTCTGCTCATACCCGGCCAGAAGACAATATCCCTTGCCTTTCGCAAGCAGGACTCGATACCCAGATGACTCGAATGAATTCTTAGTAGAATCTCTGCTCTCATTACCCTTGGGATGATTACCCATTATGAATAGAGATTTCTTCTCTGTAGTTCCAGTAGTCACGTACAATGTATGTGCACTGGAGCTTGATCACTGTGCTGGGGCCATCCTGCAAGTACTGTATCCTTGAGTGTCTGCAGTACTGGATCCTGACCTGTACATTTCTGTAGCTGTGCAAGTCTTTCTGGTTTCACTTTGATCTGGTCAAAGGGGCTTGTACCCTCAAGTTCAATAGCGAACACTTCAAATTCTTCTTGTTCCTCTTCTATCTTGCTCATTGAAGCTCTAGACAAGTGATCAACTATAAACATCTGGCTTCCTGGTTTGTACTGCACATCCAGGTTGTATCTTTGCAGCCTCAACAGCATCCGCTGTAACCTGCTGGGCGCAGCAAGAATGGACTTCTTGAAGATTGCCTGCAATGGCTTGTGATCACTTTCTACTGTAACTCGATCCTTTCTGGCGAGATATTGGTTAAAGCGTTCACAACCGAACACAATGGCTAGGCACTCTTTCTCTATTTGCGCATAATTTCTTTGTGTTGGTGATAGTGTACATGATGTGAACGCTACTGGCTGCCCATGCTGTAGTAATGTGGCACCAAGTCCATGCTCACTTGCATCGCACTGCAGGGTGACCTCATCTTCAACATCATAGAACCTTAATATTGGGTGGTTTATGGCTAGCTGCTTGATTTCCTTGAAGGCCCGTTCGTGCTGGTGTGACCATATGAACTGTGCGTCTTTGGATGTCAGATCACGCAGTGGCTGAGCTACATGTACATCAGAGAGTCTCGGCAGAAACTTATAATTTACAAATCCAAGGAGGCTTGACATCTCCTTCTTGCATGTAGGCCTTGGCATCTCCTCTACTGCTGAGATCTTTGCTGGGTCTGGTCTAAGTCCCTCTTTAGTGATGATGTGCCCCATAAACTTTACTTCACTTTTCTTCAGGTACATCTTGTCTTTGTTGAGTTTTAGCTTAACCTCTCTTGCTCTGTCCAACAGCCTAACCAGGTTGTCATCGTGGTTTCTCTCGGCCTCCTCTTGGGTGTCTCCGTACCCTACAACTAATACATCATCGCGCAGAACCTCTATACCTGGGAGATCATCTAGCTTCTCGTGAAGCTTGCATTCAAATTCCTCTGGTGCTAGACTTATTCCAAACGGCATACACAAGTAACGATATCGTCCAAATGGGGTACAGAAAGTAGTTTTAAGACTACTTTCTTCATCTAGCCCTATCTGATAAAACCCATCCTTTGCATCTAATGTGCTAAACAGCTTAGCTTTGGCTAGTTTAGGGAATACTTCCTCCAATGTGGGCATCTGATACTTCGGGCGCAATACTGCTCGATTGAGATCTCGAGGATCTAAACAGATTCTTATCTTCCCCCCTGGTTTACAATGTAGCTACAATGACCATACTACTGATCCACTCTGTTGGCTGAGATACTTTCTCAATAATGCCTTTCTTTTCTAACTTGGCTATTTTCAACTTTACTTCACCCTGGATAGTAACAGGAATGCGACGAGGTGTATGCTGCACTGGTTTTACGCTGCTATCCACTACAAAAGTAGAGTCCCCTATGTGCCCAAGTCCCTCAAACACATCTTTGTACTTTTTAAGAACTGCCTCTTTGGTGATGGGGTTGTTTCTGTCACTGTCTACCTTATATACTTCTTGCACTACATCTATGTCTAATTTCAGTAATCCCAGCTGATCACAGCTTTCATAGGATACCAGTGGCTTAGTGGTATGTCCTACTACTTGAAACTTCAGAGTGTGTTGCTTCCCTCTGTGTTCTACCCTCAAGTTAACTTCTCCAAGTGGTTTCACAACTGACCCATCAAATAGCTTAAGTCTTACTGAGGTTCTCTCTAGTGCTGGCTCTCCAGTTTGCTTCAATAGAGCGGATTTCAATTGAGTGTTGGAAGTGTTTTGGTTTTGCGTTTACTAAGCTATCCTATTGGCTGAGAAAGTAAGCCAACCAATCAGAATCCAAAGTAAAACCAAACGCAAACTGGTTTTGGTTTTGCTTTGGTTTGTCATTGGCTCACAGGGAAGCCATTTACGAGTTACTTGTGATTACTCGCTCCTATGATTGGCTGGCTGTGGGTAATTTGCGTTTGGTTTTACTACACTCAATTGAAAACCGCTCTATTGACAAATCACGGTAACTGATTACGTTACAAGTTGCCCCTGTGTCTAGCTGACATGTCATTGGGGCTTTGTAACTGTTCTGGTTTGGATCTTTCAAACAAAAGCTCAGGTCTGTGAGTATTTGTTTGCCACTACCTTTCACTGTTGAGATTGTTTCTATTTTGAGGAGTGACTCATCTGACTCATCTGACTCTTCTTCTTCTGTAAGGGCATTAATCTGATCTTGCTTCCTACTCTTACACATTGCAGCAAAGTGACTTTGTTTTTTGCAATAGTGACATTCTTGGCCAAATGCAGGACAATCTTCCTTCTTACTACATGTATGTTGTTTTGCATGGCCACAGTATTTGCATACTCTTTTTGCTGGTTTCTTCTCATTTTTTGAGGTAAACTCTTTTCCCTTTCCTTGTGTCGCTGGGGTTCTCGCACGTGTTTTGCTTGAGCGCTTGCCTTTTAGCATGTTTATTTCTTCTACCGTTTTGTTCTCGCTCTTTTGCAGCGATTTTAGTTGCTGACTTGCAATTTTTTAAGGGTTAACGCTTGCTCTCTCAGCAGTCTTCCTTTCAGACTCGTATCATTGACTAATCTGTCTCTTATTAGTTCATCGGTCAATGAACCAAACTCGCATGACGATGCTAGGTGTCTTAGCTTGTTTATGTATTCGTCCACACTTTCATTTTGCAGTTGTACACAGCTGTTAAAGCGATACCGTTCGTATACAACTTTTTTTTGTGGTTTGAAGTAATCCTCTAACTCATTTAGGCAGGTTTCTACGCTTCCTTGCTGCGCAGGGGTCAGACTTAGATTTCTAAGTATTTGCAAACATTGCTTTCCCTTAGCGTCGCTACTCTAACCTTCTGAGTTTGCTGAATTGTTCCAGTTGCGACTTCATAATCGTCCCACTGCTGTCGAAAAAACTCCCAATTCGATGTGAGGTCACCTCGACATTCCATGGGCCCGGGAACTGGAAAATTCTGTGGGATCTTGAAGTTTTGCAGGCCATGTGCTCCTCCATATGCTGGCTGACTTGGCTGAGCTGGTTGTTCTGGTGTATTTGATTCCTCTGAATCTGACATTTTTTGATAGGTTTTGTTTCCAAGTTTCCTCTCAACTGCTAAATTTCGCTTGCCTTTATATAAGTTGAAAGGAAAACCACTTCCGACACCATGTTTCACGAAGGGACCACACGACCCGCCATTATGAACCAAACAACTACTTTATTACAAATATGGCTAGTGCCAAATATGGCACGGCCAGGAAGCGGAAGCACATACTGTAACAACATCCGGGCTTTCACTCGGGCCACATGAGATTGAAGATGAAATACACTTTCATTTGAAATCCTCTTAGTAATAACCAAAGGGAAGAATTATTAGCTGAATTTAGCAGTCTTTAGGAGTGGCCGGTAGCGCGGTGACTTTCATTCTCTGCTCCCCTAGTATATATGTAATTTAATAGTTTTGTTTTTCTCATATGTTGACCTTTTAATTTAAACACTACTTATTCGTTTAACACACTGCATTTGAGCAGGCATATATTCATTGTTTTGAACCCGAGAATTAACCGTACTACCGCACTTCATGGTCCCTTTCTTTAGTAGTGGGTTGTCGGTCAGGTGATTGTAAACTCTCGTCATTTAGCACAGAAAATGTATTCTGATGAATAGGGATCGGGTTGTCATGTAAGAAAGATGGCTCTTGAACAAACTGATTCGTTGCTAAAGCTTCAGTAGGTTGGGTAGTCTCGGAACACTGGAGACCTTGGTCTTTCATTGTCTTCTTTTTTGTATTCTTGATTTTTTTTTTTAAGTTTGAAAGTCGGATCTCAGCAACTCGCCATTTTCAACTTCTAGGTCAATAATATATTCGTGATGACAGCATCTTGATTTCGGTCTTGTATATATTATCTTGCTGCACTAATTTGTCTTCCAAATGACTGAGTTTGGTTTCTTGATTCGTGTTTTGATGTGACGAGAGTAAGAATTCATTACGCATATCAGTTAGGTCAGCCTCCATGTTACAAATCAAGGTCGTTAAAGCAGCGAGAGAGTTCTTATTGCGGGCCAACAATCTAAAGAATTCCGTCTCTTCCGGTTTGAATTTGACTCATGTGTATGTTGATTTTGGAGTTTCAAGGATATGTTGATCCAAAACTACAGGCTCTTGGGGTTTTTCATTGACTTGTGAACTTGCAGGCTCTGTAATTTGTTTTGTTTTCTTAGTATAACATAAAGTGTTGAACATGTTCATTTTCTCAAGCATGTCGCGCGTGACCTGTTTCTTCATTCATTAAGTTCTCTACTTTCATCTGTAATCTGGGAAACTCAATCTTTGCCCATGCCTTGGCACATAACTATTCCTGTTGTTAAGTAGACGTGGATGATTATAAGTAAAATCCTTCGACAGCTTGTACCGTTTCCGCTAGGTCAATATCCTCGCTGGAACGAAATAACTTGATCTCAATACTCTCTGATCCAACTTACGGTAAATTTAAATCTCTGACAGTTTTTAAGAGACTCATAATATTGGTCTTGAAGTGCCTTCACCCAAAATAAGATGTTCTCCTCGGATGTTTTAAATGCAGCACAGCGAGCCGATGGCTTATATATTCCAATATCTATTTCTTGGAATTTTAGCTTTCCGGATCCTGGCTACAGGTCGTCGTACGTGTCGTATATAAAATCACTGGCCATCTGGGTAAAAAACGCGGTCCTTCGGCTCCTACAATAGCGCCAGTTGAAATATCCTGAGCCTGTTGGAAGGCTTTCGCACGAGTGAAGTTAAATAAAACATTAAACTGGCTTACATTTGAGAGATGAGACTCCAAGTTAGAGAGAAATTTGCTCGCGGGTCCTCCGCCATCTTGCTTTACTGTATTTTAATTATGTAAATAAATTAACCTGGCGATTGTTGCGTGACCAGCACAGTGCAATCTGATTCGTGTGAATTTGACCTTTAACGCATGCGCAGAAATCTTGCTACACGGAATAAAAAAAGAAAAAAAAGAACGGCTTGCATTTTAAGACTCGACAGGCAGCCCGAGTAATTATCCACCTGAAACTTGGCATGAAAACGTGTCAAAAACATATTGGTGAATTTTGCTACATATTTTATGGCATTATATTTTGTCCATTTTTAATGCTTTCCACTGATTTTCACCTTCAAATGGCCATACAATTTGTTTAAACTAGAAGTAATCATAGATTATTAAAGTGCATTCGACATAATGTTTTGGCTACCTGGGGTAAAACAAACATAACCCTTTGGAGACTGAAAGATATTGCCTTGAGCAGTGTTCTGGACTACACTGTTGATATTAACAGATTGACTCTATTGTGGGTGTAAAGTTTAGAATGTTTTCACTAATAAGTTATACAACGTTGTATAACAATTAAGGGATGCAGCTCATCAAATTGCTGAGATAAAGGAAAACATTTTGGGCTGTAATAACACCACATGTACAGGCAGCCCAATCTCATGATTTGTTTATTTATACGCTTACACATATCACTTGAA